>NKCK01000449.1:0-12929 GCA_003946995.1 Fusarium oligoseptatum | reverse complement strand
TTTTCAAGGTTGGGATTTTTGTCACGCTCGCTTGTTTGTCCCACTCGCTTATCATGTACGTTACAAAACTCTTCTTTTTCTTATTCAACCGTCGGCGGAAAGGCCCGAACAACTGTTGGCAACATGACAGGCTTCATGGTCCCGGACAACTATGTCCCAGACCTGCCGAATGACACCGACATGAACATTGCGTCCATCGCATGGGGCCTATCTCTCGGTATCACCGTCTTTAACATTTCCAAGGCCGCCAGGCAGACGAAATCGGCCTGGCATAGGAGGAAGAGGGTCACGGCCTATGTTGCCCTGGTCTGGGTTGAGATCATCTCGAGTTTCCTATTGGGTGTTATGTGCTGGTTCTATCTTCGGAATAAGATCGAGCCGAGTTTGGAGTTTTTCTTTTTCATCAGTAAGGACCCGCCTAAAGTGTGGGGGGTGTTGTTTGTTTTCGGGTCTGACAAGCTGACCTCTTTACTCTAGTCGTGTGGTGGTCGACACAGGTTCAATGCTTGATCCAGATCATCATCAACCGAGTTTCCTTGTTGATGGTTGTTCGAGCAAACGGTACCAAGCTCAAATGGATCTGCTTCCTCATCCTTCTCGCCGTCAACATCAGCGTCTTTTGCATTTGGGTCCCTGCCCGTCTCCAGATCAGCGAGAAGTACATCCACCTAAACGAGATTTGGGATCGTTGCGAGAAGGTCATCTTTGCTATTATGGATGCTGCTCTCAACTTTTACTTCATCTACGTCGTCAAGCAGAGACTCGTCGCGAATGGTCTCCAGAAGTATACCCGCCTTTATCAAATGAACTTGTTCCTGGTTGCTATTTCAATCGCCCTGGACGTAAGTATACCCTGGTTCTACTTATGATCATGTTTGTTAACCTGGTATAGATCCTTTTGATTTGCATGATGTCGCTGCCCAACAGTTTCGTGTACGTTCTACCACAGACGTCTTCTTATATATCTAGCTAACTCATTACAGGTACATTCAATTCCACCCCCTCGTCTACCTTCTCAAGCTACACATCGAGATGAACATGGCCGACCTGATCGGAAAGGTTGTCCGAGCCAGCAACAACCAAGACCACGACTACAGCTCTCGATCGAGAACCAACGGCACATCCCGCCAACACCCCAGCCGCTTCGGCGCCACAATAGCCAGCACTCACCACCGAACGCACATCGAGCTTGGCGAGGAGGATGAGTTCGAACTCAAGGAGCGAGAGAAGATTGAGGGTATCAAGAAGACGATTGTGACCCAAGTTACTCGCAGCGGCCCCAGTGAGAATGACGACGATTCTCAGGGGGACATCGACGACAGAGAGATCAGCGAGAGCAGTTCAACGAAGCAATTACATCAGCGCCAATACAGTGTCGAATAGAAATACCAACATAAACGTCAGAAATAGTATAGAGAAGGGAAGAAGGAGAGTACATAGAAATATAACCATAATGTATAATGAAATAGATGCCAGTCGGTACATCTACCGATATCTACTATCCCTTCCCTTGTTCCTCGAATGATGGAGCTGACTCTAAAGTATGGGTTCAGCATTTTGGTCAAACAATAAGCCGATGGTCACTTACTTGATGCATTCGTGAGACTCTTGTCTGCATCGTCATTTGCCCTGTCTTGGCAGGGATCACAAGCATTTTTTGCCACTTCCGCGAGTCAGGACCCACAGACAGAGTCTGCAACAACCCTCACGGAGCGTTTCAGGTCCCACTAACCCCTACCTTGTCTCAAAGATGAATGATCGGATAGTCTACCACCCAATCAGAGTAAAATAGGGTGATAGTTCACGGAGACCTAGGAGCGATGGAACAAGATGAAGAAGAAAGGCATGGTATTCTGCTCTTGTTTTTATTGCAAGTGATGACCAGGGCTTCGCGTGTTCTCGGAAAAGCAAGAGAAGAAGCTTTAGAGTGAATTAGCTGTGTAACTAAGAAGGCGACTAAGTCGATGACGCTACCGATAAAAATCTGCAATGAACCTTAAGTACATGACATAGTATTTTAATATGACCCACTTCTCCCTTCACAAAACTCGTGGATAATGATTTTCCCCTCTCATAATGGGTAGTCAGTGGCCAATCTCGAACAGACAGCAGCTTGTTTAGGGTAGGTAGGTGAAAAAGAGGCGACCCGGAAATGCCCTAAAAAAACACGGGAATAAAGAGGAGGCGCAGCAACTGGATACGGCGTATAATTTGTCATGTCTTTGCCAAGAAACAAGTCTAAGCCACTGCGTCGTAAAACCGATAAAAATTTCGTACCGTTTTTTTTATCAGTGGCTGATGCACCCAAGTAAGCTGTAAGGCTGGGGTTTCGGAGCAAATACGCTCCAATACGCTTTGAATACGCCTTTTTACTGCCTTGCGACCGGTATTTGTCAACCTTTGCAAGTCATGATTGGTCACAATTGTCAGCCGCAGCATTTCAAGTACGCTCATTCAATAGTTTCGAGGCTGTGAAACGCTGGCTCTTGGTGAATGAGATCCCGACGTAATGCCTCATATGTAGTAGGCCCTTTGAGGGTAATATAAATATATCGCCTTTCTCGAGCAGATTCAATTCTACGCACTTCTTTTCAGCAAACAATTCAGATCAACACTCAGTTCATAATCTTTATTACAATCCATTAAGTTATTTTGCATCTCAAATACACCACACCTACAAACCAATCATGGGCTTCTTCAAGGCGGCAGATATTCGTCACGAATGCGACAAGGCGGCTCAGATCCTCAAGTCCTTTGTCGGTATGTTTTCAATATCACTTGGTAACACTCAATCCAGCAACAAACTAACATCTGCATAGAAAAGTCCAAGATTCCTTCAGAAGTCATCGCAGGCGCCCAGGGGCTGGCAATCTTCACCGGCTTCCGTGCAGGCATGTACCTTGCAGGCGCCGGCGGTTCCGGAATCGTCATCGCCCGTCTTCCCGATGGAACCTGGTCACCGCCTTCCGCCTTCTCGGTGCGGAGTGGTAGCATCGGCCTTGTTTATGGCATAGATGTTTACGACTGTGTGTGCGTGCTCAACACACAAGCTGCCGTGGACGCGTACAAGACGTCTGAAATGAGTCTCGGTGGTGCTGTCGCTTTGGCAGCTGGACCAATTGGTGGTACCGCCAATGTGAAGGAGATCAAGCCAGTTTGGACATATACCAAATCAAAGGGTCTTTACGGTGGCCTGACTGTGGATGGGACTGTCATTAAGGAGAGACGTGACGCTAACGCTGATTTCTACGGGTCCAAGGTTTCTTCTAAGCAGATTCTTGAGGGCGATGCCGAAATTGTTCATGGATCCCACGATTGGCGTGCTGGAGCGAAACAACTCATCGAGGTCCTGAAAACTGCCGAAGGAAAGCAGGGAGATGCAAAGATTCTTCAGGAAATCAGCGACCAGCCGACTCCTGGTGATCTGAGGGAGTAATACAAGTGAGGAAGGGGAATGGTGGCTGTATGGAGAGTCGGAGAGGCATTCGAGCTGAGATGATAGAGTTTCAGGGGTTTAATACTGTTGTGGACGAGGTGAAAGATGGGTGGGAGATTTGGATGTTCATGTGTCACTTTTGCTGCTTTATAGAATTTCCATTAATATTATGACATTAGAGATTCGCAGAAGAGCTGTCCAAGTCATCCCTTTACTGAAAAACATTGTGCTCCCTTCGGGTCCTCGGGGTCTAGGCAAAAGGCGACAAACACAGCCCTTCTAACGCAATCTCAAGCGACATCCGAGACATGCCCGAGTACCGTTCCCAAGTGACTCAGATGCATTGCTAATCTGCGCGAAATGTTGAGCATGATTTCGGAATCAGAAGAGAACACGGGGCCTATCCATGTCGAAATCCATCTTGATACATCCATTATCCCCTTCATGGACACGAGCAACGGCTTACAATGGCCGCAAAGACATGGCAGTAGTTAGTTTGCGGCCCGTTGCGGCCCGCTGCGGCAACTTTAAATGGACCCCCAGCCCATACCTCCAAGACACCAAGCTGCGGGCCGCACGAAACATCCCGCTCCAGAACCCCTGCAATGTCTTGCTGAGGCTCAACGACTACCTTCTCGGTCTTTTCTCGCCATCATCATCATCCCTGAAAACTTTACAACTTACTCCTACCATTGGTCCAGACCCCGTCTCAGCATGTTCTTGATCCTGCCCCGTAGTTGTGTTAGTCACAGATTGATCATGAGAACATGTTCTGTTTGAAGCCGCTAGGCCGTCATGGTTCATGATCGGAGCTGCCCGGAAGACGCGGGCTTCTGCAGAGTTTACTCTCCCGGAACGGGGCGAGGAGATGGAAAAGCTGCTTTGAACTACGTTGCAAGTCTGGGAAGACAGTATAAATATCTCTCATCTCCCTCTCGAATTTACATCTTCCATCTCACAGACAAACGCAACAAACAAAGACCTTCATCATTCATCAAACTACACTTTCAATCGTCAACATGCCCATCACCAAGTACAAGGCGGCCGCAGTCACCTCCGAGCCAGGCGTACGAGTACCCAAAACATGATGAAGAACTCTTGCTAACGTAGCTAGTGGTTCGATCTCGAGGCCGGAGTTGTCAAGACAATTGACTTCATCAATGAAGCTGGACAGGCGGGGTGCAAGCTGGTTGCCTTCCCTGAAGTCTGTAAGTGCACTCCTGATCTTGAAATCTGGACAAACAGATTCATCTAACAACCATTGTATAGGGATCCCCGGATATCCTTACTGGATGTGGAAGGTGACGTATCTTCAGTCACTGCCAATGCTCAAGAAGTATCGTGAGAACTCGATGGCAGTTGACTCGGAAGAGATGCGTCGGATCCGTCGCGCTGCTCGTGACAATCAGATCTATGTGTCTCTTGGATTCTCCGAGATTGACCATGCCACGCTGTACCTTGCTCAGGTATTGATCGGACCTGATGGATCTGTCGTGAACCATCGCCGCAAGATCAAGCCCACTCACGTGGAGAAGCTGGTGTACGGCGATGGTCCCGGTGACACCTTCATGTCGGTGTCTGAAACTGACATTGGCCGCGTGGGTCAGCTCAACTGTTGGGAAAACATGAACCCGTTCCTCAAGGCGCTCAATGTGTCCTGCGGAGAGCAGGTTCACATCGCTGCGTGGCCTGTCTACCCAGGTCGTGAGCGCCAGGTGGCACCAGACCCAGCAACCAACTACGCCGATCCAGCCTCGGACCTGGTAACCCCTGAGTATGCCATCGAAACTGGCGCCTGGACTCTTGCACCCTTCCAGCGTCTTTCCATCGAAGGACTCAAGAAGAACACTCCTGAGGGAGTAGAGCCTGAAACCGACCCATCCGTCTACAACGGCCACGCGCGTATCTACAGACCAGATGGAAGCCTAGTCGTCAAGCCAGACAAGGATTTCGACGGCTTGCTCTTCGTCGACATTGACCTCAACGAAACCCATCTGACAAAGGTCCTGGCCGACTTTGCTGGGCACTACATGCGCCCGGATCTCATTCGGCTGTTGGTTGACACTCGTCGCAAGGAGCTCATCACTGAGGCTGACCCTGTTGGTACGATTGCCACTTACACTACTCGGCACCGTCTGGGACTGGATAAGCCCCTTGATGGAGAGAAGAAGGAGCAGGAGGCTGCTAAGGAAGGGACCCAGAAGCAAAAGGGCTCTGATGTGCTCTAAGTTAGGTAGCTCGGATTGCAATCGTGTATCCTACTTCTCCCCTCTTTAATTAAACGCGTTCTTGGCTTTGGCTCTGTGTTGGTCTACTATTGCATCTACTAATAGCGATTCCTGAGTCGATTGGTAGTGAAACCATCGCTGAGCAGGGTCAGATTGGATCAACTTAGCCGCTTATCTTGAGATATAGACATATAGATGTTGGAAACACTGAAAAGAACGCCGCTCCACCCAATTCTCTCAGTAACCTCATGATGCGCAATAGTGCAGCGGGGGCCTTTAGTGACATGTCCGAGGCATCTCTCATCTCTCTAGGCCTGTGATGGGTAAAGGAAGAAGTAACTACATACAATATTTTGTGAAATTCAGCATGGATACCGCAATGTGTCAATCATTGTGTCCTTTGTTATTGTGACTGATGGCTCATTTTCGGAAGTTTGACCCGGGTCAATAATCGGCGTCTTGTGCTGATTTCGAGGACGTGCTTTGCGACGATCTTCTAGCTGAATTATCTCGCCCTTAACTATGATAAAGAATACATTTGTGCTTCGCGACATAAGTATTAAGAATCCGTCGTTACGATTGACTGAGAATTGGGGCAGGGATGGCAAACAATCGTTCTCTCGAATAGCATCTTGTAATGAGAGACTTACCTTTCTATTGTCGAGTTTCTCTGGCTGTAGAAGCTTGGCACTATCTTAGGTACCTAGTTACGGTGCTTAGATCGATCTTCTAGCTGAATTATCTTGGATTTAACTATAACAAAGAACACACTTCTAGTATATTATAACATTATATCCTAATGCTGACATAGTGGTGGTGTTTATAGCATTGGGTTTCATTGCTATTATGTGTTTCTTAGTGTGCTCTTTTATCCTATGTACGATGGGGGCGTGATTAAAAGATAAGCAAGAAACGGTCTAGATCTTTCCCACTGAACAGCTTAATTAAGAGCTGAAGAGACAATGAGCAAAGGCCAATTTCACCTGCCATGAACTTCGAAGATAGCCGTGTAACGATTCTGCGCTACATGCTTGTTAGGACGCCCCTGGCTAAATGGGTACTCTCCTTATTTAGAGTTAGTCTAATAGTTGCCCTCTTCTTTGATCAAGAATACGTGCTCTATCGAAACGATGCCGGTGGCAGGAGATGCCCGCCACTTCGGCAAGTTCCACTTTGAAAAGAATACAAGGCTGTTTGCAACAGGACAAACCATCAGCTAGACTGATAAGAAGAAGTCTCAGGACCAGACCCTCAGCCCTCAACCTTCCAAGGCGACCTGGCTCTGGAAAGCTCCTATTGCATCTGATGGAAGGTTTACACTGGACCACGAGTGTGCCCGGATAGCGGCGAAGCCGCGAGGTGGTCGGGTGGCATGAAATTGGACTAGAATCATAAAGGGACCAGTTTTTCTTGTTGAATGGGAACAATCCTGAGACTTTGCCAACTCTCTTTGTTCCGATTTTTGGCCAGGTGAAGTCCGAATAGGTTAGAATTGTTATTAATATCCTTCATAATCTTCTTAATACTTTAAAAAAGAAGTCCACGGTTGTACTCCGTATGCTTAGGCCATTCAACTGATCCTGAGTGGTGAGGCTATTAGGAGACTACCAATAAGAGAAAGGTCTATGGATTTCAGCTACCTATAAAATAACCATCACTATGTTAGCATTGGGATATAATGCTATGATGTGTTGGAAATGTGTTCTTTGTTATAGTTGAAGTCGGGATAACTGATAGATAAGATCGTAAAATAACCATCTTCTAGCTCGGTTATCCCAGCTTCAACAATAAGAAGACATTTCCAATACATCATAGCATCATATCCCAATGATGACACAGTGTCCCTTGTGTAAAATATCAAACGCTGGTTCGCCATCCTTCGGCTCCATTCGTGTCAAGGGTTTTGCTGCTAACACGGCGACATTAAAATGAGTTGCTGCAAGTTCTAACAGTGGAGCAGTCTCGCCAGATAAGACATAATGGAATCATCTGGATTGCTAATGATAATGACAACCATCTTTGCAGAAGGGGGCATCAACCCTGGCAACGAAGAAAATTTTTACTCAAAGTAAATAAAAATCTTGTCGATGGGGCATGGCGCCGGTGATGAGACCAAAAAGAGGATAATGGTGTGAAAAAGTAGGGGTTGAATTGCTCCGAGGCCCCCCACCCCCTGGCCATGTGCAACCTTTTGACTAAGTGAAAAGTAGGGACCCATCTGTGGCACTAAGTTAGTGGGTGGCAAAAGGGCTAGAACGCTCTACCGCTTTCATCCAAGGGTCCTCATTCCCATGCGAGGTCCATGCGAGGTGAAGGAAACGACAAGTGACGGAAATTGACCCAAAGAGAGAACATGAAAAATCTCAAGTCCAATTCTCTGTCACTCGAGCAAGGGTTCTGTTGGTCCCATTGGCGTGATTAGCTGGCATCTTTTCATACGGTTATCCCGGGCTGACTGTGGAAATTGCGCCCTCGGTCATCATCCACCTTCTGGACACTCGAAAACCGGCAAGGATGGACAGAACAACATCTAAATAGCAAGCCGTCTTTCTTGGGTGTGATACCGCGATGCATAAAGTCTTCGTATTTTCCCTAAGAAAGTCAGCTTCTCTAACCCCCTTTTCAGCAGATTACACTCCTCACCACTTTCTTTCCCACCTCGCTGCTCAACCTGTTTACTTTCAAAACTGTTAGGGACAATTCCCTCCACTTCCAACAGTCAGCCCGAACCGTCTCATCCTTGGGATAAACGGCTTAAACATGGCACGCCGGCCCTACACCCATTATGGCGTGCGAGTTGGCCGCCGGGTTGGCGTGTTTACGGATTGGAGCGATTGTGCTGCGCAAGTCTCCGGATACTCTGGCCAGTGCTGTAAGTATTTGATGTCGGCTAGTTAGGGTGGACAAGAGTTCTAGTTGCCAGAGCTCTGATAGCTAACTACCTACTTGACTTTAGACCACGGCTTTTACTCCTATCAAAAAGCGTTCGATTTTGCCTACGGTGAACGTCGAGCGGAGGGTGAGGGTGCAGAGCAGCCTGAACCTCCGCCGCAGCTTGCAGTTGGACACACGCCTGAAGCTGCATTCGAGCTAGAAGATGTGTTTGATAATGAGCTCGAAACTCCTACGATACCTGAGCCCGCAACTTCCACGGCGCCCGAGTCCGAAGTTGGCACTACACCCGAGCCCGCAACCTCCACGGCGCCCGAGCCCGCAACCGTCGCGGAGCCCGAGCCTGAAGCTGGCACTACACCTGAGCCCACAACTGCCACGGAGTCCGAGACTGAAACCGTAACTCAACCCACCACAACACCCGATGCCGAGCCTGGGCACCAGGAGCAGCCACCAGCAAAGAAGGCCCGCCATACTCAAGGACAGGTCACTGAGACCTTTTCTGATACTCAAGAAAACACCTTCAGTAGCGACGACATAGTTGACGAAGCAGGCGAGTCGTCATCTAGTGCTACCGACTTGTCCGAGACGGTCTACAACGATATAAGGCAGGCGCAAGAGCGACTGTCAGCTCTTATGGAGGGGGGTGGAGCAGTGAAAAATCATCCCTGTGCCTCCAAAGAGGAAGCGCGAGGAATAGTTTGACTCTTTGAGTGCTACCATAGTCTGCCAATGAGGGTAGGAAGGCGGGTTGTACGAATTTGTAGGAGGGGCGACGCGGTGGATGTACTTTAGTCTTTTTCCTGTTCTATATCAAGGCCATAAGCCTCTTTTAATCCCAGTGCTGCCGAAATGCTCGAGTCGTAGTAGACAGTCAGGCTCCCCCCTTATCCCCATATTTATGGGGAACACAGACGCTTTACGTATCACTGAAGACGCCCTTCATGAAAAGGTGAAACCGAAAGTTAGGGAGTTCCTCAGGAAGCCTACGTGAATGGGAACAACTCTCTGTATCCTACCCTATGCTCATTACCTTTTTTTTTTATCTATAGTCAACCTAAGGAATTAAGGACATTGAAGTACTATCAAACTAATCGACCTACCTTGTTCAAACATACTTACATGCCGTGCATCTTTGGATCCAGTACAGCCCTCCTTCTTCCCACATGATGGCTAGTCTTTCAATGTCAACAATGCCCGAGTCCCAACACAGCCCCCCGAGATAGATTGCCCATCGCACTTCCTACACAGTTCCAGCTAGAGATAGTCGTCTTCAGTCTGAATTTCGAAGTTGTCGGAGTACCTCTTCGCAATGTCTAGTGTAGAAGGAAAGTCCAGTTTCTGCGGCTCGCGACAGAACCATTTCATTGGCCAGACAGACTGACTGAGGTGTTTTGTCTCCTCCACCAACTTTTCAAAGTTCCATGGGTGGCCCGGGTTGAAATCACTTTGAAGAAACGAAGTTTGGTTCAACAAGTGCTCCATGGCTTCCCCCAATCCCTCGTTGGCCAACCTATGCGTTCTTCCGTGTGGCCCAAACGCTACTAAACCGCGGTCGATACATGCGTTGTACGCCTTATTCCAGGCGATGTCACGGTGGATGCCCTGCTGAAATGCGTCGGTGCAAAAGTCGGCGTGCGGGCCTGCTTCCAAAATGAAGGTGAATGACTCGGAAGGGATGCCCACACTGGTCACGGCGAGGGCGTCAACCAGCCACTCAGCCACCCTCCAAGAGAAATACCTGAAATCAAACACCCGGGGGGTTTCAGTTCGACCATCCTTCTCTGCTTGTAAGAACCGTGCCGCGTCTTGTGGGTTACCGAGCCATCCTTCAATGCAATCCAGCACACTGACACGACGTACAACTCGAAGCCGCGGATTCTCTTTGAAGAAGGGTGCCAGGCCCTGAACATGAGTTGACGGAGTGCTCACCGACCGGTGGTCCTCGTGTAACACCAAGTTCCGGATTTGCAGGCGTTGACTAGCTGGAAGGCGCTGAAGAAAGCGAATGGCGGTAGCCGCAGCCGAAAACCGAATCTTTTCTCGACAGCGAACACCACTTGGTTTGTGCGATGGGTGGTAAAATCCTTCTTGATCGTATGTCCCAGATGGCGTATAGTACCACGGCTCCAGGAGTTTCCAAGCATCATCAGCCTTGAAGCGGCTTGTCGCTTTCACTACTTCTGACTGCGAGGGAATAGCCCAGGGCTCAAACCTGAGATCCAGAAGCTCATGAGCTGGATAAGTACCGACCCATCCTGGAAGGGCCCCGTAGACCAATCTGGTGAATTCGGCGGGTTCCTTTTCCGCGAGGAGTCGTAAGCAGTAGGACATGGCTGCTTGAATCGCCCAGGAGCCTCCAGTAAACCAATCGTTCCGTAGATGATGCCCAGTGCTGGTGTGGTCTATCGATCCGAGGCTGTGATAATACTTGCCTGAGTCTCTCAACGTCAGATGATGCCTAAAGTCACGGCTGTGTGCCGTTCGTCCATGTCGCCATTCATAACTACCATGCGACGGGTCGGTCTTGCTTTTCTTGGGAGAGTCGGAGCTGGAGTCGGAGCCGGCTTCGGAGCCAGAGTCGGAGTCGACCTCGGAATCGGCTTCGGACTCGGTGTCACTGGGCCATCTTCTAGTTTCATAATGTGCCAAACAATTTTTGGTGGTGCGTCGACTCCTTTTCAATCTTTGGTCCAATTGTCGGGAATTTTAGAGCAAGCTGGGAATACATGTCGGGAGTCATGTATCGAGCGAGGCGTATCACCAAATCCGATTCGAGCAAGCGGTAGTAGGTCGAGACATAATTGAAGCAGCCAGCCAGGCCTCTCCAATCCTCGCGATAAACTGTCGAGAAGGTGATGGTGTTGAGAGCGAACGGCATGTACTTGGTTTCGTTGGCAACCGAGCGGCAGGTGTACATGAGAGAAAGGTCAATTGGGTTGCGATCGGCGGTGGTAAGCTTTTTCGGAATCGCCATTGAAAAACATACCCTCGTCGACTTGGAAATAGTACTGAAAGATTTTCTCCCGTATTTCGGGTGGAAGGGTGACGAGGGTCGTCATGATGTTGATCTTGGTGGAGGTGCTTGGCCTTCGTTCCAGTGAGTGGGTGGGGGACAGGGGGGGTTTTATAGCTGAATGCGGCACCCAAGATGGCGCTGCAAGTGTGGGGTAAAGGTGTGCATGAGTCATGGATGCAACTCTGGTTGAAACCTTGAACCAGAGGCCACATACCTAGGTAGTCTAGCATCACCTGCACAACGGGTCAGAATTCATAAGAGAGCGAAGTAAGTTTATGGGGTATCATAATTTATTTATTCTAAACTTTATTTCACCTATAATAGGGATCAAAGTATCTCAATCAAAGCGCAGTAATTTCAACAGTAAAAGCTCTATACCCAAAGCCAAGGTCATCAATATGCTCACATCAATAAGGTTCATCCACATCATCATCAACAGCTTCAATGACGGGCTCTATTCATAATGAACAGGCTGCCTCTTGACCAGCTGAAGAGGTTAAAATCCCTGCAAAGGGTTAGTATCAGTTCAAGTTTGCAAATCAGACGGGCGGCACATACTAACCTCTTCACTCAGAAGCTCTCTCCATCATCAACCTTCCAATCATCCTTGCAATTCTTAACCAACCGAAGAGGTCAGAATCTTAACTAAGCGTTAATATTAATCTCGATGAAAAGACCGTAGATCGGAAATATACACTTACCGCTTCCTTCAATCACAACCAACAACAACCACAACCAACCAATTCGCGGGCAACCAACTGATCAACAACACACCAACAAGACCACGATGGCTGCATTCCGCAAAGACCTTCAACCAGCGGATCAAAGCAGCGCGGCCAATGCCTATCGGCAGGCATTCTTGTACGACCAGAATGACCTTACCGAAGAGGTCCATAAGCTCTATAAAGGCAACAAAGACACCTATGATCAGCTACGAGAGATAATATCATACGGAGCTATTCAGAGCGTTGCGGTGGGCACGCGGCCTATCCAACCAAAGTTGCAGGTTGAACTCGCGTTCTTCGGCTGCTACATTCTTCTTCTGACTGGCCTCTTCCCACCTAGTTACGATAGAGAGGGCAAGTTCAGCTTCATACTAAGAGAGGCCTCTCTTCTGAAGGCCCTAAAGGGGAAGCTAAAGGAAGGCGACCGCCTTAAGCTTAAGAAAGGCAAACATCTATCCCAGGCGGAAGAGGACTTCCTTAAGGACTTGGAAGAAGATGACACACACCCGTACGAGGCGTGGCTCATGACTCTCGTCATGAACGTCGTCAACTTCCGCGACGCAAAATGAGAAGATCGGAGGAGCATTGTGGCCAGCCAGGATCTGGCCACGTAGCTGCAGGTGCAACTG
>NKCK01000448.1:0-13287 GCA_003946995.1 Fusarium oligoseptatum | reverse complement strand
GACGAAGTGTGGTCATCACGTGAGGCAACCCCAATAAAACTACTTTTTAACTCGGGTCGCGATTACCCCGCCTCGCGAGTCCGACGTGCCCCATAATCACGTGACGGGCAATGAGACTCCTCCAATGAAAACAAAAACTACCAATCCTCGCCCTTTTTCCATTTCTTCCACTTGCTAAGCTTTAGTTCTCCCTCGCCATAATGGCCGAACTGGTAAGATGAGAAGAAAAAAGGCTGTTCAAACATTTAGCCACAAATTAACTTAGAAACAGGACGTTTCATTTGAGTTCGCGACTCACATGGTGACTGGGCATGGGCGCTTTATTGTTTCATCAGGCAATCATTACCCCCACGTCCTTCGCCTCACTCTCAGTGAGAACACGCGAAAGAGTTTGCCCAACCATGTCATCGTGAAGAAAGAAGATGAGGAACTCTTGAAGACCCGTGGCGAGGATGCAGAAAACCTATTCGATGTCGAGATGGAGACATACCAACGTCTCAAAGACCTACAGGGCCGATACATCCCAAAGCTCTACGGGGTAACAAAAGTTGATGGCTCCCGAGCTTTGATACTCTCTGATATTGGCGGGTTCACGATGATAGACGAGCGCATGCCATTTATCGAAGAAGATGAGTTACGCTATGAGCTTAGAAAGCCACTGGAAGCAATTCGACTATGCGGGGTTCTACTTGACGACATTAGTCCGAACAACGTCCACTACTGCGATGGAACGTTTATAGTTTTTGACTTCGAGTTCGTTGAGATGCGTTATGGCAGGACTGAGGATATGATGGAGGAAGTGGACATACAAGTCGACATGCTAGTGGAATCGTACAAGAAGCGTCAGCGGGCTATTCACCAAGCTCGACAGAAACATTCGGGCATGCCAAACTCCAGCGCTAACAAAGGCATATTTCTGGGTTGGGACCATTACTTGTAAGCGTTTTTATAGGTGATTAGAGTAGGGTGCTCGAAAAGGACCTAGGACAGCAAAGATTTATTCAGCCGAAGGCTGACTCTACATTAGTTCTCAAGTTTTCCCGAATAATGAGGGTTTGGTGCAGACAGGGATAAATAAGTTTCTCGGAATCTGATTGGTCTAAATTTTTGTATTGCCGGTCACTAAAGAAGGCTGGATGTATTAGAAGTGGGGCAAGGATCACGACCATCGTGAATAACTTCACGGTCAGCGTGAACACCGCTAGATCGCAGGCAACGGCCTGCTGCCTGGAGGATCGGCAGGTTGAGCATAAGTATAAGAGACCTACCTTCGTCGCTCCTTTAGATAGAGAAGATAAGCATCAATTCAATCTCTTCTGGCTACACCCAATGTTGCACACTCATAACTCTAGAGAGGATTGGTTAGATCGTTAGCCAATTCGATGATAGAGACTGGGCGCTGTTCAGAGATCGATGAGGTGTGTTCGCGTGTAGCCACGGAAGAGGCTGCAGCAGTGGTGGCGGCGATGAGTGGCGAAGACGGTGTCTGAGCCGTTGTCGCACGACGCGATTGTTTTGCATAACTGTACGACGATCGGGCAGAAGATCCCCTGTGAATCGGGCAACGAAAGACTATTGATTTCCTATCTAAAGGAGCGGAATTGAGCTGAACTAAATACACAATGGAGATACTGCTGCCTGCAAGGCAGCAGTATAATGAGTCATATGATGAGTCAATGACTGGCTGTAGCCTGCTACCTAGTTGTGGTCGTTCACTCTCATCGTGATTCTTGTCCCATTTGTGAGCGAGCGACTTGATATTGACAGCTTCCATCAAGAACAGATGGCGCCGCTGCAGACAGCGTCGAAAGAGCAATCGGCCAACGCCTTCTCTCGCTGGGTCGAGTCACTCGACTCGCACACTTTGGTTGTATACTCGGATGGCTCTCTGTCCTTGGAAGGAGCTGCAAGCTATGGCTTTACCATCCATCAGGATAACACCCCCATCCTCAACGGATCCGGTCGACTTGGACCGGCCGAGGTCTTTGACGCCGAAGCCACAGGGGCACTAGAAGGCTTGAAAGCCGCCCTACACCTGCAAGAATCAGCAACTCGGGACATCTTCAACTGCCTAGACAACCTCGCGCGCGCTACATGCCTGAGGGGCACACCATCAGACTCCTCTCAGGAGGTCTTCCTCGAGTTCCAGTCCCTAGCAGCATCCCATGGGGCCACCCAAGTGCGCTGGGTACCCGGTCACACCAAAAATCACCGGTAACGAACAAGCAGATAAACTAGCAAAAGCAGCATGCTCGCTGCCCGAGCCCGAGGGCGCGCGACCCACGCTGGCCTATCTGCGAAGAACCGCGAGGCAGAAACCAAAAGAAGCATTCAGAGCCTGGTGGCCCTCCGCCTCCCCTGAGCAGTACAAGAGACTGAATCTCAAGGCGACAATAGCCTGCCGCCGGAGCTCTCGCTCCCACATGCAGTCTTGCACCACTTACTCGCTGCAAGGTCCCTTCACGGGGATTTTGCCGCATATCACGAGAGGTTCAACCATACTGTGAAGCACGAGTTCTCTGCTCATGTAACCGACGCAAAAACACCCGACCATATCTTCTACTGCAGAAAGGTACCGCTACGGAAGCGAACGAGGCTCGCTCCCTCGCCAAACACGGCAGTGAATCTAGCATTAGAAGAAGACTTTGACAGGTTCGTCAGGCTGGCCAAGACAAGCGCTTTCTTTGATAGGATCTGCCCTCGCTACTAGACAGGGGCCAACCTGAGATGCAGTGGCGTCTGCCCCCTCCTTTATTCTCCTTTCTCTTCTTTTGTTACCCCTTTCTATTACATAGGCTTGGCCAGACAAGGAGCCGCAACGCTTTCTGTCTGGCTGCGGCCATCCTCAACCACAGCCCTCCACCATGACTATCCTAGTCATGAGCTGCCCCGCCGCTACTGTTCACTAGCCGTGCCTGGACCGCCCGCTGACGGGTAACAGGCTGGATGTAATGCGCCATTTGTGCCGTTGATATGCTGGATAGGGAACACTGTATGGTTAAATCATAGGTAGACTCCCGTAGGTCAGCACGTCCTGTGCTCCCTTAGGAGACTTCTGGAGCCCTCGCCCCCCCGGACGAAAAATATACATACATACATGCTGGAAACTTATGGATTGATGTAGAGTCAGCCTTCGGCTGAATAAATATCTACTTCAGGCGCGTCTAGGACAGGTCCGGCGGGTTCTTCCCACAGGGGCCATGAGTCAGTTATCGCCTGGCCATTTGAATCCATGATAAAGTCCCCATGCAATTGCCAACACAGGCACCCTCTTCCAGAGTCAACCCTGACGTATCCCACCGGATGCTCTCGTCTTTTTCCAGTCGCTGTTGGCCACCTCGGCTCACCAGAAAAGAGCATCCGCGAGTGGGCCACAAGGCCGCCGAGAGTCGGCAGCGGGAAATCATCGCTCTGGCATCTTTTCATCCCTTGCGAAATCATCCTATAGAGAGCATCCCGGATCGGGTAACCAGAAAACTGGCTGTCGGTCTCGGCGCGTGGCAAGATCCAACAGTCAACGTCGCATTTCTTGAAGTCTCCCCTATCATGGGCCCTGAATTGTAACCCTACGAATGCGTTCCCGTCAAAACAAAAATGCCTGAGGACATTCATACTCAATGGCGTATCTGCAAGTGATTATTAGAAGTGGCACATGACAGAATATTGAAGGCATACCCTCGGAGCTCTTTAAGGAGTTTGACTTGATCAGACTTCTTCTCAAAGGTACCGTCGAGGAGAGTTGCAACACGAATCAGATTTCGCTTTATCTCCCCAATGAGGACGATGCGATCTTTCCAGACAAAGTGGTAGTCAACAATCACGCCGCCACGGTCAACCTTGCATTGTAGGGTGACAGGCGGGTATTGTGTGTACTTGGATAGGACGGGTGCGACGATTTCCTGGCAGAAATAGGTTTCCATGTCGGCCTCGGTGTCGAGTTTCCATGCAGCCCTTGGGTTAGGCTGGAAAGAAGGTTGGCTTCGTCTGAGTATGTCGTCAGAACGCTCGGGAAAGAGCGCAGACCAGTCGGCCAAAACTCGACCATCGGGGATGAACCGGGTGTGAATTCGCAGCTGACTCTTGGTTGTGGGTGGAACCTTGGCGGCCCAGCTTTTGTCGGTACTGGACCGATTGCCTGTGTTATCAACATGATTGTTGGGGTGTTCAAAGAGGATGTCTGGAGTATTCATCGTGCAAGGCCAAGTTATTGCTAGCTTGGATAAGAACGTTGGGAAAGGAGGCCAAGCCTAGGGGAATATCTGCAATATATATTCACTGATGTGATGCAAGTTTGGTTACAATTATCTTAATGAAACCGTTGGGGGGACTCTATTAGGCAGCTTGGTGTCGAGGCGTAGCTCATTTACTTCGCAAATGTGACAAACATGGAAACTTGGAGTAGCGATGACTGGGAAAGCTCAAGAGCCCTATCGTTGTTTCTGCATACATCAGACGATGCCAAGTGTTGATGTTGTGGAGGTAGTAGCCGTTTCTTGTTGCCTCTGACCCACACAGCCTCAGTTGGCGGACCAAGACACACGCGGAATGGTCATCGGTCAGGAGGGGTGCAGGTCCTTCCACCCCGCTTCATATCTGACCAATTGAATTTCTCTTCCACAGGCTGTGCACTGAGGGGCTTGGCACTGAGTCATGGTGTGTGCTCGGTTAAGAATGTGAGCAGCGTAACTTGCTTTCACGCGCGTCGACTAATTTCTCCTGATTCAAGCGCGCAAACTGTCGACTGTTCGCGCGAACCATCGTACCCACCTCGCGCGCGAAGTCTTTTCTATTTTCTCTACCTTTTAGAACCTCGATGGCGAGCGAAGGTGAAGCGCTCGGCCGGGCGGAAGCGCTCGTCCAAGCTCTCTCAAATTGCTTCACAGAACAACTCCCACCACCCCAACTCAACAGAGCACCGGCTGGGCTTGATAGGGCCATAGAATCTCTCGGTTCATCAAACACCACCTCGCGCGTTTTCCAGACCACAGGATTCTGGGCCTAGCTCGCGTAGTTCTTGCAACTTCTCAGGACACCGATATCGAGAAAAGCTTATCCGAGCTGTCGGTCAGTGCCTTGCAATACGTTGCCGTAGAGATATCAAAGGTTAGAGCCGACAGCTCCCTTGTTACCCGTATTGAACATACGTTCTACGTCTCTACCCGCGCCGCTAAACGTCGCAGTGAGTCAGCCTGGTGTCTATTCCCGTAACGCATTTTCTAACTTGTCAGGACATTTCCAACAAAACAGCATTGAACTGCCCGCCCCGCCATCGTCCTTCGTTTCCAAGCCTCCTTTTTGTTCTCCCCAACCCAATGTTCCTTCCTCGCCCCTCGAATCGAGCCCCTGCTTCCCGTCTCCTGATCCAAATCCCTCAAAGCGTCCACGCCTCGAACCCTTTCAACAGAACCTAGATCGACAGATAGATACCACCAGGGATGCCACTTCAAACATCATGCACAGAGATATCTTGCAGCAAGGAGGCGTCTCGGACATAGGGCTCGCAAGACACAACGGGATTAGCGAATTGCCAACCTTTAAGCCAACCTCGTCATACGAACGCGCTTTCCCAGAAGCCAAGAACCTTCCCTTTGTCTTTCCACCTGATCTATGTACCACGATCGTTAAGAGGGACGGTCAGGCCTCTCTAATGATATCACTCCCACCGGATCCGCGTGACTGTCGACTTGTTCTCGACATATCCGCAGAAGATGTGCAATACCTTGCTTCAGATCTCTTCGGCGTGCGTATTCGGGTTTGTGGTCAGCAGAGGACTGTCGTCCTCGACAATGGTACAACCATGGTGATATTGTGCACCATGAAGTTGGAACTTGGAAGATGCTCGCGCCCCCATTTGGAACAAAACTTTGGGTGATATGGTTGCTGAAGGAGTGCGGAATAGCCCGATGCGTCTGGATGAAGCCTCGAATGGTGCAATGCTGTCGAAATGTTTATCTCTAGAAATCCCTGGTACTGCTAATTGCCCCGCCCGGCTCTGTCTGATGGTGCAGCCTGACAGGCTGTCCTCGATATACCAACACCTCTGGCGGTCTTGAATCCACCTGGCGGTTCATATCTTCCTGATCTCTCCCCCACTGACATAAATTCTCCAGCCTTGCGGCACTGTGCATTGTCCAGTGTCCCTCATGCGCAGCTCGAAAGGCTTCTCCCCATCCTCAGGCAGCTTATAGTATGCAGAGCTCTCTTTCCACAATATGGTCTCCCTATTCTGGAAGACGCCGGCGAAGACTGGGGTGGCATCCTCCCAAGTCTTTTCATTAAGGTCTTCACTCGGATCCTACTGGGAATTAATATGATAAATTGGGGCTGGGTGGGTGATAAATACCGTATCCTCTCAACTAATTCAGACAGCGCTAATGCGAGCCTAATGACCCACCAGCCAGTGCTCTTAATTGGAGAAAATGTTATCACGGGTAACAGTGGGGGAAAAGTGGGAAAATGGAGCAAATTGTGCAGTAGCTCTGTCTGAATTTGTTGAGAGGATACGGTACATTTGTCATGTTGAGAGTGGGCTCGAGGCTTTCGATACGTATTGTAGAAACGATAGAAACTCTGCTGGCTTATTGGGGATTATTTGCTTGAAGGCGAGGTGAAGCTTTCAGTCTGTAGACTGACTAGGCATCAATGTGTCTCGTCCGCGTCCATCAAATTGGTCCGTTGAGGCCCGACCAACCTGGTGACATCTCCCCAACGACATGGGCACTGACAGTTTGTGGCCGACGGTCAGGTGCTGTGGACGTTGTGGCCCAGAAAATGATTCGGATTGCGTCGCGAGGACCCACTTGGTGGGGGTGAGGAGGCCCGCACGCCGACGCGCGCAGGCCCCTGCCAAATGCGCGCGAGAAGGATTAAAAGGTGCGCGCGAAGCCTCCACTAAATGCGCGCGACAGGGTTCTGAATAGTGCGCGTGAAGCTTTGTTGTGCGGCCTCGGCCTCATGACGACATTTGATATCGTTTTGGTAGCACGCGCCGGTGTAGATTACGTCTGCAGAGGGACGGTTCGCGCGTCACCACACCAATCTTCGCTCACCACACTACCTAGGTCGCAGGCAGTCTCATTCTGTTGATGAAAACAGGAACGGGGTATGGCTCACAACACATAGATTAATAACTGCGCCTATTTCCTTGAACATGTCGGGTTTCCGTCGCTAACGTTAACCGAACGTCTGTGAAGCTAAGCCAGCTGCAGGGATCGTGGATAAGGCTCAAAATGGCTCGTATCGGAATTAATCTTGTTATGATGCTCTGCAGTGCCGTTATGAATGATGGATCTGGAGTGGGAACACGGCTGGGTGCAACATGCAACCAAGTAACAGACAAGGACGGTCCGTGAACGAGGCCGCATAAGCTAGCCCGCGGCTAGTGCCCTTGAGTCTATGATTGATCAACTGCTTCGACCCACCCCTCTAGGTATTCCGCTACTACAGGGCTGTCACGACTTCCCTGCGGCAGCTGTAAGGTTGTTGTAATGTTCATGTTGGCAGAATGGCCCGGCTCAGCCCCTTCTAACAATTGATGCGGGCCAATGCAACGTTGAACGAGGACGCCGCCAGCCTGCATGAAACTAGACTGAGGTCTCGTCGCATTTGATAAAGGGGAGACAATAAAAAGAATAGGCCCCCAACGTGTTCATGGCGGACTGTCGGTCAGTTGCACGGCGTGGCTGTTTGGAGAGGATCATGACGCTACTGGCAATCAAAACTGATGCGTAGGGGGGCTAAACCATTACAAGCTATACCGGTGCGTAATTAGGAAAGGGTCGCTTGTGCATGTCTCTGTACGGATCTCTAACTGATGAGTGAGTAAATAGGTTTGTCCCGGGAAGATCTTGATGCGAGCCAGTTTGGGTTGAGACAGAGCTGAATGCCATGCAACCAAGCATTAAAGCGGAGCGAACCGGACGAGTAGACATGAAGACTGACCTGCATGCCATGGACTCTCTTCTTGACGGGGTTGCGACAGGGTCTGATCCAGTCACGTCAGGAATCGGTCCTTGTTGTCTCCTTGGAGCGGCAACATCTTGACCTAGCTCCGTACAGGTTGGCAGGGGCTGCGCTTAGTATCTTTGGCCTGCATGCAGTAGCTGTTCGTTCTTCAAGGCGGACCGGTCAATAGCACGACTGGTGAGGAATAGTGGGGGATGCTGCATGTCTAGACTCCAACTCATCTGCTCACTCTAGGGATTGTTCTTCGTCGAAGGAGTGCGTGCCTTACAAGGCCGTTGGACGCCTGGAATGAAATGAGGCTGATGGACGACATGCAACTGCAGGGGCGAACTGGTGCGGGCCGGGCGAGAGGCCGCATGAGATGGTCTGCGCCGACACGCCGTGTCTTCAATTGAGCAGTGCAATCAGTTTACCCCTTCCTTTGGTGCTCTGGAGAGCCTTGACACGTATTTGCTGCAGCTGCAGGTCGTTGTGGTGGCCATGTTGGCTGAGCATTGCGACCTACCAGATATTCTCAGCCAAGCTACCAGGCTGGACAACTCCTGTCGATATAAAATGCGGGATTGCACCTCCTGGAAGTTGAACAGCAAGAGCTCCATCCATTCATCTTGAGTACATTCTTCTACATCCATACTCACCAACTTGACGTTGCCATCCACTTTCTCGTCGCCAGACTGTGTCCCTTCAACGAGGTTGGTTCTTGAACTGTTTACTCTCTGCAGCAAAGCTGATTGTATATCCCAAGCCATGTCGGACCAGAACCCCTCTACTACTCCGTCCACCCCGTCCGACAAAGACGGCGGGGAGCAACAGGCAACTTCACAGGCCGGCTCAAAAGAGACTGGGGGCCAACCGCGTGTGTATGCATCAGTGGATGAAGCTACGACGGTGATGACCTACTCACCAGAACAGTTCGGGGAGAAGAAGGAGAAGTGAATGCTATGAGGTCTTGGAACTTATTGTTTAGCAAATACTACCCAGCACCTGCATCGATACCATCTATTTGTCTTCGCCCGAGTGATCCTTGTGGCGTCATGAGCCCCTGTACCCAACCCTGACTGGCAATCTGATCGACGTACAGTCATTCCATTGGCTTTCATCTCCACTGGACTGTCCATTGCGACCTCCTGGTTCGGCCCCAGGAAAGTACAGCTGAGTTTCATAGTTGAGGAATCCCCTTGCTAGCGCGACCCGGATACGGCGGATCAGTTCGGTGTCATCGGCGTTAAGATGTTGTATATAAGATCTCAGGTAGTCGACACCCCTGACTGTGTAGCAAATCCCATTGAACAGCTGATACACTCAATTGATTGCACCCAACAGACCCATTTCCACCTTTGTTTTGTCCCGTCATACCATGGAATCTCCCTCACAGTACCGGATTTCCGATGCCTTTGTTCTTTCTGTGCTGTCATGTATATACTTTGGCATGTACGCCCACAGCAACAAAGGACGAGGGCGGTTGCTTGTCTGCCTCGTATGCTGGATTGTGGTCCAGATTACAGTCATGAGCCTTTCTATCCTATGTCTTCTCTGGGCATCTCGCCTATGGTCCTTGACAGGACAACTTCTGTGCGATATCTGGAGGGTACTTTGTCTCTTTCTTATCACCCTCTTGCAGGTACCGTAATCTGATGAACATCAGGAGTACCGACAACCTAACGAGTACCAGACTTTGGCACTACGGCCGACGATTATCCTTCATTCGTCAGGGAGTTCACGCCCTGAACGTTACGTTTTGGTAATTGCTGCTCTCCCTCTCGAGTGTATTGCTATTGTTATCTCCTTGTCGATACCTCGCTGGACCGGCGCCTCCACGGTCATCTTCGCCCTCAGCTCGGTAATGCCTCTCACAACTTATACGGTGGTGACATGTGTCGTCTACGCTTATTATCGCAAGGCATCTTGGAGTGATGATCAACTTCGTTACCAGACCCGCGAGGTCATTGGGGTTGGGATAAGCATGGCTGTGCTCTCTATGGCATTGATGATCTGCTCAGCCCTTGGGATACTTGCTCACGCAGCCTCTGTTCAAGGAGCGCTCTGTCTTGCGACCCGGCCATCAATGTCCATAAAAGAGGTGGATACTGGCTGGGACGATACGATCCTCCTCACCCGGGTGTCCGTTGGCGACGGGCCCGATGTCGAATCGAAAAGTCGTCCAGCGTCCTCGCTAGGATCTTCATCAAGGGCCTCCTAAGGCTCTTATTAGCATGCAACTTGAGACTAAGGTGGGTTTGCAAGAACTGGCTACTGCCATTTACTTACGAACACTGATCATCTCTAGTTGCAGTCAAAGGTCGTGGATATCTGATGAAATATCACAGCAAGAGCCAGCGCCATGGGAGGGTATGAACACAAGGAAGCCATCGTTATTCACCGGTCCGACACCTCACTTTGCATCTTGACAATGGGGACTCAAACGGGACGGAAGGATATGTAATGTGAAATAGATTGTAACGAAGATGCGTTCGATCAATTCTCAAGCGAATTTCATCCCGTCAATCAGGACCATTCCTTAGAACTGAATACAAGCTCATCGGCCGCTTCGCTGGATGAAAGGTGATTCCTTTGTGGTGCCACACGCACGGGAATATTCAATCCTCCGGCAAGTGCACCGAGACATACTTGTGTCATGACGCCTGATGCGTCCGGTATCGATAAGAGCAACGAGGGATCAAAAACAATGCATGAGGCCATCCAAACACATTGCGACAGTATTCGTTTGCGGAAAGGCCAGAGGGGTCCCTGGGACAGCATAGGTCTCTGGGACAGCATAGGTCTCTGGGACAGCAGAGGTCTCTGGGACGGTGACGAGCTGTATATCGAAAGAAGTGGGACATGGCGGGTTCTGGCCGCTTGAAGATTGCGCTCGAAGGTCAATGAGATGCTGAACCGATACTAGATGATAAGTCTTCTGTGCCATGCTATCGATCCATCTTCCAAGACGTGTTTCAAAGATGCGGAAGATCCCATCCATAGCCTGTTCATAGATCTGCTTGGCGCTGATATCCATACCTTGAATGTAATTAACAGCAGCAGTAAACAGGTCGTTGGAGGTTGCCGCCGTATCCAGCCTCATTCGGATGATCAGTATGACTTGGTGAACTGGGCGCTGAGGAATACGCTTCGTAGCTTACTCACAATTTGGGGCGGAAAGTCGTCGGCAGCAGAAACACTCCACGATATTTTGTGCGAGTGGCGAGTCCGTGATAGTAACCACCCACCCTGGCCAAATAGGTAAATCTCCGTGAAAGAGCTGCTTGTTCCCCAATCCCATGTTTTGATAGATAGATTGCCAACGGGTCTTTTTTGCCATCGGCGAAGGATATCTTGCGGAACTTGTCGCGCACGAGGTGAAACCAGACCAGATATATCCGTAGCTTGATGGCCCGGGCATCTTCGTCCGGTAATTTCTGTTCGTTGAGGTGGCCAGATTTACGTTTCTTGCTGGATTTGCTGGATTCCCTGGATTCGCTGGGTCCGCTAGACAATGCCTGAATTCCCCGGTAGATCTGACATGCTACGCAGCCCTGGGACAGTTCGTCCCTGAAAAACGCCGAAGGGTCGAGTGACCATTGTTGGGCTCTGTGGAAAACATATTCGTCTTCATAAACATGTCGGGGGTTTTCAGCCAGTGCCAACGTGTCGCCTGTATTCTCAGCTCGTGGCTGTAAGGCGCTTGACGCGACGTGTGGGTGGTCTGGGGCGAAGGCTCAGCAAAAGCTCTGTTTATGCAAGGGTGAATTACTAACCTTGGGCACTTTGTTGCCCAGCGCAGGGCTGCTCGCCTTCACGCTCCATAGTGAGTCGTCAGCGCTCCACGACCTATTCCTCTAGCCCCTTCTCAGCCAGGTACATTGGATGATGCGCGACGCAACTGCTGCAGTCCTGGGCGAGCACTGTGTGGGCGAATGGCCTGTTGGTGAGAGAGGGAGAAAAGAGGGAGAAAGGGGGCTGACGGATTGGCTGATGTGAATATTGGATCGTGAGTGGATCCGCCCTCGATCGCAAAAAAAGTGGGCGGTTCTTTCCTTGCTGTCCTTGGCTGATGCGTAAGTGGATCTGCCCTTGAGCACAAAAAAAGTGGGCGATTCTTTCCTTGCTGTCCTGGGCTGATGCGGCCCTTCATTGGCTTATTCCCAGACTCCGATGTCCGAGCGCAACATGCAGGGAAATCGTCCTTGGGCCTCCAACAAGCGTTAGCGCCCTGTTCACGCTCGACAGAAGCCCTGAAACAATATCCACCAGCAGGCAAAGAAATGACTTGCCGCTGGGGGATGAGCATGGGCGAAGCATTCGTAAATGATTTGAGTAACTCGAGTTTTGTTTGATCCCTTAAGCACTTGCTGTTCACATCCACAGCGGAGCGCATGCCTCGATGCATTACATAAGCTAAGATCTGACGGCCCGACAGTTTTCCCCAAGCGGCGGTGATCTGATCAAGCCCAATCACGGTGGGGATGCAGCCTGGGCAGAAATTATCACCAACGCCCCAAAACCCGTCTTGAATCACACACTGTCACTAACTTGTTCGGCATTCCCAAAATGGACATGGTTCAGGTGTATGACTTGGATATTTCTCTTGTTGAAAAGATGAGGCGTCTGACGCCACCCGACGATCTACAGTTCTCTAGACGGATGAGAGACTGGGATGAGTACAGGTTCTCTCAGGAGCTAAAAGACTTTTTCGATTCGTTCAAGAAGTTTCATGTACGTCCGGAGAGCTTGCTTGATACCGAGGCTATACTAAGAGGATAACCAGGGAGCATTCATCAAGGAGAGACTTCCGGCACGTCAGGCCCCTAAGGAATTTAAAGTGAAAAACCTCATGCAGTTTTTAGCCAATGGCGGCTTCTCCGTCAGGCCTAACACCCTTGTGGTGCTGATCCCGTTGTTCAATTCCAGCGAATTTGCCAAGTTTAGAACCGGGACGGGGGAATGGCACACCCTGCGGTGGGTGCCAGGGACATTCATCCGTATTCCATCGGGCACGGGGGGCAGGGATGTGGACTTCAACGACCCTGTGCCAGTATACAGCCTGATGATTGAGGTCACTTTGGAAGCTGCAAGCGTTTGATGGATCTAAACTTTCGAACCGTGAGGGGGTTCATGATTGATGGAACGGCCTTGCTTCGATCGATAAATGCCATCCAAGATAGCTTTCAATACATTTACTGAGCTAGACCCCGAACCTCTTGTTGCTCTTCTGCGCGTGATCTCTCACGCTGAACTGCCGATCACTCAAATTATCTAGCCAGGGCGCCATTAGCGTCATACGAGGGAGAGAACCGGGGAGGGTACGAGATGAACGGAGTACGT
>NKCK01000447.1:0-13331 GCA_003946995.1 Fusarium oligoseptatum | reverse complement strand
ATTAATATTTAAATTATTAGTTTTATATTAATTAATATTTATACTAATTAATCTTATATTAATTAGTAAAAATATTAATTAGTATAAATTACTAATTTTAAGGTTAATTAGTATACTAAGACTAATTAGTTATTAGTATTTATATTAATTAGTACCCTTACTAATTAGTATAAATACTTTAGTCCCTTGTACTAATTAGTCCTTAGTTTATATCCCTGTCTGTAGTTAACACGTCTGAAATGCACGCTTTCTTAAAACCTTTAATTTCAGAGAGGATAACCCATGACACTTAAATAGACAAGTACTTGAGTTAAAAGAGCAATTCTTATCATCATATGGTCAAAGGGAATTAGTGGTAACATAAAGGGCATGCTTCTCTAATTCTCGGTCTATCCTACCCTGGACTCATCGTGAGCTTCTTGGGAACATTCGGAGCTTCACAGATATCTATTTCGAGAAAACCTACACCGAAAGGGTACATAATAGCACGAAGAAAAATCCTAGGTATATCCAGAACAAGCTACATGACAATCTCCCTAGCCTTCAAGCTCATAAACCAACTCCGTCTCAGACCAACTCGTATCAAACATATCACTGCCCTTCTTCAGATCCACAATCCTTGACGCAGTAGGGCTTAGTCTTAAGTCGCATTCGATAGATGGCTGTACCGATGGCTTTGATCGTCAAAACCGGCTTCAATCTCTTGAAGATGCATTCTGATCAAGACGAACCACTCTTGAAGGAATTGTTGGGGCTGAAAGGGTGGTTGATAGTTCCCAGGTGCAAAAAGTCCTCCCGGATTGGTTCTGATGGCCTTTGGGGCTGTGTCCTAGCCGTCTGTTGCAGCATTTCCCCCGAGAGTTCTTGAACTCGCAGGGCAAGTAAATATCAGAGAATACCTTGATGGCATACTCACAGAACTCGACGTATGCGTCACCCAAAAGTCGATCTGTCGTTCCTGTTTTCGCCCGAGTTAGCATGTCCAATCCAGGCTGATACTATTGACATTACCTAGAAGATTCTAACGGACAGAATCAAGATGAAAAGAAGAAGCAAGTATTGGTGACATGGTAGTCAAGACGTGGGTTGCCTCGTAGTGATCCTGATCCGGAGAGCTCGACTGCATGAAGAGAGCAAGCTTCAGGATGTTCCCACCAAGGTCTCTTGGGACAGGATTGTGCTTTAGTGCCCCTTTGATAAAATCAAAAGGGACCGTCAAGTTCTGAGCGAAGTGGTCGAATGCAGCTTGGAGATAGATCTGTAGCGTTTCTGCTGTTGCAAGCATGCGAAGTCTCTTCTTGTTCAAAAGTGATTCCTCGCATTTCCTCTGGATCAACTCAAACAGCTTCTGAACTTGCTCACCCATTAGCATGTAATGTCCTCGAGAAGGTACTCGAACAACGCTGACAGAGGCATAGTAGCATTTGAGTAGGTCATGGGTAGATGAGATGGTGCGTCCATTCTCTCTCCAGAATCTGGCGTATTCTTCGACTTGTGGGACTTGGCGAATGGCGCTCCGGATGTCATCCATGAGGAGTCGCGTGGCTGTGTTGATGTCCCATTCCTTGTCGTCAACATACTCTGTGGCGTTGAGAACAATGACGGCGTGAGGCAGAGTTGGCTGGTTGACAGATTTGTCGATGGATGCTGCACCTCAGCTCAAGATCTGTTCAAGGAGAGTAGACTCGAAAGCTCTGTAAGGAAGTTAGAACGCTTAAACACCTCTGGAGGTATTATTGATGCTGAGGATGGCGGTGAAGCCTGTAGAGGACGTGCAGCAAAGGGAGAATAGTTCATACCTGGGATTCCGTAGTACAAACACGACCACATCAGAGAAGGTGTAGAGAAGACGAGGATACAACTGTGTCACCGAGAATTCCCTCTTCATCGTCGCTGGAGTTGATGCCCAGAGGATGTTCCGCTGCGAACTATATCGAGAATTGGGCCGTGAACCAGGCTTGATGCCTGAATCCTCTCGGCTGAATGTGCGATGCTTCAACCCTCGAGGAACTCTTTCACCGCCATTGAGTCCTTCACAGTCGGCAAAGAGCATGGGTGTTGGTGAACTGAATGATAAAGGCTCTGCGTAGAGGTGAACGTCGCCCGTCGTCGCTATCCGGTCGTTGGAGGAAGAAGTAACTGGAGAGGGAAATCTGACTCTGCTCTCCGCTTGTGCGCGTTCGATGGGAATTTTGATCAGTGTGCTCTTACCGGCACCTGATAGATATTAACTCCATCCATAGACTTTAATGGGCAAAAATGTGTTGGATTTGGGACTCATCTGTTTGACCGATAAACGAAACCAGTTGCGGGAAACGATTTTCAACTTCTTCGCTCTGACTCTCACTCATGAAAGCAGCAAATCTCCCATAATCTTGAAAGATCTGTTGCTGAGACGGATCACGCACAACACCAAACCAAGTAGTATCATCATCCAACTCCAAGCTCTTGTCAAGCTCCACATCCGACGCTGAAGGCTCTAGAATCTCACGAAGGCGCGTAACGACTTGAGGATCCGGCTTTTCGTGAGGTCGTCCACCCCAGCCAGTGGCTCCATCTGCATGAAGCACCCATTGTGGCTAGCAAGTGTTATAGAATGAAAAAGTTATTGCATTGAATGCAGATAAAGGTCTTTGTACGTTTGCGACATTGGTGACATGGTTTATAGGCAGCCTGGACTCGTGGTGGTGGAGGGGGAGGTGGAGGTGGACGAACAGGTTGTCGGGGATATGGACGTCCAGCCGGAAATTCAGTAGAAGGAGATGCCATTACAGAGGCGTGACCGAATAATAATTAATAATGAGGCTCTAATATGATCATGGATTCGACGATGACAGAAAGAGAGGGGTGAGGTGCGCGTTTTATGTATGGAGGTGCATAAAATCAGGCTCTGGGCTGAATCTCCTCGAATCCGGTGAACCGACGATGTTGGAGGCGATGCAATCGATATGCAGCAAGAGGAAGTTCTGAGCCTATTATGTTAATGGATACCAGCTGGGGAGTTTGAAATACATCGATGACTTGGAACGGCTGCTCCATTGCACCAACAGCTCGAGGCCAAGCTAGCGTCCGTTGAGACAACCTCCAACTCGGCTGATGCCATCATATCTGAAGCCCGTCAGAGCCTGCAGTCCAAACTAACGGGGACCAACGTTGTATCGACAATTGGGTCTGGTTTGTCCGTCATTGGCGGCTTTGTGACCTTCAGCCCCTTTGGTTTGGCTGGAGTTGGCTTGATAGCTTTGGGCACATTGGCATCGACAGCTTCATCTCTTACGAAGAAATTAATTTTTGAGAAAGGCGCCGTCACGGCCTTCGGAGACGCCATTAACAAGTATTCTATCTCGTCCGGCGAACTGTAGGCTCTGAATGTGGACATTAAAAAGGCCAAAGAACAGCTGCTCATCTCTCTCGCCCTGTTCTTGGAGGCACTGCAGATCGAAGCCCCCTCAATTCCCCCAGGTCCTGGCGGACCCCATGACCGCGGCTGTTATCGACTCGCTATTTGAGAGCTATCCAGACATCAACAAGGACGAAGGTGAAGTGACCATTGCCGCCCTTCCGGGGACTGCGAATTTCCGGCTGCAGTGTGCATTCGTACCCTTCGGCGGCCAAGAAGTCTACAACGTCTCTGGTTCCAGCTCCGACAAGCGCGGCGGGTCATGGGTAGGCTACTGGACCTGGTGGTTCGCGAAAACAATGTCAAGGCAGTGCCTCACAAGGCGGTACTACATCAAACTAGGGAGCACAAAAGGGGTTTGTTGACGATCACACGAAATTCATTGTCGGTGGGCATCTGGAGCCAGAGGACAACATCGGCGATAAAAAGCTGGTATATCCTCCCCATTTGCCAAGCGCACAATGCACCGCGTGACGTATTTGATAGAAATTTTGGAGGTAAATCTATGATTACTTATGGGAGAGCATGGGCTGTTCGGATTCCTAGGCCGCGACGGCGACGGTGATATGGGGGCGGGATTGTGTGAGGAGGGCGACACACCTTGAAATGGCGCTGAACTCGAAGGAGAATTTGTGTTGGGTGTATAACCTCCTTGGGTCGAAAGTCACCATAGGAAGTTAACGGTATCCTGATTGAATATACACATCGGTTGTTTGTTATATAGTAGAGTCTGGGAATGTCTGCTGGACAAATGATTCCACATCTTCCCACAACACCTCAGGGTACTCCAAAGCCGGAAAGTGTCCACCTCGCTCATGTGCCTTGTAAAAGACCAAGTTTCCAACCTCTTTGGCCCATGACTCTGGTACTCCAGAGTTGTCATAGGGGAACTGGCTGTATCCCATGGGTTTCTCGATGCGTGGAGCTACGGCGGGTTCTGGATATAATGAGTAAGAAGTCTCGCGGTAGGCGTAGAAGCTCCTTGCGGTGGTTTGAGTGAGATGGTAGGTAGAGATGTGTGTGAGGATCTGATCCAGTGTAAGGCTTGTTGATGGGTCGGTCCATGAGAGGAATTTCTCTCCGATCCAAGCCAAGAGGCCGACGGGGTTGTGACTCAAGACGAAGCCGAGTGTTGCTGGCCGGGTACCTTGCTCAAGAGCATAGGCTTGTTTGATGTTGACGAATTCCTGTGATCGGGCTAGGACTTGGCGATCCTGGGGTGTGAGTGAGGTGTCGTTCTGAGGGTCTGGTACACCGGGAGGCTGAACACTGGGGATAAAGTTGAGGTGCACCGCTGGTATTATTAGTTAATTGAAATACTCCTACATTTTAACATGGTACATACCCTTGCAGCTGGATGATGATAAAGCGAGGGTCTGAGCAACAAAGGATCCGATGTCCCCTCCTTGCGCCACATAACCCTTCCCGAACCCCAGGCCTCGGAGCAGGCTATCCATCACGGCAGATGTATTGGCTATTCCCCAGCTTGAGTCGATAGGCGGACCACTTGAAAAGGTAAATCCTGGAAGTGATGGAACGATCAAGTGATATGGACTCGAGCCTGGATCATATCGTGACTTCACAATTTCGAAAATGTCCATGAACTCGAGGAAACTGCCTGGCCAACCATGGAAAAAGGCAATCGGAATGGCGTCGGTCTTTTTAGAGAAGAGAGCCATAAAGTGAATTTGCAATTCCGTCGTGTCGACAGTAAGATTGGCCATGAAGTGAGGGTGTCGGTTGATATTTGACTCAACTTCTCTCCAAGAAAACTTGTCGCGCCAATGCTGCAGAGCCGTGGTCATCCATTCGTGGTCCACTCCAAATCGACGGTCAGTCTGCGAGTTTTCCCAAGTGATTTGAAGGTCTCTCTGCTGAGAAATGTCTCTCTCAAAACATTCGACTACGTTTTTGGGGATGCTGAGTTGTGTTGGGTGGACGGGGATGGTGGCGCTTGGAGGAAGCTGACCCCATGGTGTTTGACCACCAAGGCAGGGGACAGCCAGAAAAACAAGAAGAGTGGTAATTGGCATCATCTTTGCCATGATTGGAGATTTATTTTCATTGAATCTCCAGAAGAATCGTCTCTTTATATAGATGGAGTATTCCGGCGTGAACAGAAGTGTCCGAAAACTTGCCGCCGAAAAGTTTCCGAAGGAAGCGATCGTCTAATTAAAAAGGATTCACGCGCCAAGACACAAAGACTCTGGAAGGATCATCCCTAACCTTAGAAGGAACGGTTAACCTGGAGATGAATGCATTTTAGGGAAAGGATCTCTGTTGCACCCTGATAGACGTGGATGCTGTTTCCAGCTCCCTAACCAGTGGGCATCATTGCCTTCAATGCCGAGTCCGTAAGAGACCGCTGACCACAGTGACAAACTCATATTGTTGGCCCACCGATGCTAGAGGTGCTTGGGGCTCAGTTCCTGGTGGTTAAAGACATTTAACTAACGGCGATGGCACTATAGCTAAGTGCATCATTCTAGAGGGGAAGACTTTAGCCTTCATGGATTTTGCCCTCTTGGAAGCCGTTATGACAGGTACAGCAATAGCGCTGGCGTTTCCGCATGACAACATCTGCTCTGACAGAAACTTTAGGCTACTGCATAAAGGTCTGGCCGCAGTGCATAAGAAGGTTCGCACAACAAAAACGTTACTCCTCAACAAACCGAGTAACGGTTCTTTATAGTTTAACTCTGAGCCAGGCTATAAAAAGAACTTCTGTCCTCTGGCTGTTTAGGGCCTAAAACTTCTCCCATCGTCTGATCTTGTTTACACCTCATTTCTAATCACACTCGTCAACACCAGCTAAAAGGACAGCGCTGAAAAGGTCTCAGTCCAACTTGCAGTTTCAGACACATTGAAACCATGGCTACGACTCACCCCATCGCCAATAATCCTTCCAAGCTCAACGAAGAGCCCCACGCCGAAACCGACCAGAAAATCCTCAACGAAATCAATCGTCACAATCATGGAATAGCCGAGGGATTTTTCCAAAGGTTCTTCAAAGGCTCGCCTTTAGACAACCCACTAAAAAAATACGCCCATCACCTACGAAACAGTTTCGTATCCCGCCTACCAGAATCAGAGGAGAAACCCGACCTTCCAGGCACCTCGCACCACTTCCTCTTCTTAAGTACCACGGAGTACAGCTGGGCCAAAGTCCAAGTTATCGGACTTGAGCTTGATGCAGAGTACTACGACCACGACTCTGGCCTCGTGCAACTCTACAAGTACGCCCGAAAGGTCTTTAGAAGCCAGCCAGCCCGTCTCTTTCTCCATGGAATTTATATCTTGGGTCACGTGGCGGAACTCTGGGTGTTTGATCGAGTTGGGATGTATCATTCCACCCCTTTAAACCTGAGAGATCACCCAAAGGGAGTTGCAGATATATTTGCCCATTACTTGGGCTTGAAAGATTCTGACCTTGGTATCAACCCGATCCTCCGTTCCGACCCAACGGGGTTATACATCCTAGTCAAGGGTGAAAGTCAAACCGAACCTGGACTCTCTCAATTTTATCTAGAAGGCGAACCCATCGTGTCTCCTGAAGAAATTGTGAGCACCAGACCGATATGCTACCGAGCGAGGATATCGACTTCGACAAGAACCGAGTTCGTCGTCAAGTTCACTTGGAGGAAAGAAGATTGGAGGTCAGAATATTGGGAATATTGGGAATCGGAAGCTCAAAGATGGAGAGTTCGTCGTTCTGAGAAGGACATGTTGCGACTTGTCAAGAAGCGCAAAGTCAGTGGCGTGATGCAAATGTTTAGCCATCAAATGGTCGAGAATATCTGGAGTGGTCGCAGAGGCATGAGATTTCCCACGTTGGAAAAGCCGGGTGAAGACTTGAGTTTTCCAAACCCGAGCTTTGAATGTATGGTCGTTTATCCGCTCGGCCGTCCTCTTGCTCGGTTTCACACGGTTGGAGAGTTTCTTCGAGGTTTCCGCGATGCCATTGCTGGGTATCGTTCGTTACATCTGGATGGCAAGATTCTACATCAAGATATCTCACCGAACAATATTATGCTCGCAGAAGCCAGGGAGGAAGGGGAGCCATGGGGATTCCTGATTGACCTCGATCTGAGCATGGAACTTGCCGTTGGTCCAGCCAAACCAGGTGAAATCATCGGAACAAAGGCATTCATGGCCATTGATGTGATGAAGCGCAGGCAACACTCATACCGCCATGATCTAGAGTCTTTCTTGTACGTGTTTCTGTGGATTGCCATCTGCGGTGGTGATCGGAAGTTGCCCGCTGATAGTCGGCTTCAGCGCTGGCTGGTTGGAGACTGGAGTGAATTAGCTCAGAAGAAGACGGAGGACATGGAGGATGGAAACTTTGCTGGGATCGTGGCCGAGTTTACGCCCCAGTTTCGAGGTCTAGAAGGCCTGGCTTATAGGCTGCGTGATGTCCTCTTCTGCGAAGAAATCGGGGCCGAGGAACTGTATTCTGCTTTCTTCTCCGCAATCGACGAGACTTTGGCCCTGCAAAGGTTTTGGCATGAAGGCGGTTGCTAGTTATGAAATGGAAAGATCTCTAATTGACTCAAGTCTTGAAGTAAATAGATCTACGTGTAACTTGCTTGATTCCAGATGGCACCTGAGCCCACATATCACCCCCTCCAGTATGTCTCCAACATAGCTTTGACAGTCATTGGCTGCACATTAGGAACCTTGGCGTTGAGCTCTCCTGGGATGTAACAAACTTCTTCATCGGTCGTCCATCGGGAGAAAATAGCCATGAACCACTGAAACCGAGGTTTGGGGAAGGTGGCGTAACACGGAACCTGCGAAGGCAGCTCGGTTAACTCGCCTCTCTCGAGTTTCTCTACGGAATCGTAGAAAACTTGGAATTTCGATCCTATACCATGACGTTAGAAATGATCGAAACACATGATGTAGACACTTACCAGTTATGCTTTCAGCCAAGTTGACAAATTCCTTCCAGGTGATGATGTCGCCTGCAATCCTCGTGGTTTCGGGCCACTCATCGAGGTCCATAGCTGCCACTACGTACTTGGCAACGTCAAAAGAATACGTCACCGTGAAGCGCGCATCTCCATCGCCTGGGATGGCTGCTACCTTTCCAGCAATATCGATACCGAAAGGTGAGGGGCGGAGATAAGACTTGATGTGTGGGTGACCCCAGTAATCTAGAAAACATCCGTTCTGGAAGAGTGTCCACTCAAGAGAAGATTGTCGCAGAGTTTCGATGGCTTGGAAGTAGTAGGCGAGGACAGGAAGCTCTTTAACGGCTCTGCACATCATTAGTACAGCCCAGAAACGCCGGTATGGATACTCAGGGCGTCACTCACTCCTTAGGATAGTTGATCCCAAATGCACTAGGAACAAACCGCTTGGTGTGGACAGACGCTTCGGACGCCTTGATCAAGTTACCTTGTCCAATCTCAAGGGCATTGCCTTCATACGGCAGGCAGCAAATGACGGTATGAATCTCATGGCGCTCGAGGGCCTCAGCGAGGGAGGTAACATCGGAATAGTTGACCGTCACAGATGTGACAGTATCATCGTTTCTTGGTGTACTCTTTTTTTACATGTCGTTAGCTACCTAGTTTACTCGAATTGATTCCAACCCATTGGGAACATGATACTAACACTTCTGGTGAGAAGAAATGGCTTGTGGCGGGTCTGGGTTTTCAAAACCTCCAAAATGGTTTTCCCCACCTTGCCCGTTCCTCCAGCCACTGCGATATTTACCATGGTGGTACCGTTTTGAAAAATCTTAAGAGATAATGGAAAGTTGGGAAAGTTGAAACATATGTGAAAGTGCAAAGTTGCATAGGTAGTCCTTGCCCAAGCTTTATATCACTTCAACTCACCCAAAGAATGGGTCCTTGGCCTATCATGAAAAGTCTTAACTCCGGTTGTGCTGACAGCTAAATCCGGACATGATCCGTGTTTCTCTCAGGGGTTGGATAGGGTGGGTCTATATGTACTCATGGTACATATACTAGCCGCGTAACCAACCACCTCACTTACCGTATCAGACCCTAGGATTTTATCAGAAAACTTTGAACAATGTCGCTCGATGAACGATCATTAAAAAGTATATCGCTGTCTCTGGACTGCATGTGCCATGCTCGGATGCTTAAATTCTCTGAACCTCCTAAATGTTCGCATGCCTTGGCTCGCTAGGCATTACTAGATTCCCCTCTGGTCTATAGTAACCCTCCCTAAAGCTTCAAGGAGCAAGTAACTAAAGATATTTGCATCAAAGTACCATAGGTACCGACAGGGATGAACGGGCTTGGCGCTAGTAGCTTCAGGTCTGGTGGGTCACTTGCTCTTCGCTAATAAGAATCACCTTGTGGGCTTGACCTGTGGCACGAATGCAACTCTTCTCCTGGTAGTCAAGGTGCAGCTAGTTGACAGGGGTGTAGTGATTGGTCTTTGTATCGAGGTACAAGTCACCCCTGTATGTTGTCTGCGGTGAACTGACAAACAGACAGGGGTTCGATTGTACCGGACGAACACGCTTCGCTTCGTGCATCTCAAAAACGATTTTAGTGAACGCTGCATCTAGGTCTCCGTCCGTATACATCTGCCTCTATACTCCAGCCGTCGCTCCCAGAGTTTCTGCACAAGCGCGTGTGTGTGGCGAGTTGCTATTCTAGGCTGACCATTAAGCAACAGGTCCTCGAGGCAGTGACTGAGCTCTACCAACGAGGGTAAAGTCGTTAGGGAATCGTTGAGTGATTTCATCCCGTTTAGGAAGAACGTGAAGATGTCTCAGAACTGGTCCACGGTTCCTATAGTGTAAAGTCCAGAAATTCGAGTGGTGAGTGTTGTGGGAGGTCAGAGCAATTCAGAGACTCGACGTATGGTTACTGAACTGGTTTCCAAGCCGTCGAACGAAGTTGAGGAATACAATAATAAGATTTCCATTCAATTAATAAGCATTGCCATGTTTCTGGAAAACATCAGTCCCAGACTCAGCTGGGTCAAACTTTCACCTACTCTAAAGGGAAGAACCAAGTTCTGCATGTCATCAGAAGAGGATGTCGGTGATCGAAATACCCATTGTTTCTAGATGAAGCAGTGTTAGTCTCTGTAGTAGTCTGCAGTGGCCGCGTGAACGTTTCGACTAGCCTTTGCTCACAGGGTCTAGGAACATCTTCAGGAAGACCTCCACGACGAGACCAACGTTTGACGATGCACCTAGGGCATATCAGCTAATGTCATATAATAATTCAATCAGGCTTCACATATGATTCGCAGTCTAACCTTTAATTCCCCAGACGATATCTGGGTTTTGCTTGTCGCTTGATTAGACAGTTAGCATAATCAATCATAGAAGTATTTACTTCCCACCGAGCAAGTGACCCCCAACACCGACTTTATGCACTCCTCCTCCAACACAAGCTAGACCGTCCTCCTGAAGCGCGGTATACAACTCTCCCTAAAGATAACCCCCAGCAACCGTCACTTCAGACTGCTCTTTGTTGATTTTGACACCTTTCAAATGAGAAAGTCAATTACCAGACCGTCGTCCAAGGCACTGGCGCCGCCTGCATGGTGACCACCGCACTTGACGGCAAGGGGAAGACTCGTTTTATCCAGTGGAGATGATATCGATGGCGGGTAGCCAAGCTGTGTGTGTGCACCTCCCGGCTTGCAAAGAGGACAGCGGTTGACACATTCTCAGCGGTTTCGACAAATGCGGCAAGTTTGGCTTTGGCATTGAAAATCGCAGAGAAGAGCTTTGGGGCGTCACTAAATTTTGAAGAGTTGGTGTCGATGATGTCACCTTTGAAACCGGCTTTTCGCAGGCTGTCGACCGCTATAGCCATTTCGATTGATTCTAAACCTACAAGGCTTCAGTAGAGACGCAAGTATTAGTACAGCTGTGGTGTCATTATCTAACTGTCTGCTAATGAATTCTCTGGCGTCGGCTCCACGATGTGCAACGGCCGCCATGCTGACGAAAAGGTTGGATCCTTTTGAGGCAACCGAGAGTGATCGTCGGTGTCAATTGAGAATCTGCAGCAAGGGGACCAGTGATGAGTAACGACGTCACTCCACTGAGTTGCCATGTGTCTAGATCCATCCATGCCGCTGCCCCAGAGACCCATTGTACATTACGCTGCATGGGAGAGGGAGGGATGAACAGAACGGTTGCCGCATTCGGGTGATGGATGACGGATGCGGTTTAGGAAGCAAAGGTGGACGCTAGCTAAAAGGGGCATCTAGCCACCCAAAGCGTTTGGGTTGCTACCCGAAAAGGCAATTCTGAAGCAGCCTTTTTCAAGCTTAGCGGATTCTTAACAGTCTAAACCCGTTTGGGCTTCACCTTGGGTCCACTCACAACCCCTGCCAAGGTACGTACAGGGGTATCTTCACGTCAGGGGCAGTCTAGACAGGGATATGCCCATGTCAGCACCGCCACACCGACCCACACCATGCCCCTTTCCAATCTCGCTTATTTTAACCTTTTGCCATGCCTTCGGATGTCGATCGTGGGGTAACGGGCCGGTCCACACGATCCCGATCCGATGTGGACATGGGTATAAAGTCCCCTGCATAAGGATTGCTCCGGCAACGATTAAAATGTCAAGAGAATTATCTCTCTGTACCAAAGTTTAGTCAAAATGTCACAAGAAATCCTCTTGCCCGTCATTCTTAGCCTCGTCTTTCTCTTGGTTAAATTCGTTGGTTTTTCCAAACAGACAGGCAAACCGATTCCTGGTCCCCCTTCGCTTCCGCTGATTGGAAATCTCCTGCAATTCAAATCCCCCAGCATTCTCAAGACATGGGCACGCCAATACGGGGAGATCTACCAAGTACGCCTTGGCCCCGCGCAAAACTGGATCTTCTTAAACAACCCCAAGATTGTAAAAGATCTTCTAGAAAAAAAGTCAGCTGCTACATCCACTCGCCCCAGTTTCGTGTCGGCAAACATGGTTTCGGGTGGAAGACGGATGGTTCTTATGCCGTATGGGAATCACTGGAGGACACTTCGGTCGATCATTCATGCTTCTTTGACACCGAAGGCGGCCAATGTGTTGCAGCCTGCTCAGAATTTTGAGGGGAAGCAGTTGATATGGGATATTTTCAACAGCATTAACAACACTAGCGAAACTCAGGAAGCCAAGGACGATCGAGAGATGGGCTTCTACACTCATGTTCAGAGATACTCGGCCTCGGTTATTCTACTCATGGTTTATGGGTTGAGGGCTCAGACATGGGTAAGTAAAACTTCTATTTCGTCTTCAAAGGGATTCAAGTAAGTCATTACTGACTTGATGCATGTTTAGGAGTCCAACGCCATCACTCAAATCTACAAAGTGATGAAAGACTTTGGCAGGGTCGCCAATCCCAGTACGTTCAATCAGCTTCTCTTGGCAGATACAACATCCTAACACTAATCTAGTGTACGGCGCCATTGATATTTTCCCTTGGCTCTTGAACTTGCCCAAGTGGATGCACTGGTGGAACAGCGACCTCAACAGGATTGAAGAGCGCCAGAGTGAAGTCTGGCTCCACTACTGGAACCAGATGAAGGGCAAGATTGACAAGGGTGAAGCTCCTGACTGTTTTGGTCGCCAGTTTGTAGAAGCGGGTTATCGACAGAAGGGTATTAGTGAGTTGCAGGCTGCCTATGTCTGCGGAAGTACGTTTCTTATCCTCTTTGGTTAACATTTGACTAATTCTCTACAGCAATGATCGAGGCCGGATCCGATACCACTGCTGCATCGGTCAACAACGGACTTCTTTACCTCAGTGCTTATCCAGACGTGGTCGCCAAAGCTCATGAGGAAATTGAGCGCGTGGTGGGTAGCAGTCGATCCCCCACCTTCGAAGACGACCTACCCTACATCCGAGCAATCGTCAAAGAAACTCTGCGGATCCATAGACTGATGGAAGCTGCTACGCCCCAGCAACTAACAGAAGTCTTTCCAACCTA
>NKCK01000446.1:0-13376 GCA_003946995.1 Fusarium oligoseptatum | reverse complement strand
CGGTATTGGGTTTTGATACCGTCATGCATTGATAGCTGTGTTTTTTTGTTGTTGTTGCTGATGGCTTTTGACATTGCAGCCTGTAAAGAATGTGGGGAACGAGAAACGAATAGCAGTATGAGTGACTTAGTCAATTAAAGTACCGGGTAATCTGATTATACATGTTGCGCAACTTGGAAGAAGCTAAACTACAGAATCTACAAGCCATAGCCCAATCAACCCGAAACAGCTACATTCTAAGCATCTCCAGTGGCTGTGATATTCCATCCTGTAATAGGTGTCACGCACAAGGCCTCACCAAGAACCAGGCTGTCGTCACATTTGGTTTTGTCCGTCGCCAGTGAAGGGTTGATGTCGTAAAAAACGGTGCCCTCGCAGATATCGCTCTCCTTGCAAATACTCTCACAAGTGTCTCCCTTTTCCACGACGTGCCACTTGCCACAGTTCAACGTCGTGTCCTCAGCCACCTCCGCCTCTTGTGGTGGTGAAATTAGAACAAAGGCTGGTCCGTTGCCGCTGCTAGCCTTGCGTTTGATGCTCGAGACCTGCATGGCAGAGCTGGTGTCGCCTAGAGGACCAATGCAGATGGTCTTGCCGTAGAAATCTGTGCCCGTCTGGAGGTCGGCGCAATCAGCTCTGATCCATGAGTTGTACTTCTGGACGTCGTCCCAGTTAAGGTCTAGAGAAGTCTCAATGCCGAAGCAAGTATCGTCAGGCTTCACGTAGTACGTCTTGCATGTCATTGGGAGACAGAGCTTGAGACCTGCAGGTACATCGCGACAGTCGCCAATGGCTTCTTGGTTGCCCATGTACAGCATAGAGCCAGAGACGTCCGAGGCCTTGGAGATGGAGTCGCATGTATCTCCCTCCTTGGTCGTGTAGTATTTGCCCGTGAGACAGAAGGGTTCCTCTTTCTCCTCTTCTTTAAGAGGCGGTGGAAAGTCGGTAGGCCCTGAACCTCCACAAGTCTTATAGACAAGCTCCAATTGCTCCTTGTAGTACTGATTGTAGATGGAGTACTGCGAAGACTGCATCAAGGCAAGACGTCGAAGATAGCAAGTGTGACAGAGCTCTGTCCTCGGCATTTCCTCACCATCATCAACTTCAGTGAACTCAGCAATGATATCTAGTAATCGCGGTCAGCGTCACGTCCTTTTCGGTGTCTAACAGATGATAAATTACCGTTGCAATACTTCTTCGTCTTGGGATCTTTGACACACGTCTCATTCCAACCAGCCCAAATGTTCCCACCGTACAGAGTCGGAACCATGCCACTGGACCCGAGCGTTTTGCCCGCGCAGTCCTTGGAAACCGTATCAAACCATTTGCGCAACGAAGCTGAGCAGGTGCCAGTGCAAATCTCGTCGGTCAGAGTGACATTTTGAAGCGACCCTCGATAACGCAACTGCATGAAGGAGCGGATGTACGAGTTGCAGGTAATGTCTGACGACAAGGCGCTGATGCAGGCGGCACCAACATCGAGGTTGTCAAAGTCAGAGGCTTTCCAGATCTGAAAAGCGTCTGCACTGAGATAGAGGCCAAAGGCCACAAGGTGCTTGAGGATAGCCATGGTGTTTGGTGATGGCTTGTTGGCTGAACGGAGCAAGCTTGAGACCGCAGAAGGTGGCGATCAAGATAAACCCTGAATAAACCTGCAATTGAGTACCTGTAGACCTTCGGACAAATTTCGTGTGATGCCGATCCTACGCCAAGGTTAATACTTGTGTAGATGGTCAGGGCGTAACGATCGACGACAATCTGATATGGACGAGGCCACTGCATGCAGCTCAGGTAATTAGATGAACGAATGATACTCTGCTAGGTGCGATAGGTCTCGGCCGGGGCTCCCGCTATGGGGAGGGCCTCCGGAACCAAAGTTCACATACCAATCTTGGCCGATGGACCGATAGATAGCTTCGGACTTACCTGTGTGGCTGGGGGCATGTTTCTGATCTGATGTCCCTTGACAAAGATTTTCCTTCGGTTCATGTGCTTGCCGCTGTGATCCGACGGCCGAGAGCCTTGTCATGCTGAAAACCACAGATCATGCGAAGAGGGATTTTACATGCACATGGTAACGTAGTAGATGCCAAGCCGGCCGGGAAATAGCTGCAAGGGGCAGGTATGCTTTTTTTGCCTCCCCTGTCTCCCAAGGTTTAACTCGATGTAATGCTGTGTTGGTTGTTAGTTTTTAAACCCGGCAACTCCACAAGTCTAGCAGGGATCGACAACTCGGCCATTCTTTTGCCGACCGCGGTTCTTAGTTCATTGCCACAGCAAAGTGGAGGACTCTGGGTCAATTCTAAGAGGAATAGATCGCCGCTGAGTTTGGTAGTGGATGGTTGAGACCCTACTAATGCATATCCACCCTGCCTTGCTACAGTAGTTAATTGAAAGGAGTCTACAGTAGTACCGGACTCCAAATTGCTCGTGGCAAAGCTGGATTGCAACTGCCGTTTACAGATAGAGGGCCGAGCGAGTCGGTCAGATGTTTCTCAGTCTTCTCCGGGAACCCGAATGCGAGAGTCAAGTGGAGTAGACAGACCCAGGCTCCGGTAGATCTGCATGATAGCTAACAATATCTGTTTTGCTCAACATACAATTATTATGCCAGAGAGGCAAAAGATTCACCTCCCAAGTACCGCCTTGCTTCTGGACACCTGTCAAAGTGCACTCGTTCAGTTGAGCTTCTCTTTCCTTCCCAACTTGCCATTCCTCATCCTTTTCCCTCATGTCTCTTGTTCCTTAATCCACTTTCTCTGTACTTGTATCTCTCTCAGGCACATTCATTCCTCTCCCTAAGGCCGTAGGCCTCAGCCAATATGCATTTACGCGTTTGGCTCTTCTGCCTGCTGCTGCTATGCCTTTGCGTAGCAGCCGCCGAAGACGATGCGACCTGCAGTGCAACCAAGCGCTGTAAAGATGGATGCTGTAACAAGTCTGGAAGCTGTGGCTTTGGCCCTGACTGTAAGTTCATTACGGTTCCATGGTAGAATCGGAGCTGACATACTATTTAGATTGTGGAAAAAACTGTATCTCCGACTGTGGAAGAAAGTCAGAGTGCAACCCTGGCTTTGAGGCAAAATGGGCACAAAGAGAGAAGTGCCCCCTGAACGTCTGCTGCTCCAAGCACGGGTACTGTGGTGTAAGTACAACTCTTGAGTCCCTCAACTTGGATGAACAAGAGGCTGACCCGAAGTAGACCACTAAGGATTACTGTGGCTCAAAGAAGGTCAAGCGGCCGAGCTGCGACAAAGATAGCGGAATCCCCCGTGTCGTAGGTTACTTTGAGGGATGGGCGCGAAGTCGTCCCTGCGAGGTCTTTTTGGCCTGAGCAAATCCCCATCGGACTGTATACCCACATCAACTTTGCCTTTGGAACCATCGATCCCAAAACCTTCGTGGTTAAGGCGGACAACAAACATGACCTCGAAATGTACAAGCGGCTCATGACACTAAAGAAAAAGGACCGGAATCTCAAGATTTACCTCGCCGTCGGCGGTTGGACCTTCAATGACCCGGGCCCGACGGCCACTACCTTTTCCGACCTTGCCGCTTCTGTCCCACGTCAAAAAGGCCTTTATGAACTCTCTTATGTCCTTTATGGCCACTCATGATTTCGACGGACTTGACCTAGACTGGGAATACCCAGAAGCCATTGACAGGTCTGGGAAGAAAGAAGACTTTGCCAACTTTCCAAAGTTTATGGCCAGGCTGAAGGAAATGATGGAAGGAGGCAAAAAGGGACTTACCATTACGCTCCCCGCGTCCTATTGGTACCTGCAACATTTTGATATCAAGAAACTAGTGAGTCTACCCCTGATTTGTGAGCACGGAAGGCTAATAGTCGCGTCCAGGAAAAAACGGTCGATTTCTTCAACATTATGTGAGTACCACCATGGCCCATTAGTCTGATGGTGAGACTAACAAAGACAGGTCTTACGACTTGCACGGTGCGTGGGACAAGAACGCCACCTGGACCAAGCCCTACCTTAACGCCCACACCAACCTCACCGAGATTGAGCTCGCCATGGATCTTCTATGGCGCAATGAAATTGAGCCTAGCAAGGTCGTCATGGGTTTGGGTTTCTACGGGCGCGTCTTCACAGCTCAAACCGGGACATGCATGAAACCAGGCTGCCTATTCAAGGACCCGGGCAATGCAGGCGAGTGTAGCCAAGAGAAGGGCGTCTTGCTGAACTCGGAAATCGATGCGATAGTCAAGAAGCGTAACCTGAAGCCCCAATTCTTCAAAGAGGAGGCTGTAAAGGTCATCACTTTCGGCAATCAGTGGCTCTCGTATGACGACGAGGAGACGTTGAAGATAAAGAGCGAGTATGCACAATCACGATGTCTTGGGGGTGTCATGGTATGGGCCATTAGCCAAGACACCAAGGACGCCAAGTACAACAAGGCACTGGCAAAGGCAGTCGATCGGACAGTCACGAGCGGCACTATCGGTGACAACGAAGAGGCGTCGACTATTGTGAAGATCCCCAATGAGCAATGTCGCTGGTCCAATTGCATGGAGGGTTGCCCCAAGGGCTGGGTCAGTGTTCCTCGCTCTGACGGGGGTGCTAGGAAGAACGAGAAGATGGTGGATGAGACAGGCTGTGGCGGAGACGGTGCCCATACTTTCTGCTGTCCAGCCACCGAGAAGCTGCCAACATGCGGATGGTATGGCTTCAAGGGGGGCAAGTGCACCAAGGGCAACTCGTGTCCCAGTGACATGGTTGAGATTGCATCCAACCAGATGTACTGCGACAAATCCCAGGCCTACCAATCGGCCTGTTGCAAGACGGATGTCACGAGCATGAAGGTGTATGGCACTTGTGAATGGGGCTTGTACCCAAACTGCGACGACCAGGAGGAGTGTCGGAACCCGGAAGGGGACCTGAAAAAGAACTACCTGATAGCCCAGTCAGCCTCGGGCTCTGGTGGTGGAAAAATGCGACCCCAAGAAAAACCCGCATGGTCTCTTGATTCCTACCACTCAGTTCCGCAAGTACTGCTGCAATGCCAACAACCCCAACCTTCGCTTCACGGATTGTCAGTATTTTAGGGATGTCGGTCCGGCCCCTGACGCTCGCCCTGAAGGCTTCTGCCGTAGTGGCTGCCCACCTGATCGTGTCCGCGTGGCCATTGACACCGAGATCGAGACCTGCGCCATCGCCGGCATCGGTGGCATGGCGCGTTGCTGCAAGACCAACTTCAACGACGAGTTTGAGGTCGAGAACTCCAAGCTGGATGCCTACCGGAGCGCCATGAAGGAGTGGATAGACAATCCTACCTGCCCTAACCCAGCATCTATTCTCTCTCGACGGGCAGATCTACTCGAAGATATGGCGGCCAATGCCTCGTTACCCATGGGGCTGACTTTGAGAGACCTCGACCCCAAGCTCAAAAATCAGATCACAGCACAGGCTCTCCTCACCTATTACCTTTTCAGGGTAGGCAGTGAGGTCATGTTGGAGCAGATGGGCGCAATATGGGACAGTTACGTCGAGGAAAACTTCCCCTACCTGACAACGCCGTACATCAAGGCCTTCTTGGGCATAGCTCCCGAGTGGGAGACGGACGGGCCTGAGGAGACGGCCCGACGCATCATATGCTCCCCTCACACATACAACGCTCGAGTCGCTGCCATCCAAGGCATGAACGGTGGTGGTAAGGCCTTGTGGGTTAACTGTACGTACGCTCTATGCGACAAGGACGGTTATTGCGGCGAGGATGGCGAGAAGGGCGAGGTTACTGAAAGACGCCGTGCCCTACTGACCGGTCGGTCAACGCACTTGTCTTCACACCGCCATCACCAGCTACATGCTCGCCAAACCAAGGAGAGAAGATTTATGGTGACGAGTCCCGACGGTGAGGAGGCAGAGGTCGAATATACAGAGCCCGATGTGAGTACCCCCCCTCCCTACGCACTTTCGACTGCGCCATCGACTGACACCATTACTAGCACACCGCCGCAAACCAACTTCCATCTACGCATCCGAACCTCAAGAAAATAGCCCATTTCCGTAATCCCGATGATTGCGGCGACATGGAGCTGGACCCTAGTGCGGATTGGGCTGAGAGCAGCTTGTGGTTTGAATTTCACAGTACGTCCTTCCTATGTCGTCGATGCATGTACTTTCTCTAACAATGTTGGCCAGTGGAACATCCCGTCGACAAACAGTTGATCCAGAGCATGTTGGAGGACGCCGCTATGGGAAGGTAAGATTAGAGCCTTGTCCTTCCATGACATGACGAGTCATTCGCTAAATCGGGCTCGACAGACTGGGCAGTGGCCGTCGATCTCAATATGGACCCATACCCATCAGCCTCTTTGAGTATATGATGCAGATAGCTCGAGAGGACGGTTGGGAGTGGCCGCCGATCCCTAGCAGCGAACTCTACGCCAGCGGAAACCTCTTCAACCGAATCATGGAGTGTTTGGGCAGCACGCAGAATGAGGCGACCCTTGTCGTCACGATCAGAGACATCAACTATGTCAAAACCTACGTAAGTGCATCATGGAAACCCCCCCACCGTGACGGGGAAGGGAACTAATGTTTCTTGGTAGTTGATGCAAAACCAACTCCCGATTGCAGACAACCGATGGGAAGGTTTAGCAAAGGACAATGTGAACAAACTCTTGGCGGCTCTGCGGGCGACTGTCTCCATGTTTGACTACATGAACTCTGGAAGTGACGGCCCCTACGTCTCGATGAAGCTGTTGAATATCGTGAACAATGTTGTGCTTCAGATTTCATACGCCGAGAATCTCTGGGAGAGACACGTCGGGACCAATATTTCCCCCGGCTTTGCCAACTTCTTTGTAGAGTGGCTCAAAGACTGGTACACATATGTGGTTACACCCAAGGCCCAAGAGTTTCTTCGAGGCGCAATCGCAGAGATAAGGAAGGTCTGGGAAAATGAGACGGGCAGAGAGGCGCGTCAGGTGATGGAAGCGGTTGTAATGTTGGAGGGACGGATCGATACCCTCGCCATCGATGTTGACTGGGAGATTGAGGCGTTCGCGGATGATGATTAGTTGATTTTGTATCGTCGTATTATATAGGGATTATATCTACCGTTGTAATCGATCTCATTCATCCCGCAACAACTCCTCCTTTTCAATTTTTAATCAGGGGCTTAGGGATGTAATGGGTCAAAGGCTCTACTTCACACCATGTGCTCGTAGGATGACGGGCGAGGCCAGCCTTGGCGATAAGTTTTTAAGTTAAGAATCTAAAGCTAGATGCTTGGAGGAGCGCTATAAGGCAGTAAATAGATAATGTAACCTCCCTTAACGCCGCTTTGTTGGCATTGGGATATGATCCTGTAATGTATTGGGAATGTGTTCTTTGTTATAGTTGAAACCAGGATAAACGACCTAGAAGATCGTCATGGACGGCGTTCTGCTGCAACTCATATGCGCGGAGCTGATATATAAGGAGGCACACCCTGATGAGCCAAAGATCATGATAGCCTAGTTCTTTAAGGAGTCTATGAAAAGACTTTTACCTCCATGGGACTACTACGGCCTAAGAATTTCGATGATCTTGATAACTAAGGCGGAGAATCACTGGGGAGAGATCGAGGGTATGGATGCCGAACAAGTTATGGTAACGACTAAGGCTTTGGACCGCTAGATCGACCGCATCTGGCTCAACACGACATGGGACCTCCCTATTCTTGACGATGACAGCAGTAATGACGAGAGAGATGGCGATCCAATGAACGAGGATTCGGATCAGGGCGACGATGTAGACTTTTCTAGTCTGGCATTTTCTCCACTTGATAGTCTACAGCTAGTCTAGATTATAATACTGTAATGTGCTACAGAGCTTTTTATTTATTATTGTGGAAGCCCGGCCTTTGGTGGGACATGGCGACGACTTTTCGGGTGAACTCCAAACTCGGGCCTCTGGGCGCTATAGTGAACGAACAACGGTCGTATTTCCGAGGCGCAACTGGTTAGGTTCGCCGCCACATCTCCAGCCCAAATATAGTTCTCGAGGTCCTCCTCCGGGCCTTCAAAGCATAGGACCCTATGGTAGTTAAACGGTGACATCATGAGGATATGCCAAAGTTCCAGTAAATAGCCCGTTGGGACTCTCATCCAACCCCAATATTCGTTACCCTCTTCCCAGTCGTAAGCAACTACCTTCACGATAAACACACCTCTGGCAATGTCTTTAAGCACTGCCTCATCGGCGAAAAGTGCGCAACGAAACATCCCTGCCATGGTCTTTTCTGCTTTGGGATGCTCATCAAGACACACCTTTCGAAGTTGTCGGACATTCAGACCGTTGAGAAGCGATGAATCCTCGCGGAGATCAAGATGAAACAGCTTTTTGACTCGCTCCAAATCATCTGTGTATTCTTCTCGATTGCTGTGGGAAAATTCTCCACATCTTCGCTCTTTCACATCGTCGTGGTACATTTCATCAGTGTCGAGGTATCCGAGTGCAAGATAGGTTTGTCGCTTCAAAGAGTCGAGTAGCGTATCCCAGTGTTCGTTAGATTCGGGGCTGTAGTGTGTGCGGTAGAGGGTATATCCCCAGTGGCCGTAGTATTTGAAGTTCTCTGGGAGCGTTCTGTCGACATGTTGCCTTTTTACCCCTCGCTCCTTGCGAGGAGGCTTCCACATGAGCTCAATCATGTCTCCAACCGTTGACATCTTTGTATCCGAGGGGGTGTGTAGCAAAGAAATTTCTGAAGGTTAGGTAGTCAAGTGTGTGAGTGTTGGAAGGAAAAGGAGAAAGTGACTGTTGGCCGGGGTCTCTCGCTTGTTTTATAACTCCCGCTTAAAGGTTATAAGGTTCATTCGAATATATCGACTTATGTAATATTGGCGACTGACTGTTGGCAACCGAATACCGAAATCATGCCATGTTGTGAAGTGAGGATAGGTCATTCATTTCAGTACCTATGTAGTTGTAGCAAGGTGCTCCGCATTGTCATACGTCGTAGAAAAACTTCAGACTCCAAGACGCCTGGCCCCAGCTAAGGTGGCAGAAGGGCCTAGCTTTATAGTCTAATTATTCATAAACCAAGGGATAAAAAGGAGAAATAATGGGATGATTATCCTCTCATACTATTGAATTACTTTTTAATAACTTTCTTAGAATTCTTTGGCCTTAAATCCAGTCGTTGTTGGTTTAGTGTCTCGTGATTTTTTTACGACCGCGTAATTATGTAGTTTCAAACGTGATTAGATAGTAGCGCACCTAGTGGTGGAGATCGTTCTTAATAATATAAATGGTAAGCCTGTGAGTCAATAACTCTCAATGACTGCACTACAAATGATACGTTGTCCATAATCTTTCTGCCTAGACAAAAAGGTCTTACTCCATGTTGTCCGTCCCTATCGTTTGCTTTGTCTTGCTTTTTCTGCTTTTTCTATTCACTAAATCCTTTAATATATCACCAGGGGGGCCTCAAAGCAGCGGCAATAGGTCTATTTCAACATTACGCTTGCCAGTAATTTTCTGGACTCGGGACTTGTACGAACAGTTGCCAAATCATCAAGTGATACCAGCTTGAACTATATACGACTACATGATATTCTGCATTTCCTCCACACCACGACGAGACACGATTAATAACTAGTCAAGTCTACAATCATCCCACGGAACAGTGATAAAGTTCACATAGCACTTGGGATAACTCATGGGGTTAGTGAAGCTCAAGTCCTTGCCTGTCGGGATGGTCGGCTCCGGGATGTCGGTGCACTTCTTGGGAAGCGGCGTCTGGGAGAAGGCTGGACACTCATCACGGTTCAAAGCCGCGTATGGAGCGCAGTCAAAATTGTTGACCAGAGCTCCGTTCAAGTCGGGGAGGAACCTGCGCAGGGTAGCGAGCTCTTTGCCCTCTATTTGGACAGGTATCGTGGGAGCTAGTCCTCCTCCTAGCAAATAGCCAAAGGCAAGACAAAACTGAGAAATGGTTAGAGAACGGGGAAACTAGGGGGTTGTGGGAGGGATTGTTACTTACGTCCTTGTAGAAATAGGCTCCGTCGATGTCGGCGCATTTCTCCTTACTCATGCACTTTGAAGGAGATGCCAATAAGCGGTAGCGTGCTTTATTACCTGCCTTCATAGCCGTGACAGTCGCAAACTCGGTCTATTTCCCATCATTCCAGATTAGTACAGTATCCAGGGTATCGATATATATCAGAAACATGGGGCTGGCTTACAAATCTCTTCTTTGTGTTTTCAACGTACACATTGACAGCCTCATCCTTCAGATGAGGGTTCAACCATTCACCCTTGGCAAAATGGATCCATACGTAGTCTTCGGGACTGATATCATCCTCTGACCAGCCGTCCGGAAGCACTCCGCCAAAGACGGTAGTAAGAGTAGCGTTGATCTGCCCCATGACGGCCTTGAACATTTTTCCGTAGACCTTCTCCAGATTATCGTTCAGCTCAGAAGGTGTTATGCCCTTGACGGAGCCGTCAGCTGCCGAAGCTTGCGCAAAGATACCCGAGAAGACTGTCAGCGGGTTGGCAAACTTTCCCAACGCGGTGCCCGGGGACACGTCGCTGATGTGTCCCGAGATACCCGCCAGAGAGGTCAAGACACCGACAAACATGTTGAGGATGAGGGAATTCTTGGACGCTGGGGGAGTACCGTAAGTGGCGACGACATCCTTGATATCAGTAGACAGTTCTTCGATGGCGTTGGTGACCATCTTCGCCCATAACTGATCCATGGCGGCGTATAGGTTGCCGATCTGAAGATGCACGTAGTATGACGGCGGAGGAATGTAGTCTTGGCAATGTTTGTCCCCAGGTCCGCTGCAGTGCCCCGTAAGAAGTTCAAGGCAGTCGAAATTCAGGGTTTTCTGGTCCATGACCTTCTTGAAGAAGTTGTCGGTCCACCTTTCGGCGCCACGCTCCCTCAGGAAGTTGAGGAACCAAGTGGCAGCACCGGTCTGGATCCATCGACTCGTCAAAGTTTTGGTATCCTCCGTATCCATATCGATGTTGCAGATCGCCTTGACGAGGGCCGGGGGCCAGTTCTTGTCGATTTCCTTGTCGTCGGCATCGTTGTCAACCGTCTTCTTGCCGCCATAGCAGATACCGGCAGACTTGTGACAGCCTGTACCGCAATGGGCAGTTGACATGCCACATTCGCCGTTGGCAGAACAGCAAGATCCAAACGTGGAGCCAATGCAGTTGGCGTTACCATGGTCAGAGCCACATTTTCCATCCTTGGAGATGTCACCCCAGTCGCCGCCTGCACTGGCCGTGCACTTTTCGTCACACTTGGAAGAAGCAGGGACGTTGCTACCGCTAGTGAACTCGACGACGTTGGGGTTGACGTTGTAAGTGCAATCGGGGCATGCATCGCCTCCATAGACACAACGACCTCCTCCAGCGACAGCAACAACTTGACCGGCCGAGTTGAGGATCTCGACACTCTGGGCTCCCGCATTGAGCTGAGTGTTGCCAGAGTTCAAGCCGCCCTTGAGACCAGTGATGGTGTCCGTCTTGCCTCCGCTGTTCACCCTCATGGACCATCCCGATGCACCTTGGGGCAGTACGATGGCATATGCACCCTTGTCCGTGGCGGTCTCGTATGATTCGGGCTTGTTCAGATACTGTTGCTCAATGCCAACGTCCTCGGGAGTAGCACTGCATTTGGTGTTCGACAGGATGCTCTTGTACCAAAACGCGCCAGTGACCATGTCGCCGCCAAGAGGTCTCATGACTCCGTCTCCTTTGAACGCTGCGGCGAAGGAACCGATGACACGCTGCCAACCCTTGTGCGGCAACTTCATGTAGTGGGCGGGTTCAGGGTCGGTGTTCTGTTCGGGCCAGATGGTGCCGATGTAGTGAGACTCGGGGCCGTCGTTCCACGTCAAAACATTGACGTAGTAAATGTCGTCTCGGTTTTTCAGAATGTTCTGCATGCGCGTAGGCAGGTTCAGATCACCGGCTCGGTAGATGTTGGTGTCGTAGGCATCCTTGTACTGCAGCGGGCTGAGGCCGATCATGTACTTCTTCTTGTACTCCTTCATACCATTGATGAGAGGCATATCAGGCCCAATGTCTCCCGGAAAAGCACCACCCTTACCCTCGCGAAGAGGCCAAGCAGACTCCCAGGAGAAGAGACCATCAACAACTTGTCCCCAATGCTCCCAAAAGCCTGGATGAAACTCCCAGTATCCCGGAATGGCATCCAGGTTGGGAATCACAAAGACTTTCTGAGCAAACTGGTCACGCCAATCCTCCCAAGTCAGATTATCCGAGCCTCCGGAAGAGAAGGTCGTGACCATAGGGAAGCCATTGGCACCTCGCTCGTACGCAGGGTGCCCGAAGAAATCGACGAACAGTGACTTATAATCAGGAATACCCTTCGGGTCTGGCTTGTCGCCGGCGGCCCAAAGGTCCATGCTGATGTGCAGGCCAAAAATCTTGACCAGCTGCAAAGTCGAACATGTCGTTCATAGTAGACCGCACAAAGGACCTGTCGGGCTTGGCGATGTTGAGTGAGAAGCCGTCAAGGCCCATGGCTTTGGCATCCTTGATGTCCTGTTGACGGTGCTGGGCAGTGGAGTCTCCAACCATATAATGGGCGAAGACCTTCTTGCCAGTGGACGAGGGCGATGCGAGAGTGCCATCGGGGGTCAACAAGAGCGCTCCAAGGAACGTCTTGGTGAGGTACCTGAGCCCTCGACGTTGGCTAGGCATAATGAAAGAGAGAAAATGAAGTGGCTGTGAGTATGGACTTGCCCTCGTGAATTAATTGCCTTACTTTACCTCCATTTTATACCTATTGTCTTCATATATGCACCCACTATTGAGAAAAGTCGATCGAGCGTATCTGCCCACAACTGATCACACGAAGCATCCACAACACAAGGGGGCCTTGGAAATTCATGCCTCGTTCTCTAAAATAGAGTTCAACGCCTTCCTTTTTACGTTGTCATATCATTCGGGTCCAATCATTTTTAAAGCGTGCCTAGTTATGCAACGCTACTATCCAGCATGCCCAAGGCAATATCTCCGAGACTAAGATGGTTATAGGCTAAAGGTGAATGGGCCTCTCGATAGGTCTAGCAACCTAATCTGGACATGTACGACACTTGGTGAGTATGACCCCCGCTCGTTTAACTCGTTCCCGCCAGCCGATGTAGCCGAAGGATTCTTAAATGCTACCTTGCACCAGTAGCGAGAGGAAATCTGCACGGAGGAATTAAGGTCCATTCGGCCCGTCGGTTTAATCCGCGGATCAAACCAATCCGAATTGCTTTAACGTTAACTCATGATCTTCATCATCGGTTATCCCGACTTTAACTATAATAAAGAATATATTTCTAATATATTATAGTATTATATCTTAATACTAATATAATAGCCTTTTTTAAGCCTTTT
>NKCK01000445.1:0-13656 GCA_003946995.1 Fusarium oligoseptatum | reverse complement strand
ATGATGTCAAAAAGCCATCAGCCACAACAATAAAAAAACACAGCTATCAATACATAACAGTATTAAAAACCCAAGGCTATAAAAATATCTTAATAAGAAGTGCCTTCCAGCCGTTACTTTACTGCCCTACAAGATGAGATAGGCCTTAGGACAGTAGCACTCATATCCTGCTTCTCCTTTAACACGATAACGTTAAGGTTACACTTTAATATCACGGTAGGGAAGCTAGTCGCCGTCAGGATTACAAAGGATGTTAATCCCGCCTCGCAAAGTAATCAATGCGATCTTGCGATAAGGGCGTTTCGATACCGCAATAAAGAGGCAAGAGTGTATCTCGCGTATAGAAGACACTCGCCCCCCTCGCAACATAAAGCATAGAGTCTTCCGGGTAGGTCCTCTCTAATATCGCGATAGCAAAGCACCTCGCGACACGACAGTGCACGGTTCTCGAAAGGACTCAGGCTGCCAGATAAGCCAAGATTATGCCGAGGCTTGCATCTCTCCCAGTCTAAACCTCTGATCTACCACTACAACTCGATTCCCTCACAACCTTACAACGCCACCAACTCACTTGGTATAATTAACTCCCGCGTTCTCCTAACCCGAGCCCCATCCTCCTTGCTCTTGAAGTACCGGCCCGTCTCGTAGCTCCAGAGCAGGCTGCCGAGGGCATGGTTCCTCTCAACGTCGAGAAAGCCGAGAAGCGCGCGGTCCGCCTCCTCGCCGAAGCAGGGAAGCTCCGATAGCGCTCTGTAATATCGCCTATAGCAGTTGTTGATTATTACTCCGACCTCGTTTATGGCCTGCTGGGTCGAAAGCCCCTTGGCCTTGAGCAGGCGGACCATATTGTGGTCCACCCCGAGGCGAAGGTCTTTCTCATAGGAAAGGATGTCGTTGACCAACAGGATCTGATCGCTGATGATGATCATTATCTCAAATACAGACGGATGATCCGCTACCTCGGTCGGCAGGTCAATCCCGCCGCACCACTCGTTAAGGACAAGCGCAGGATATGCGCCGAGAGAGCCCCGGCGCATCGCCAGGTACTCGTCAGGGCCGCGCGTGTAGGACCGCCCCTCAACATTGGTCCGAACCTGCGCGATCAGCCCCTCCCAGTATAGCTCGTGCGCCCACTTCCAGCGCTTCTGGAAGCGCTCTGACGATTGCTTTCCTACGAAGAAACCCTCGGGGCTTTGCTTGATGCGATCACACAACGTCTGGAACACATAGCGAATAGGGTGTTCCGAGTCGGCGCTGTACCGCGGCGCGGTACCCTCCACGATTTCACGTGTCCTAGCAATCTCGGCCACAGCCGCATCCAAGTCATTCGATAAGTGGCCCTCGTCGAACTGGTCGTCAAACAGGAAGGCCCACGAGTTCCAGTCGCTCGACGTTCGCAGGGCGAAGGCGCTGCAGTCGGGCGCCCAGATGCTCGCAAGAAAGGTGAAGTCGACCCGTTTGTTCCTGCTGGCCCACTTGGCATCGGCTTTGATCACTCTGGATATAACCGTTGTCAGTCGTCGTTGACTCTTTGGCATCTTAAGGTGCCCGGGGCTACTTACGAGGCAATCCACTCATCAGCGTCCGCTTTGACGCTGGCATAGTTGGGGTTTTGGCGGGCCGGAACCGACATGAGTGAGCAGAAGAGGTCGGGAAGGGTGAGAACCTCGACCTTCGCATCATCTTCAAATTTCTCATGTTTGGCGTTGTTATGGACCCCGTTCCCGTTCATCATCTCGGACTTGAAACCACCGTCGAGTTGGACCATGGTGCTTCTCCTTGTCAGGTTTGATTGTTATATATTGAATAAGTAATCAGGTTCATGAATGCCTCTTAAACTTGTCAATGTCTGGTAACATAGTAGGAAGCAGGCCATTGTTACATTTATAGCGTTGCATGTGCCAAAAGATCTCCAGGCTCTAGCTATAGAGCCTGGATAGGGAAGGACGCCGTCCACGGGAAGGAATCCGTGACGTTCTGAAAACATTCAAGACGAGCCGCCGACGCGCCCTGGCCTTGCCTTTCCCATTTGAGCCTGAATCCGGTCCCTATCGGTCCCGGACAAAACACTGCCACGGTAAGGAAGCACAGGGGGATGGCTGACGTGAGCCTCGATCCCGTCCGTATGGATCCCAGACAAAAGACTACCGCAGTATGAAGTACAGGGATGCTATTCCAGATGGCTGACGGATCGGTGCCCCGCTATCAGCACTGGTTTGTTTGCAAGTCGGTGTAGACTTGTAATGGTAAGTCAAATATACACATATAGGAGCCTGGAGCCAAGGAGCCAACCTGAAACCAGGCTTTCAACGAAGCGAACTTAGTGCTGACTAAAGAGGACTTGTTGCCATATATTTCAGCTTGGCGACCTATACTCGGACTTCTATCAACTCTCAGAATTTTTAACCCAGCAGGTGGGTCAGAAAAAACACCGCCAGTATCAGCACCGAAGTTGTATGGGGAGAGCAGCAGTGATTTTTTCGACCCACCTGCCCAGTAATCTACTGTGTTACTGTAAGCTAGGTAAAGACCAGGGGAGGCCCCAGGGGGTCGTAGCATAGGAGAAACATCTGGGGGGTGGACATAAAGTTCGTCACTATCCTCAGGTATAGATTCATGGACCTGTCCTAATTGCCTCTAACTGCCTCTAACCTGAATTACCTTGCCCAGCATACACGCCTGAACCTGTTTGTTCGCGAGGCACTAGCCCTAAGAAATCTAGAAATCATGTTTAGTACTCTACGGCAAACGTTTGGTAATGGAGACCGACTCCTCAGCGTGGAGATTGTCCCGCCCTTTGACAAGGAGAGGACATCAATGCGGACGGCTTGTGAGAGATGCCGCATACAGAAGGTAGGTGGAGCACGGTCATTCATCTTTTTCTAGTCGGAGTCTTTCTAGATATACCGTAGAGACCTTTTCATTTGACAGCCATGAAACTAATTGACGTTACGTTGCCTTTAGTCCAAGTGTGTGAGCGGCGAGAACGGCTGTATGCTTTGCGTTGCCAAGAACCGAAAATGCGAGTACTCGGTCGTCTCGAGGCCTCGACGGCGCGCGTCCAGCGCCGCTGGTGTTGGTTCAAAGTCCCGGAACGACGACAACAACATAGTCGTCAACCAGCACAAGCAGTCGGGCCAGGCGGGGATACTCAAACGCCGGTCTCGAGTGCAGACGGCGAGACAATCATCGCCATTATCGACGTCGTCATCATCCCCCGAAGACCAAGTGAGGGTTGCACCAGTCTCGCAGCCCTCGCTTCTGGACAATAACATCGCAACACTCGGGCTAGACACGGGCGTAGAAGATGCACAGCAACTGGTCTTCAGCGGCACACTCTTCCCGGACTCCCTTGGGCAGGTCCCGGCCGTCGTTCCGCAGCTCGACCCCGCCGTCGGGGACTTCTTTGGGGGTGTGGCCAGCTCCACGCCTATGGCTGCCGCGAAACTCGGGCCAGGTCTCGGTGGTGGTGTTAGAGCCGAAACATCAACCGCTCGAGGAGACAGAGGCAAGCACGATGATAACAAATCCGTCCACACCTCGCCGTTGGCAAACACCCTGTTCGAATTCGGTGTTGACCAGATGGACTTCCTGATGGTTGACTCGCGCGTCCCTACTACTACAATAGCTCCCAGTGCCCACAACAACAAAGTCACAACCGAGGCCCATCCCTCGACTCATTTCTCAACACCGCCAGACTTGGATGCCACCTCCGCCTCTACATCTTCATCTTGTTGCTGCATGATGACAGCCGTGAGCATCTACGAGGCTTTGCAGGTTCAGCTCGTCTGGGGCGATCCCGTCGTCGGCCCGTCGCCAGCACCAAGTCCTAAGTCTGGGTCGGCGGACTTTTCATACTCGTCAGAGTCAGATACAACGCCTCGTATGACCCAGCAAACGATCCTACAGCGCCAGAAGACGATACTCGTCCACTTCGAGTCCCTCCTCGGGTGCGGCACCTGCTGGTCTCGACCGGACTTTGTCATGCTGATGATCACCATGTGCGATCGCATGCTGACTAGTCTGGAGGCGGTCGAGCGTTTCGTCTGCAGCAGAACCGATAACACAAATAGGGTCAGTTCCAACAGCACCGCTACCGCTGACATCAACTCCCTGGCAACATCACGCGCAGAGCTAGATTTGCCACCCCTGTCCCGCTCGCCTCAGGTCCTGCAGCCTCGGGTAGGTGCTTGGCAGATCGACGACGACGACGAACTGGAATTGGTTCTGAGCCTGATCAAGTCCCGCGTAACAAGGCTCGGCACTCTGATCGCCATGGCCGAGGGCATGGTGAGGGCAAACGCGTGGCTTTTGCACGAGAGACTGGCTCAGGCGCTGCGGAGGAGGTCTAGCAAACTTCTTATTTCCTTGTCGTTTCGCGGCTGTCCTTGAGACCTAGTTTCACCATATTAGTGGTGCGAAATTTATTTGGACTGGCTTGAATGACCACTCCAGGATTAGGCAAGGGACAAGTGCCTTCTTTGAGTAATTCAGATAAGTGGAATGTAGACAACTCTGTTCAAAGGGGGGGGGGGGGAACATAGGTAGCCACACCACGAGTAATAACATCAAGGCCTCATAACGTTTTATATAGCTACGAGATAAATCATAGTTATATCCTCCAAGTCCGGTCTCTGTCATAGTTGGACTTGTTGCCCGTGCTGCATGACTTGTAATGTCTGTCGTGAGTTAAATGATGCGACGTCATGATTCCCGGGATTTAGACGCGCATCTAGTGTTGTCCCGTAGTTCGTTTAGACTCGTAGCTGCGGTGGAACCTTGCCGCTTTGGGCATACTTCCGTCTCATCGCCCCGGCCCCACCTCCGCCTTGCCGCTCCGGGCACACCTCCGGCCTGCCCAGTGACGAGACGGCAGACGGCCACGGAGCAGCATAAGCATAATCCGGCCCGATCAGATTGGGCATGACACCACCGTCAAATTGATCCGTCTAGTTCAAGTCGTACCCCGACACAAGGTCCTCCGATTCAAACCGGATGATCCCGGTTCCCATATCTCCTCTCCAATAGTAATAGGAGTCAATCGCACTTCAAAGTTGAAAATAGCAGTCCTAGACATTGTTGTCGGGCCAAGGCCAAGGCTCCTTTGCAAAGACAAAGGGATCAATTCTGGTCGATTACTGCCCACAATTCACCTTCACCGTCACTGATACAACCCTCAATCTTCACCATGGCCTCCCCTCTCCTGCTCATCGGCGTCATCGGCCTTGCCCTCGCCATCCTGCTCCGCTGGTTCGTGTCATACGCGCGCACCGTCATCAAGGTCCGCCGCAGCGGTGTTCCCGCGATCCACAGCGGCATTATGATATTCGAGTCTGTCGTGCGGTCATGGTATCCTCGCGTCCCCGTCCTGATACCCATGGAAAAGTTCACCCTGAAGAAGCCCTTCGAAAAGTTTGCCGATGCGCGGTCCGACATGATCGTCTTGACTGAGGCCGTGAGTGACGTTTTCGGCCCACACCGAACCCCTTTTCTAGAAAGAATAGGCACTAACGTGGGTGGAATCCCATTGCTAGTCGTCACCGAATCGCATCGCCTACCTCTTCGGATCGCCCAAAGTTTTTCGCGAAATCGGCCGCAACGGCGACATCTTCCTCAAGCCGCTCGAGAAGATCCGCTATCGCATGCTCAATACGTTCGGACTTCAGCTCGCCTCGACCCAGAACGGCGCCGAGCATGAAAGACACAAGCGCGTCGTCAAGGCAGTGTTTAACAACGAACTCATGGAGAACGGGTGGCAGAACATGCGCAATATGTGGCGGATCATGCTCCGCAAAGAGGGCGTCTATCCGGCTGTCGCGAACTCCCACACGGCTCCAATTGTACGAGACATGAAATCGACCATGCTAAAAGTGACGCTTGGTGCTATCGGCGCCTCGTGGTTCGACATCGACATACCCTGGGATCCGACCAACTCCAAATCGTCGCAACGCCACAACAAGAACGAGCTGATGCCATTTGTCGAGACGCTGCAAGTCGTGTGGGATTCACCATTTGTGCAGACCGTGCTACCGCTGTGGTTCATGGAGTGGAGCCCCTCGTCGTATTTGCGTCGCGCTGGCTGGGCGCAGCGATCCCTCGTTGCCCACATAAAGGCCGCGCAGGCTGAGACCAGGCGTAGAAATCACGACTTGGAGAAGGAGACGGAGGGTCAAGGCCGGGTGAGAAAGCACAGGAATCTCATCGATGCGCTTGTCAATGCCCAGAATGACGTCGAGAAGGCCGAGAAGGCCGAGAAGGGATACGTGGCGCCCGATGTCGGGCTATCGGACAAGGAAGTCCAGGGCAACATTTTTCTCTTTCATGATGTAGGAACCCGACCCATTCGACGCTTCATGGTTGCATTATGCTAACACATGGGTAACGTAGAACTGGTCACGAAACAGCCTCGCACACCATGACTTTCGTCATGTCTCTCCTCGCCAGGAACCCCGAGTGGCAAGAAAAGCTGCATGCTGAGGTCAGCGAGGCGAATATCCTTCCCTTGGACGAGGCCGAAAGCGTCGACGACCCGAAGCCGCTGAGGTTTCTCGCCTACGAGGACATGTCGAACCTCCCTCTCGTGCTTGCGGCTACCGTCGAAACACTCCGTATGCGCGACCTGGCCATGCAGATGACGCGCGTAGCCTCCCGTGACACCACGCTCAACTACACAACATGGGAGGGTGACGCCGCCAACCCGGCCGAGGCCAAGGTTCACCAACACACCGTTGCCATTCCCGCGGGCACGCGAGTGCACCTCGACACGGCGGCGTTCGGGGTCAATCCGTTCAAGTGGGAGGACCCGGAAATATATAACCCGGCGCGCCATCTTCGCGAGACTGAAGACGTGAATGGTAAGAAGGTGACGGTACGTTTTCTCCCCCTCTGTTCAGACGAAATCCTGAAGCAGGCACTAACCTCCGACGCAGCTCACGGTCCAGGATTTTATCGGCTACTCGGCCGGCTCGCGTCAGTGCATTGGCAAGCGCTTTGCCGAAGTGACTATGGTGTGCTTCCTGGCCCACATGGTTCTCAACTTTCGCTGGGAGGTCGTGCCCAATCCGGGCGAGACCCAGGAGCAGGCCAACGTGAGGGCGTCAACGGGCTCGGAACAGTTCATGTTGACACCGCCGAAGTACGATCTGCGCTTTATCAGACGCTAAGGGGCGAGGAGACGAGGTACAGGGAAGCTTGAATTACTGTATAGCGTCAGGGTCGAACCGCACCTTATTTGACCATCCTCACAACTTGACACCACCAAAGTCGCCCTTGTCTCTCGTGAAAGAGAGAAAAGTGGTCAGTGGTTCTGGGTGTTCATGTAAGGAGTATTTAGTGGAGAGGCTAAGGCCCGAGTATGGAATCTATCCAAAAGAATAACATATAGTTTATCCAGCCCCCAAATTAGACAAAGATGATCCCTTAGGGGACTACTTACTCGGAGCGGAAGCGTGAGGTGGAAATAAGGTTTCTAACGGTCCGGTTGACCGTTATTACTAAGGATCCTTATTCAGGTGGGCAAGTCATACGTGCACCGCCGGCGTGCACGTATTGGCTGCTCTTGTCAGGTATATTCATGATTAAGGTTCTTAACTGACAAACTGGCCACGGGGTCGTAAAAAAACTTAAGACACCAAATCAATACTCTCCAGTTATTAGGGCAAAAAGGGGCTAAAATTAACTCTAAAAAATATAAGAAAAAGGAAATATATAATTTAATAAGATCAAAAAATAAAGGCATAGTTTATTAGAGGTTTTTTTAGATTAAATACTCTTAACCTAGCTCTAAAGTTGATATATTTTATAAGCTTAGTCGAGGGCGAGTGCTTTAATATCTTAAGTTTTTTTATGGCCCCGTGCGGCTTCAGGGTAAGTTACTTCGTCGGTGCTACCCCAGTATAGCTAATGAGAGACAAAAACTAGAAGGTTGCCCACAAATATTATAAAAATTTTTAAAGTACTAAATGTTAATAATGGGAAGATAGAATGGAATAGAAGAAGATAAATGGGCTATAAAAAGAGGAGCACGTTTTGACTCGAAAAGTTGGCGTCGAATGCAACTCTCTGCATGTGAGTCAGACTACCTAACGTAAAGGAAGGTTGCTGTGCTTGTCAGGATATCCCGGTACTTACTGGAACGGTCAGGCATTAAGAGGTCCAACAGGTAGTGGATTTAGCTAGTCACCCTTGTTACATAAGGAGATAATGAATAATCCGTTCTTTCCTGTGTCAAGAACGGCGGCTAGTCCCGCCTTTGGTTAGCCCTCTCTGACGACCTAGATGCTCCATCCCCCTATTAAAATTGTTTGTATTGAATCCTTGTGTGTGTGTAAGAACTAACTAATTCCTGGTAAAGTACCGATTTTAGGCGGTACAACCCCTAGGCCATCGACCCCACCTTGCAAGGAGACATGTAACCTCGCTTACAATGTGAAATCGAATACCCTTCACCTCTGTTTCCGAAGTGCCTGTCCGTGGAGGTGGTGTGGGGATTCTTCCCCCAGTGGGTATCCCACCCAGTCTTACTGTACTGTCAGTTAAAACCGGGGCTGAAAAAGGAAGTCATCCTAGTTTTCCGTGAAATCGGACCCGTCAGCCGGGTCGGCCAGCTTAGGCAATCGTCCTGGTCCGAGAAGTAGGTAATCTTCTCTTTCGGGACTTAGCTTACGCAGGTTATCAGCAGCCCGGGGCCCTGAGACGGACGGCTTTACTAAGAAAGCCTACCTATGGACTTGTGAACTGGGCCGCATCTGCACCATTGCATGGGTGTTGAGTCCCTAAAATATATATATCTATATATTAAAAATATAGGTATATATTACATTGGAGCTCTCTAGCTCTAGTATTGGGCTCTTGTCTACCTTAGACGCTCTTTTGTTTGTTTTTTTGCTTCATCTTGCCATTATTTGCCGCGATTGCTCATCTGAGGTCGAATTCTCCTCATCCGCGTCCTGGTCGTACAAGCAGCCATGGCTGTCGGCATGGCAAAGTCGGCACACTACGGGAACAGGCTGATTCCCCAGATTCTGGACGACCTCGCCTCTACCGAGCCCGGTCGCGTCCTTTACTCAGTGGCCAAGTCCTCGGACCCGTCCCAGGGCTTCCGCAATGTATCTACCCGTGCTTTTACGAAAGCGGTTGACAAGACGGCCTGGCTGCTTCGCCGGGAGCTGGGAGACAATCCGGAGATCCGCGCCGTGGGCTATATCGGGCCTCGTAAGTTCGTTTCTACCAGGGCCAGGGATCATGGCTTCTAGGCCGCTCTGAGCTCTCCAACTCGAGCCATTTGACTGACGATCCCCATCTGCATCTAGATGATCTCCGACAGATCCTGTTGACATACGCCTGTATCAAAGCCAAATGCACTGTTCGTTCTTCCTCATAGTCAAGTGTGTCTCTAATGGCTCTGTTGTCTAACCCATATCCCTATAGGCTTTATTCCTCTCCCCAAAGAACAGCGTCGAGGGCGCTCTGGCCGTTCTCGAGGCGGCAAAATGCAACATCTGGGTCAACCCTGCTGGCGGAAAGCCAGCACAGCTCGTGAATGACTTCCTGCAGCAACGCCCTATGCAAGTTATGGACCTACCCGAGCTGAACGAGCTTCTTCCCGAAGCCGAGAGCGAGACGGAAACAGTGGAGCCTTTCCCCTACACAAAGCGCTGGGAAGATGCGATCAACGACCCGTTCTGCATGCTTCACACCTCGGGTTCAACCGGCCTGCCGAAGCCCATCGCGTGGTCCCACGGGCTGATTGGTACTATGGACGCCGTCCGGCTGCTGCCCCCTCATGAGGGCATGGAGCCCTGGACGAAAGGGTGGGATGAGGGCGATACGATATACTCGTCGTTCCCCATGAGCCATGTAAGTTTTCTTGCCAGTCAATCACGTCTGATAGAATCGGTACGGTGCTGACATGTGTTGAAGGGAGCGGGAATCTTGATGGACGTGGTTATACCGGCGCTGTTCGGGCTACGCTGCGTCATGGGGCCCCGGGACGTGATACCCAATTTGGAGCTCATATCGTCCCTTGCGGAACACGCCAAGATTGACATCTGGAGCATGATTCCTTCTCTGACTGACGAGCTTGGCGAAGCGCCCGACATCTTGCCAAAGTTAAGCCGGTCGAAATTTATCTGTGCATCGGGAGGTAAGGCATTCGTCCCCAAGGTACCTATTTCTTTTGTTAGGCATCTTATGTCTGAGATACGACGACAAAAGGCCTTGGCAATATGTTCTACTTCAGTATGTTAACAGGTGTGACTACCTTCCAGGACCTGTGAGCCAAACTCTGGGCTCCAAAGTGAACGAGTTCGTTCGCGTCTTGAACCTTACCGGCACGTCCGAAGGTTTGTTCATTGGCAATTTGTGGGTGGACAGACAAGATTGGCACTGGTTTGCCTTCCACCCTTGGTCCGGTTTCGAGTTTAAGGAGGTTGAGCCCGGTCTCTGCGAACAGTGGATTCATCGCAACGAGCATGCGGACCTCTTCCAAGGCCTCTTTCAAACCTTTCGAGATGAGCAGAGTTTCAACTTCAAAGATCTGTACGTTCGGCACCCGACTAAGCCGGGGCTCTGGGCCTATCACGGCCGCAGCGATGACATTGTGGTCCTTTCGAATGGATACAAGATCTCGCCCCTGGATACGGAGGCCCTCGTCACAACCCACCCGGCGATTGATGGCTGTCTGATGGTAAGCCCAGTAACCCTTCAGAAGTTGGCAACTTGCAAGCAACTGGCCGACTAATGATGCTGATATGTTATCCCACAGATCGGATCTGGTAAGCCCCAAGCTGGCCTGCTCATCGAGCTGAAAGACCCGGAAATCAAAAGGGACGACAACGACGCGCTCTTTAACAGCATCTGGGCCGTGGTCGAGAGAGCCAACTCCATGTCTCTGCACAAGGACCAGCTACACCGGGACTATATCGCCTTTTCCGAACCGGGGAAGCCATTCATCCGTACCGACAAGCGCACCATTAAGCGGCGAGCCACCATGGCGCTGTACGCCGACTACATCGAGCGCTTCTACCAGTCACGAGCAGAGGATGTGACCAACGCCGAAGTTGCGGCGCTTGGGCTCCTGGCGATCGACACAGCCTCGTTGGACTCGACCACGCGCGCGGTTCGGCACATACTCGCTTCGGTCGTGCCTGCGGTCAAGGAAGCGCCAGTGGACGCTGATCTGTTCACTCTTGGGTTTGACTCGCTGCTCGTGTTCCGCGCCGTCAAGGCAGTTGCAGCGGCGACAGATTTGGCGGGAAGGCTTGTACCGAGAAGCTTCTATGCTGGCCCGACGGTTGAGAGGATCGCCGCAACTGTCATGCGATTAGTTGCCGAGCGCAGAGCGGCGACAACGAATGGCACTCTTGGCTCGTCAACCGAGCAGCACCAACAAGATCCGCAGGCGGTCAAGATCAGTGAACTGATGAACCGACACAAGGCCCGTCTATCCTCCAAGCTGGGCCCGATGGACCTGCTAGGCGGGAATATGTACGACGGGTTTAATTTCTTTTTACCTCTCCGTCCAGGCGTCTCTTTCGAGCAGGCATATAAGGTGCTCCAGCGTGGTCTGGTTCGTGCCATGGAGCTGGTGCCGGCTCTCGGGGGCAAAGTCATAGCCTGTTCGGAACACGAGATAGGATACAAGAAGGGAGACCTTCGCCTCACTCTGCCTCCCCTCCCCTCGACGGCCTCGGGTGCCTCTCTCCCCGAAGCGCCACGACAGCTGCGCTTCCGCGACCTCTCGTCTGTCCTGCCATCCTACGCCGAGCAGCGCGCCTCTGGATTCTTGACCTCGGCGTACCGCGACGAGCTCCTCACTACATGTCCCGCGTGGCCCGACCTGCCCACCGACGTGCTCTACGCGCAGGCCAACTTCGTCGAGGGCGGCTGCGTGTTGGCTTTCAATGCTCATCATCACTCATTCGATGGTATCGGCGTCTTGATCGCGCTGAGGGTCTGGGCAGAGTGCTGCCGGTTCGTCCAGGGCGATGCGTCTGCGAATTGCGAGTGGCTGCACCCAGAGAGCCTCAACCGTGATATGCTGTCCATGTTGTACGAGTTGGAGGGCTTCGCGAAGCCGGCGGATGAGGTCGACCCGAGAGTTTGGGGCTTCTTGCCGTATGCGGATCCGGCGCTGAGGGAGAAGGAGAAGGAGAAGGAGAAGGAGAATGACAAGATTGTCCCTAAGCCCAAGACGAAAAAGGCCCCTTCGTCTCGTCATCTACCAGAGCCGCCTCGTCTCCCCCTCACCGAGTACTGGCCGCCCAAGCCGCGGACGGATGGTCGCACCCTGACGTCGTCGACCTTCCTCATCTCGGCCGAGAAATTGGAGAGACTTCAGAAGAGCGTCGAGCTTGCCGAGGATCCGGAAAGTCTTGACAAGGGGTCGCTGTCGCTCGGCGACGTGCTGCAAGCCTTCTTCTGGCGCGCCGCCATCCGGGCGCGTCGCCGCCCGGAGCATTCCTCCCCCGAAGACACGGCCATCATCGAGATGCCGACCGACGTGCGGCCCTACTTCAGTTCGCACCTCCCGCCAACGTACATGGCTAACTGCGTCATCATGAACCGGCAGTACATGTCCGTCTCGGAGCTCTGCTCTTCACAGACAGCCCTTTGCAAAATTGCTCAAGTCTGCCGCGAGGCGCGCAATCGAGTCAACCAAGAGCTTGTCCACGATGCCTTCAGTTTGTTGCACGCGATTCCAGACAACAGCCCAGGAAGCCACTCGACAGCGTTCCTAGGCCAGGGCGTCCAGGACGGCTGGCACTCGCTCTTCAATAACATGATGCTCTTTCAAGCGAGCGATATGGGCCCCTTTGGCGGTGACGTGTTCGAAGCGCCCGAGGCGGTGAGGCTCCAGATGGACTGGCTGAATAAGGCGTTCAGGGGACTGTTCATTTATCCCATGAGAGAGGATGGCGGTGTCGAGTTGATGCTGGGGACGTTACCTGAAGAACTAGATGCCATGATGAATGATGGTGAGTTTACGCAGTTTGCTGAGTTTCTAGGCTAGAAAAGGGAAACATGGGAACGCATGGGGTGGTCCATCGGAGCTAGGGACTCTGTACATCTCGATGATAGTTAACCTAAGATACCATACCATCTCGTGAAATTTGGACAAGTTTGAGTTTGATGTTTCCACTCTTAGCCGACTAGGTGATACTCTAATTAAATGATTTATTGCCGATTATTACCAAATGCCTAGGTCTATGCTATACTAAGCTGTGCCAGTTAGTTAGAGTCAAAAGTGACAATTTCACGAGATGGTACGGTACTATTTTGCTTGCAAAAACTCATGTTTTTCACTTGACTTTACTTTTTTCACCCCCTAGAAGAATCCATGCCGATGACCTTATGCCCTTCAAGTAGCCATGTCCGCTCGCAGTCTTATCTCTAAGATTCCCTGCTACCAACATAGACATTAGAGACCACACCCGTCGCAGGTCTGGTTAGAAGCCCCCGGGTACAACTTGGCAACCCGCCTTGTTGATTCCGGTGTCAGTGACCAGGCGACGGCACAGTCCTCGGATCCGGTTCGCCTCCAAAGGGAAATCCTCCTGGCGCGGATGTCAGCCTCGACGCCTACCTAATAGGGCAATGCTCCTGTGGGGAGTTGCCGGACCCGTCAGCTGAGGTGAGGACAACTACCCTTGCAAG
>NKCK01000444.1:0-14059 GCA_003946995.1 Fusarium oligoseptatum | reverse complement strand
TATATATTAAAGAACTTAACTTTAAGTTATTTTAAAAGACTTAAAAAGTAATAAAGGTTTTAGCTTTAATAATAATAACTAATATATTAAGTTATTAAGAATTAATTAATTAAATAAAAAGTTAAATATATAATAAAAAATATAGCGCTTATATAGCTATAGTGCTTACTTATTAAGTATATTATTAACTTACTAATTATTATTATTTAAGCTATTACTTAAAAATATATTATATTAAGTATTAAAATATATTTTTAATATTATATTTTTTACTTTATTAAAAAATTATAAACCTTATTATATAATATTATAAAAAAGCTAAAAAGAGATATATTCTTAAGTAATTCTAATTATAGCTTTTATAGTAATAAAGGGCATAGTTATTATTTAAGTTATATCCTTATAGTCTAGAAAAGCAAGTAGTGCTAATATACTTAATAAGCGAGTGAGATAGATAAGCGAATAAGATAAAATACTTTATAGTGAAATTTCTTTTTTAAATAAAATTACTTTAAAAAATTCTAAAAAAATAAGTTATAGCTTAAAATAGCTTATATTTTTAAGAAAGCTTATTTATAATTAGTATAATATTATATAACTTTCTTAGATTTTTAAAAAAAAATATCTTATAAGGTAATATAAGAAAACATATATTTATACTATATAAATAGCTATTTCTCTATAAAGGAATTTTTTTTAAAAATCTATAAAAATTATTTTTATATTTTTATATTAAGTTAGATTTATTAAATTACTTTTTTTAATTTTTATAGCTACCTTATAATAGATTTTTAGAAATTTTAAGTTAGCTATTTTTAGGTGCATAGTATGCTATCTTACTCGCTTATCTGTCTTACTCGCTTATTAAGTATGTTATTAGTTTTTATTATATCCTGTTTTTATATAACTTAGAAGAGACAGTTTCACGGCGCTCAGAGACAGAAACCGAGACCGGGCTACGATCAGTGTCGGATAAAATAGATGAGCCATGTACTAGTCTCGTGAATATAATAATTAAAAATCATTGCAGTCTTTATTTCAGGGCAGAAGGGAGGCCTCCGTTTTATTAGATCATACAAGACTGCGTAATTTGCAGTACGCTTGGGTCTCGGATAGACTCCAGAGCCGACCTGAGTTGCCCGACAAGGCGGGAAATGAGGCCATGGCTGTTCTGTCGTCAGCTGCATAAGGCAGATGCGAGGCGGATTTTGCCATGACTCCGCCTCAACGTTCGAAGACATAGGTATTCCGAGGCCCATTATCAGCTTCGTCTAAGCGTCTTCCGAATTCACCACACCAAGAGCTGGTGATGGTCCAAATTCGGAGAATGGACATTGAAAAAGATAAGACGATGGCGATTCAACGCCCGCTAAAAACAAACATCCATGTTACGTGGCTTATTATACTAGTTACAGACTGGCCGTCAATCACTGAGGTACATGGCCTTTGTAACTTTTCGCACTCTGAGAACATGCTGTTTTGAGGCGCTTCACAGTAAAATGGCGTGTGACGCACCAACCCATTGGCCATACCTCCAGTCAATTCCGCCAAGCAGGTCCTTCATTGGTAGAGATCAAAGCCACTGGGCACATTGCAGGCGTTAGGCAGTTGAGCTCGATTCAACCAGGTCCCATTCTGTGATCCATTTGTTCCCCATTTCACACATTTTGCGTCCTTGTCATCGCCTACCCGAGTCCCTAATCGCGTTATCTATACTATTATTATCGTCGTCGTCGTGTTCCGGCCCCTCCATCTCGATCTCCGTCCCGGCCACGTCGCTGTTATTGCTTACGAGCTCGATTCAAGACTTCCCAGTGTTCTTCCGTTCGGCATGCCAAGATCCATGAAAAATGGATGCCGCGGCAAAGACGGTCAAGGAGCTTACCCAGCGCATCCTACCTGAAAAGCCTCATTACCTTTCGTACTCCCTTGACTGGCGATATCACATCCCTGCCAATGAATCCCGACAGGAGCAGGCCGAGAAATTGGAAAATACCCGCCTAGAATATTCAACATTCATATCTGATGCCGACCGTGGTGTCCTCTTCACCAGATCATACTATGACATGCGTGTCGAGCCCCAACAACCCCCCCTTCGCGACGTGGGCAGCCTGAAAGAGGGTGACGAGAAGAACGAGCGATCCCTCAGCGATTACGATCTTCAAGGTCGGTTATCCCGACTTCAACTATAATAAAGAACACATTTCCAATACATCATAGCATCATATCCCAATGCTAACACGGTGGCCTTTTTTTAGCCTCCCTGCTGCCTACGGGCCTCAGCAACGACAACGACTGGAAGATCAGTAGCCCATCCTCCGATTCTACTTCAGAACTCCCGAGCGATCAAAAAAGGAATATCGATCATGCCGGAGAGAAGCCTGGGTCTTGGCCCAACACATTAGGGGAAAGCGATGGTGAAAGACCAGGAGGCTCTCACACGTTGCACGAGGTAGTGCCGGCAGTGCCTCCCACTGACTCGGAATACGCGTCTGCGCCAGCAATGGGGAGTGAGTTTGGTAGGTTGAGCAAGGGTAGCGACCAGGTTGCTACGCAGTCAACACAAAATCCGGCCGAGCAAGACATCAGCGACACTGCAACAGAATATTCGGAGGTATCAACCACGGCGAATTCAAGGAAGCAGACCTACGTACAGGTGATAGTGGGAGATTTATCCAAGAAGATCAACTGGCTGAATGTGGACGACTAGACGCAAACAAGGATCTCGGAGATTCTGCCCGAGCTGCTGAAGGCTTTTGCGCTGAAGGTTGGGTATGATGGCCCAACGCAAATGCACCGAGATGTCATGGCTTTTGTGCACAGGCATAGATGGTGAGTAAGCCATTGCATATACTCAAACCTCTTGATTCATCTAAGAACGTTATGAATGTCGTAGGGGAGCTCCACTTCTGATGGCCACTACTATTCTTTATCTTGAACTCTTTATCCCTAACAGCGCTACTTTTTAGTGACATTGCCACGGCCCTTGAAGACATCGGATTCAAACAACATCAAGAGAGCCCCAAGATAAGCACGGCTCAATCGGATGGGATGGACTATGAAGAACGTATCAGGCGTTGGTTCGTTGACGATAGCTTCGAAAGCGGCCGTATGAGCCCCTGGTGGGGGAAACCAAGCGCCGAACTGGATCGAATTCACGAAGAGTCGCAAGGCCTTGACACGAACGATATCGGCTTTCGGGAGGACGAGAATGGCCTCAGAGGTCCATATACAGGGGATGGAGATGACCACATCACAAGTGTCAAAGGAGTGGCGGAGGCCAACAATGAAGAAGTCCCCGAGAGTTGGCTTCAGGCTTACCGAGACTTCATTCCCGGCACTGAGGCTTACCAATGGCTAGTCACTCGACTACAGAGGGAATTTCGTCTCGTTCCAACAGAACCGAACACCATTGGATCAATCGGGGGAGCAATCATGTCCTCACTCCCATCAGCTCACAAAATTAGCAGGCGCATATCTACTCAACGTTGCAGTGCCCGATTCGAGCTCCAATGGGACATATTTCATTTTTTCCAGACGCAGGAGTATCCAGGGCTACCGGATGAGGTGCTTGAGGGTATCATTACCCTGACCGGGTCTTCGTTGGACGCACAGGCCACAACTTGCGCTCAATACACACATCAGACTTGGCCATCTACAGGAGAAACGACGCTTCAGCTGATTAAGGAGGTTCTTAAGGATGGGGATGGTTATTTGAGTAGTTGTAGGTGCCTCTGTTCAAAGAATGACCACCTACCTAACCGATGTCCAGGTAAGCTATCAGACGGAACAACACTGAGTGCATGGGTCGACGGTTCGAAGTTTATAGCAGAGGCCAGTGGTGTAGCTGTTTCTGTTATGGAGATTGGAGAAAGCTTGCCTGGCTTGGAGCTGCTCTGAGGACTTCGACGCGGCAGAGCGGTCTCGTCTACTGCACGCCGAATATTAGTATCCTGCATAACAACGCATCGTCGACTCTATAAAGACTTCAGCTCTCGTCAGCTGATATCACCTGCGAGATTGGATTTACAATGGAAGAAGCCCCGCAAACCCCTGACAACGCCAATGGCCAATGCTGGCACGACATCTTCAGGAATCCAGTAGTCGTGAGGGGATATCCCATTCTCCGAAGAGTGGAGTGCAGCACTGGTCTTGAAGTTCCTCTAAACATTATGGCGGGACTAGCTCGGACTCAGAGAGTCGATCGTTTCAACGACAAAATCTACATCAAGGGCTTCTCAACGATGCTGGTTCCGACTAGGCGTAAAGAAGATATCCTTTGCTGGCATCTGATCTACAATAAGGATGGAAATCGAATATCCTATCTGGATAGTGATCTGGCCCAAGAACAGGGTGTTGCTCGTCTCAATCTGGAGGGTCTTCGTCATGTGCTTGGATGGTGCTCGAAATCCCAGGTCCTTGCTGGTAAGGCTCGTTTCAGTCAGTTTTTAACCCTAAAGGTTGATGCTGATAGACGGATTGACAAATTCGGCAAAAGCGCACTACCCCGTCGCTTGTTCTGGGCTCCCTAACCCTGACGAAGACTGTGCACTGGCCAAAACCTGGGTTTCTGCAGGGCGGATGATCATTGGAGGCCCAAAGTTCAACCTCGGTACCAAGGACATTCCGATCCAAATTTCTCGCCATGGCTACGTCCCCCGACTCCAGTGGTTAGCCACCAAGTTGGTACTCCTGTGGGACGAGCGCGACAAACGAGGCTGGCTCATCAACGGCACGAGTGCTCTATTGCATGTCTTACGAGCATCCTTGAAGCATGACAACGAAGGTGCGTTGCGAGATCTGTTTCTATGCAGCCCGGAGGACTTGCAGGAGCCAGACAACCGTTTCACGGCCGACTCTGCCATTGAAGTGCTGGTCAAATCCAAGAACCGTGGCCTTCGGCTATATGGCGAGAAGGATGGGGACATTCTCCTTGAGAACCGGATTGATCATCTCTACAACATACTGGAGAGACTCATCGACCATCAGGCCGACATTGCGGGGTACTGCGGCGAGAAGCTGGAAGGCAAGCCGCGAAAATATCTTGAAGGCTGGGACTTTGAAGACCTCATGCTATCGACAACAAGTGACCTACACGCACGTGTGGCCACTATAGACACTAGCGGTAAATCGTGGGTTGATCTCACCAGGGCCGTTCATGCTGTCACTTTGGTTGGATGTGGTTTTGGCAACATTATCCGGCCCGCCAATGCGGATATTTGTGACCACTGGACCGAGCTACCAAAGCAGAAATACTACATCGCGGGTTGTTTCTCTGATCTGAACAGGGTGGTCAAACAGCACGGTAGTCTCGGCAACCCCTTTGTCCGGCTCAGTCAAAAACTTGATATGGCACACACCAACAACCATGTTCGAGGCCTGTCGATGCAGAGGTGCTTCAGAGAAGGATCAATGCGAGCCAGTGCAGACACTTTTCCCTTTAGCATTATCAGAGAGGTTGCCTCCCAGGACAGAAGCCGTCTCTGAGGAAAAACACGGGGCCTTGATTTTTGGAACTACTTCGCATTTCCCTTGGGTCTGGGGGGACACCGGCTTTCCTCAAGAAGGCGAGGACAGCAAGGTGTCAGATAGCGGTATTAGCTCCAGTCAGGCAATATCCGCGTCTGAGTCAGAATCGAACACTCGTTTCATGATGTCTCCAAGCGACTTCCATGCCAGCAGTGGGGTGCAAAACTCCACAGCTTACACCAGTTGCAAAAGATATCCTCGGCGAGTTTACGAGGTCGGGATCATTTGTGCGCTGTGGAAAGAACTCAAGGCAGTACGAGTGCTCTTTGACAGCGAGCATGACAACTTCAACAGGGACGAAGGCGATGACAATCAGTATGTGCTTGGCACCATGGCGAACCACATAGTCGTCGCCGCATGTCTCCCAGCTGGCGAGTACGGGACTAACTCAGCTGCATCGGTCGCGTCAAATATGGTGCGTAGCTTTCCGGCGCTCAAGTTTTGCCTCTTGGTTGGCATTGCTGGCGGCGCTCCATCGGAACAGAATGATATCCGTCTTGGCGACGTGGTTGTTGGTATCCCTAAAGGCAGGTCCTCCGGTGTGGTTCAGTACGACCTTGGCAAGGACAAGGAGAGCAACATCTTTCAAATGACGGGTAGTCTACGAGGTCCGCCGCGCTCTCTCACCTCCGCCATTAACAAGCTCCACTCAGACCCTAACCCGCCATCCGAGCTACTGAAGCAACACCTCGACAAAATCACGAAGCTTATGTCCGAATACCGCCGCCCAGCTCAGGAGGCCATGCCTTGCACGCCGTGCCGGTCATTGGAGAAGGTGTGTTCAGGCTATCATGGGCCACCACACACCCCTCGCCCGACAATGATTCATTACAGGCCCATAGGATCAGGCAATAGTGTTATCAAGAATGCCACGCGTCGAGACCAGCTGGCTCGCGAGCACGGTGTGTTGTGTTTTGAGATGGAAGCCGCTGGCGTAGTCAACGCTGTTTCCTGCCTCGTTATCCGTGGCATCTGCGATTACTGTGATGTGCATAAAAACGACAACTGGCAGAACTATGCGGCCGCCACAGCAGCAGCGTATTCGAAGCTGTTGCTCGGTGTTGTGGCAAGGAAGCAAGGTATGTCAAGTAATGATTCAATAGGGGAGTTCCGTACCACTCACACTCAAGTAGGAGCGGGAGTGAAACGTCCATGGGGGGAATTTAAAGAGGGGCAAGAAAATTAGTATAGTAGTGAATTTTTGAGCTTGGGTTGCTATCTGACATGCTGGCTCAACAGTTGGAACTTCAACGGGGATATGCCGGGGCGTTATATTGACATGAGTGATTCTAGCTTTATCGGAGCCATCGTTATCTACGTTTTATGGGGTGCTCAATACGAAATCTTCTAGAATACAGTTCTTTGGGTTTTAGATTCAATGAGCAACTAGCCAGGGTTGATGGCAGAAATGGGGGCGTGGAAAAATTGAGACCGATTTGCTGCGCTAAGCGACGAGGGGGAGTGCAAATCTATTCCCGAACACAACTTCCTCAGGCCATCGTATGGCATCCTCCAACCCGTCCTTTAGAAGGCTCCGTATATGTCCCAGGACCACCTCCGGCCAGCCCCTCAAGTACCAATTGTTCCCAGCCAGGCTCATCAGGCCAACAAAGTGAGCGAATATCACGAGTGCCACTACATTTTGAGCAGAGCACATATCCAAGAAGGCGCTGTCAACGTTGCTTGCCCATCCCCATATCGCCCGGTTCTGACTTGGATTATGTGGATTGTCCACAGCATAGGCAATGCTGAGGAACAGCGACTCAACAGCGTCGAGACACACAGTTCTATCCCGACCTATGCACTGATGCTCTATCAAGTCCCGTAGCCACACTAGCTGCGGGAATCTTGATTCTAGACCTTGGATGGCCTCAAGCCTGAGCGGGTGGTATTTAGCCACAAGGAACGGATCTGACGAGACGACAGGTGCGAGATGTTGTTGGACAAAGGTAGTCGAGGACCTACCAAGCCGAATAGCTTGCAGGAGCTCCTTTACTGGGTCAAAGTTTGGTTGGCAGCCAGTGGAGGCTGGTCGGAGAAGAGGCTCTGCCAAGGTATACAGCGAAGTATAGAAAGAGAAGCTCAGGAGGGCTGGTCGTTGCGACTCTTCCAAATGCTGGAAGTGTGGCCTAGCCCGGGTAATTGCGGCTTCCCGGTGTGCGACCGCCCTGACGTACCATCTGGTCTGGGACCGGTCCTCGTCAAAGAGCTGGAGAGCAGCGAGGGCAAGAATGCTGTTGAGGAGATAGTGGTGAGAGAAACCGAGACGAACCGCTTCTTGCTCTGACTGCCTGGATGTGTTTGCCGGGATGGGATGTCGATGCCAGTAGTCCAGCAACTCAAGGTCGGCAAGGCTATCCTGGTTAAGCGGCGTGGTTGTGAGACTGGGTGCGGAAAAGCTGCACTGGATGTCGAGCCGTTTGCAGTTCATGCATTGGGGGTGGACCTCATTACACTGGTGTCAAGCATCAGCCATGGAGATCTTTCTGACGCCGGTGACTCGTATCTCCGATGAGCGGGGGAGGGTGTTCGGTACCTTGACATGTCGCTCCTTGCACTGCTTACAGCCCTCGCGGGACTTGGCGTGCGCTCTACGTTGTCGGTTCATCAAGGGCGAGTCCTGGACGCTCGGGAGAGCAGGTTAAAGATTGAAACAGATGGCGGAGATTGTCAGCCAACCGTCCGTCGTATGGATACGATAGCAGCGGCTCCTCACTTTGTATCGGTCGGGTCGCATCGGGGAGAATTACGCGGCGCGCCCCCTTTCCAATCCCTTCCTAGCGCGAAACAGTGTCTCTCAAGCGACAAGTCCACCATCACATGATTCACATCCATCGTATCAATACGACAATGTGGGTCCACGATAAGCGAGTCATGGCCAATCATAACGACCTGCCCCAGAGATGTTTATTTTGACCACCCAACACGTTCCAACCACCCTTGAATAGAACTCATTTTGGCTGGTCACGCATCATCTCGAGTCCATAAGGTGGCTTGTCGCCATGGCTTAACGAGGACATCTCCAGTCTAGCTGAGTTGCGGGAATGTACGAGGGCCGAGTCGGCGACAGGTCGCTTGGGTAATTACCCTACACTCATATTCGCTTTTATCAGCAAGCACAAGGAAAGGTGTTTTTTGGTCTAACAGATATCACTGAGATTCCTTGGGCCTACGAAGGATAATTGAGGAGAGATTTCGCCTGAGTCAGTATATTAGCTGACTATTGAGAAAAGTACATTCTATTAGCGTCGCTGAGACTGTCGCATGTCTCTATCTGAAACGAATAGTAAGTAGTATGACAGCAGTTTGTCACGTCTGCATCCCTCACGTCACTCGTGGCCTTTCCTTGTCTCTCCACATCCTTTCTCTCAGATGACAAGACGGTCCTTACCCAGGTGTTAGCTGGCTGGCGGCGGATGTGCGACTAAACAACGAGTTAGACGTTGAAGGAGTGAACTTACCAATGCTACCAGAAACAGTTTCACGAATACCGCCAACAGCAGCAGTGCTAGCTTAATCCCCGTGGGATAAGCATAGTCTGGCGTCATGGTAGTGCACCCTGCCCCACGTATGGCATTTTCGGGTGCCACATCACGGTTGACTGGTGTTTCTTTTCCAAAGCCAAGTGCACTTGGCTTCTGTCGCGTTCCTACCATGGTGGCTGGTCCGTCTGTCGGGAAGCCTGTGTCGTAAACGTGGAGAGATGTGATGCATTTGGAAACGGAAGGACTTCTAGCTGGTTATATATTCTCGCTGGATCACAGAACGCGTTACACGGCGGCGAAAAACTCGGCATATAAGTAACGCGTGGGCAGCCTGGTCTTTGAACTGCGTGATACGCCTTTCTGGCTGCGAGGGGTTGTCTACATCCTGTTTCCGTATTTTGCCCACCATCAGCTCACCACACGCAGATGGCGCCTGCGGTCGTCATCAGTAAGATGAGGCCAGCTGTAGTAACTTTTCAGGGCCTTGGCTCGGATCTAAGCGATTCATTGCCCACGGAACCAGGGGTTAAGACGGAGCTAGGGTGCTCCCGAGTAGAGCTAAGTTAGCTGGTCTCGGTCGTCGTATGAATACGGCAGCCAGGCTGGCGGCTCCCGTATTAATACGAGCCTTATCCACCGGAGATTATTGACAAGAAGATACCCACATCCTCGCCGCTAATGGATCGGAACAGCCATTGATCTGTTAAAAATGGATCCCAATCGGCCTCGCCCTTCGGCGGGAGAGGCGGATTTCTTTCTCCTTTGGTTAAGGACATCCGCAGCATTCTTGGCATTGGCAGTGAGCTCTTAAAACACACCTTACTCGCACGGCATTGAGAATTGACCTGACCTGCGTTGAAAAACTCCCAGTAATCGACTATTTTTTTATGAAATTATTACCTCAAAAATCTATGGGACTGTGATAATGTCCGCTGACCTCGAAAAAGACCTCCCTTGGGAGAGCAGCATCCTCGGCATCATCCACAAGCAGCTCCTCGTCTACCCGAAGCCTCTCCCTACCAAAGTATCACCCAGCGGACAAACAGCCGTAGTCACTGGCTCTAATATCGGAATCGGCCTCGAAGCATCCAGGCAACTTTTGCAGCTCGGCTTATCGCGTTTGATCATGGGCGTGCGCTCACAGGCATCTGGAGATACTGCCGCCGAACAACTGCGCACGGAGTTTCCGAACGCCGATATACAAGTTTGGTTACTAGACATGGCAGAGTATGGCTCCATTGATGCCTTTCACAAACGATGCCGGGGCCTAGATCGCATCGACTACGTTATCCTAAATGCCGCCATGCAGAGCAGCACGTTCAAGCGGCATAACAAGACAGGCCACGAAATGGTCTTCCAGGTCGATTACATTTCTACTGTCCTTTTATGCATGCTTCTTGCATCTGTGTTGAGGGATAAGAATCGCACCGGAGCAACCGTCAAACCGCCTGTCCTTACCATCGTCGGGTCCGACACCATGTACCTCAGCAAGTTTTCAGCCGACGGGCCCGTCTTTCCTCGTATGGATGACCCGACGGGATATGAGAGAATGAAGCAATATATGGATTCCAAGCTCCTTCTGATGGTGTTCATCCGCCAACTGGCTCGGCAGATCAGCCCCGACGATGTAATCATCAACGTCTGTAACCCAGGTATGGTTTCTGGAACGGGTCTAGGAAGACATGGGAGCACCAACCCTGGTTTCGCTGAGAAATATGTGGTTCCTCTGTTTACAAAGGCGTTGGGACGTAAGGTTCAGGTGGGTGCAAGCGTTTATATCCATGCATTGGTAGGTGAGGGCAAGAGAGGGCATGGTAGCTTCATCAGTGACTGGACTATCAAGCCGTATGCTCGCTTGCTGTACACGAAGGAAGGCCAGGATTTGAGCGACCGTTTGTGGAAGGAGACAATGAGCGAGCTAAGATTGGCGTCAGAAAATGGTATTGAGAAGTTGTTTGTGTAGTGAGGACAATGTTAAAACACATGGAGCGATTTGAGGAGAAGTTGTTTTTTCTGATTATTCAACATGTCTAATACATTCCATTGGCAAGTAATGTAGACAACAGACGACTGAAGAAAGATAACCATCCTGCTTTATCGTTTGCAAAGTGTGGGTTGACTGCTGACAAGTTATGGGCATATTTTACTTTCCACTGGCAAAATTGGTCTTCATCAATGAAAGAATACCTCTGCGCCCTACTTATGCACAGAGATGGGCGATTTTCAGTCCAAGGAGGATAACTGCTGGCGTAACTAGACGCCCGAACACTCCTGTATCAACAACCATCCCCCAGCAAGCTGAAACGTTGACCATCTCCATTGTTGGGCCGTTGTGGAGATTGGATAAGCGGAATGGTATCCCGGCCCGGGGATATCGGACTTCCACGCCACCTTTCAAGCGCCCAGATGTGCACTTGCTGATGGGCTAGGGCTAGAATGAATCAAGCTTTTATCTTTACGTTGTCGGCGGCGATCGGGGTGTTGGAGAAACCCGATTCCGGAAGACCACGGCACCATCCCAGCTCTCAACTGACGTATAAAAAGCGACAGAGTGGCTACTTTGTGAGACGTAAGTTCATCAGAGATTATACCCAAGTCGTTCCCTTTCCATTCGTCATTGATTCGCCCCAAGATAATGGTTACACACACTACCATGCGAGCCTGGATGCATACTTCGACCGATCTGCCCCTGGAGAAGGGCATGACGCTTGTGACAGACGCACCATACCCCTCAAATCCTCTCAAAGCAAACGAGATCCTCGTCAAAGTCAAGAGCGTGGGGGTAAACCCAGCGGACCCTATCTTTGCCGAGCTAGGCTGGCCAACAAGAGTTCTTGTCAAACCCAATCCGATCCCCGGCATGGACTTCAGCGGCGAAGTCGTGTCGACTGGGAGCAATGTTACTTCGATGATCCCAGGCGATCGTGTTTTCGGCAGGGTTGACACGCAAAAAGGTCTTCCAGGCTCCATGGCAGAGTACACGAAAGCCGAAGTCGAAGGTTGCGTGCCGATACCTGCTGGGTTTGACTGGGATCAAGCCGCGGGTATCGGCACGGCGGCTGTCACAGCATATGAGAGCCTGGTTCTCAATTCAAACCCTGGCGATTCTGTCTTCATCAATGGAGGCACAGGAGGAGTCGGAACCTTTGCCATTCAATTTGCAAAAGCTCATGGGTGCAAGGTGACGGTATCATGCTCAACCGCTAAAGTTCATCTTTGCAAAGAGCTTGGTGCCGACGAAGTGATTGACTACCGAGCGGAAGATGTGGTCTCCGTCTTGAAGGGGAAGGGGAAGATTTTTCGACCTTGTGGTTGACTATGCGTATCGGGAGGAGACGAATCTATACAAGGCTTCAGACCATTTCTTGACCGATAAGGGAATGTTTGTCATGGTTCCTGGTGGAGTGTCAGGTACAATAGTCAAGACACTCGGCAAGAACATGCTCTGCCCATCCATGTTGGGTGGTGGGAGAGCAAAGTTCAAGGCATACTTTGCAAAGAGCAATCGGGCAGCCTTTGAGCAGATATCTAACTGGATGGAGGCGGGGAAAGTTAGGACCGTCATTGATTCCGTTTTTCGAATTTGGGGAGATGCCCCGGGCGATTGAGCAGATCAAGTCTGGTAGGACCACGGGAAAGATAATTGTTCATGTATAATCTGTTATATTTGGTTTCTATTACTGATCTCGCCTACTTTGAATAGTCTTTCTGGATATGAGGAATGCAGTGGAATAATATTGCGTCCCAATGAAGCACCTGTCTCACCGCGATGTCCTCGAACAGCTTTTCCAAATGACCATCACCTCACAGCCCATGAGGAGCTTGCCACTACACCATGTTGAGATTGCTGAGCTTTTTGACTCTGGCAACTCCCCATATTGACACAAGTCCGACTCCACTTGGGCAATCTAATGGCCAATCGTTAACCTTGCCTTCTCTGCCACCAGGTTGACGGACTCCAATGATGCTACACGGGAGTGGAACATGCCAAGCCCTGAGGATGAGCTTCTTACCCCAGCCTCCGATATCCCTTTTTATTGACTCTGTATTTATCAGCCACAGTCACTACGATCACCTATCGAATACGTCGGTTCTCGAGATCCAGAAACATAACCCTAATGCACATTTCTTCGTTGGTCTAGGACTTGGGAGCTGGTTCAAAGAAGCCGGCCTTAAGAACGTCATTGAGCTGGACTAGTGGGAAGATGCAAAGCTGAGCCTAACCTTGGAGGGGAGAAATCCCCGGGGAAACGATGCTTGCCTCGATCCTGAGATCATTAGTGCCACTTTCTCTTGCCTTCCCTGTCAGCATGCTTCAGCACGCACACTCTTCGACAGAGACACGACGCTGTGGTGCTCGTGGGCGGTCCATACTGGTGGAAGGTCGATATGGTTTGGCGGCGATACTGGCTACCGAGCGATTCCCTGCGAGGACATGGATATGAACAGCCCGGAATTCGCTGAGCTCCCCGTCTGTCCCCAATTCAAGCAGATTGACGGGCATCGCAGGCCCTTCAACCTTGGTCTGATTCCCACCGGCGCGTACTATCCGCGAGTTGCATTCTCGGGCATCCACGCGAATCCATACGACTCGGTCGATATCTTTCAAGACACAAAGTGCAAGCGGGCAATGGGTATCCACTGGGGTACATGGGCTCTCACGTTCGAGGAACTGCTCGAGCCCCCTCAGCTCTGTAGGCCGCGATGGGGAGAAAGAGCCTCCCCGTAATTGGCATTTTTGATGTTTATAATATTAGAGAGAGTCGCGACTTTTAATCCCGCCTAGCTAGGCATGGTATCTTATGTAAGAGTATTGCTAATAGGAAAGCAGACTAAGAAGAAAGGAGAGAAGTAAAGACTAAGTAATTATTATTATAAGTTATAATAGTATTAAAAGCTATTAATTATAATAATAAAAAAATATAGCTATTAATAAATAATAATATTTAAAAATTTTAATTTTTAATAAAAAAATTTATTTTTTAATTTTTTATAATAATAAATTATAAAGTTTTTTATATAAAAATAATAAAAAAATTTTATAT
>NKCK01000443.1:0-14185 GCA_003946995.1 Fusarium oligoseptatum | reverse complement strand
TCTTTTACGGTATTGGGTTTTTGATACCGTCATGTATTGATAGCTGTGTTTTTTTGTTGTTGTGGCTGATGGCTTTTTGACATCATTGCAGCCTATAATAAAAAGGAAAATTCCAACATCAAGCCCAGCGTTCTCGTTGACTCTTTGTTATCTTCACCTGTTTCCAACTGGTCTGAAACGCATCTTTCTTCCCAGCGCCCCTCATCACTCCCTTGTCTCTATCTTCATTCACGATTCGGAAGCACACAACTCATTGATCTTCAACACTTAGAACATGACTCAGACCGGAAATAGATGCCGACCGGGCGACGGAAACCAAGCGCCAAGATAGGTGCAGTCAGGTCCTTCAACTCCGACTCAGTTCGTCACACAAACAGCTTCATCTTGGGCTTTTGATAATACTAAGACTAACTAGGATGCTCATGAACACACAAAAAGTATGAACAAACGCCAGACCCGCGACTTGCAGCAGACTTTCAACCACTGAGACGACCGGTCAAGGCCGCCTACCCTGATGGGACAAAGACTCCTTGAGCGCAGTTTAGACGTGACATTGGGCTTATCTCAGTTAATACTGGTCAACGTCTACGAGTTCCTATCATACAAAGCCTGGCTTAAACTTGTGTCTCTCGTGTTGAGGCTATGAGAGGATCGGCTATATCGCGGATCGTAGCGACTAATATCATATTACTCAAGTAAATTCCGGTGTTGTGCCTATCTAAGTAAGTATTGTATTTCTCGCGACTTAGATACCTTGCTCGAGTTGATATTTCCTGCGTGGGATGGGAGGGAGAGAGGAACTGAGGGGTATAGGTGGGTTGGGGGACCCCTCTAAATGCCAGCTAATTTGGATTTGAGAGTCTTGACATGGATAAGAGAGTATCGGGCAGAGAGAGGTGGGGTACCGTATTCCAAGCTCCTTTTACCAGTTCCGCATCAGACGAGTCGCAAGGGTGCGGCCTATCAAGGTCAACTGCATAGTAAAACCTCGGCCATTTAAATATCTCAGATACTATGAGCTTTATTATGAGTATCTTATGCCTTTAAACCAATGCCAAGGGGGAGGGAAACAGGTCAAGTTGATTTGGAAGCTCCAGGCTAGGTCATTCGAGTCACTGATCGCCTTTTTCATATTGTTATCGATCTACCGGAAAATTCTTCACATAGACGCCGTAATCAATTCTGATGAATTTCCTTTTTCGTTTATTCATGTTCTAATCGCGTGAGACTAGATCACCTCTTTCATGGCGAATTCTTAACCGAGACGCTGGAAAGACCGCCCCGCTTTGGAGAGACTATGTAAAGCTGATTCTCTTCCGTAATGGTGAAAAGATACCAGGAAGAAGGTTTGCTTACCGGCGAGGCCGCTGACAGTTGCACTGGCTAGCGGGTGATGGTGACGCTTTCCCTGGAGATTGAAGCTGCGATGTTTAGAAGGCACTGGCAGGTATGGATCATGACGTCGGAGAGACTTGAAATGTCTGAGCCGCTGCAACTGATATCGACGAGACTGTTGCCTCCGGGAGGCGTATCCGTCTAGTCCAAAAGCTTGTCCTTCAAGATTCCGATGTCTTGAGTCTGCGAGGGCTCTTATTCAATGGAAGCCGTAGTTGAGCAAGTTTATAAGGCGAAAGGTGTCGTCATCCTTCTTCTTAGTGCTTAGGTCGTAGGTCGCCTTCCCGGTGCGTAGAAGTCGGCCACAGCTTCGCTGGTTCATTTCTGTGTATTGACCGTCAGTGATGTTGTTGGCCTCTCCGAGAAGGCAAAGCATACCGTGGGAGGCAGGGCCAGTCTTTTTGTGGTTGAGACTCAGTCAATTTTTCTTTTTAGAGGGAGTTAAGGGGCGTCTTTCTCAGCTCAAGCTCGACAGTTGGGCGTTGGACCTATCGTTCACTGGCGATGAAAGGAGATGGGGGTCTTGTCTTTGTAATTTCTTTATCTCAAACTCGTCGCTAAGAGTACTGTGCCTGGATTCACTCGGACCCATATATCCTAGCAATATGGAAGCCAGCATAAGGAAATAAAGTATTACTCACAACTGGAGTCGGGTGAAAGCGCAAAGATTTAGGCAGAGGAAGGTCACTAGCTTCTGTACTAAGCTTGTCCCGGAGGTTAAGAACATGAACTCTCGACGATAAGTGAGTCTCCATCTGTATCGACTTTGTCAGTTTATACCCTGTTCCTTGGCCTTTCCGTTAACTCTAGTGACTGTTTGGTGGATCTCATGTGAAGCAATGGAAAAGGTTAGTCTTGTAAGGACCTAAGGGTATATGCAAGGGAGAATTGCTAATTTTTGTCACGCTCGAGCGGAGTCACAGCCTATTGACGAATTTCTCATAGGACTCATTGGCTGTCAATACATCTACACAGATAATAATATACACTGGTGCATATAAATGTTGTGTTTTCCTATCCAACTGGGGCCTTTTCCTCGCTATTCACAAATTTCCAGGTTGTCTCAGGGACTGTTTTCCTTGGTCAAACCTATAGCTCAGCATCCACAGTTGATGTTCTCAAACCTCTGAAAGGACGACCTTAAGGGATATGGGAAACTCTATCTACTACAGTTCATTCCTCTATTCTTCTTGTTTGTTGATACGTGATGGCCAATCGTCTCTGGTTGGAAGGTTGCAGGCCCAATATCACACGAATGCTAGGCAGGTTGAGTCAAGCGAGACTGTTTACTGAGGTTGTATGCATTGCAACATAAGCCGAGAGCGTAGCTTCCTTGCATGGCGTATGAAATAAAGTTTCGCCCCAATTCGCTGATGTTTTCACGTTTTTCTGACATACTTCTGACTTCTGAGCAATAATCAGTCCCGTTCCATGGCAGAGCCCAGGACTCGGATAATACTATTAAAAGCCGCAGCTGGCGAATTCCATCTTGGGACTCACTCTCTTATTTAGATATCTTTTCATTACTTCTCGCCGCCTTATAGTAGTTTCGGGCCCTATTATGATATAGATAGTATGCATCATAGAATAGACGCCTTAAGCGTTCAATCTAGTTCTGAGCAGTAGGGCTATAGGAAATAATGTCATAGCTACCCAGCTCAAAATGACTATTTAAATGTTTTAGATTCGATTCACCACTAGTGTTGACCTCAAAGTTAGACTATGTGGCATATTGACCCAACAAGGATTCCAAGCAGTGCACCCTGCGAGTTTACATCCACAATCACTTTTGCGTTAAGAATACACTGAGTTATTGCGGCCGAAGATCCGCTAAAACATCTCAACAAGGCCTTAGGGAGTAATATTTCTGGTTCGCTCTCGTCAGGCTGCTGTTAAGCTGCTGCTGAGCGATGGCAATGGCCAGAGTTGCCCAATAAATATTTCCAAATCAGATGGAAATGACGCGGCGAACATGATTCAATGTTGGTTTTGATGAGGGTTTTGACTCTATGCAATTTTTCGTCGGCCATAGCGGACTTGGTATTGGACCCGAGTCTTGACAGTTCCGCATTCTAACAGCGTGTGGCAAAGCAGATTCCTACGTCCTACCCTCTGGCATCTCCGAGCCTTCGATAACAACCTGAGTCTCTCTGGAAGGCGATCTTAATAGATCAGTGTTGGAAGTTTGTAATTTCCCGCTGAAGTTGAACGCCGAAGCATGCGATGAGCTGCAAATCATACTGGAAGAGAGAAACTGGCCATTGTCTCAGCCGAGAGAGAGCACTATATATAAATGCTAATCCTTCCGTCTTTATCGGTCTCGCATATGTGGTTGGGATAGCTGCTGCTATCATAATTATATATTTAACCCCGACACGACACTTCTTTCAATCAAAGATGCCATACTATAGGGTAGCGGTTGGTAAGTGGGTCGCTGGTCTTTTGCAGCGTTGACGTCATCTTCCGCGATTGGATGACAAACGCTACTCTTAGTTAGTTACCAGGTCAACCTAGATAAGATAAGACTCCCTCCACAACAACGTAACGTCACGTCACCTTCAGCCCCTCACTCACCACTATCCACATATCAACAGTTTCATAACAGCGATAGCACTCACAAAATTCGTGCACGACTCACGAGCATGAAGCGCAAACTCATCGAGGACTGGATATCGCAAACTCACGAGCCAGGTCATTACCAGTCCCTGGTCAAGGACCCACCTGGCGCTGGCACCATCAACTTCATGGGCCCCTCCTCTCCACCTCCCAGCGACGTACATGTCGTCGACGACCTCCAAGACCCCGATGCCACGCCTACTAATGACTCGCGCAGCAAACGTCGCAAGTTGGATGCGTCCGGGGTCCCTCTTGAACTGCGCCACCGCTCCATACCATCTCTACGTAGTGGGAGCTCTACTACAAGGTCGACCAGTGGCCGCAGCAAGTCAAAGAGTCCAGTCAAGAGCTTGGCTGACTTGCTGTTGACCGACAAGCCCCCAAACGTTTACCGACTCAAGGAGGGCCGTTCCTTGCCTCCAGATGTTGACCAACTTTTCCGCCAAGTGCAGGCGATTCGGGCTGGGCGCAACATTGTCCCCCAGTCAGTAAAGGATCAAGTCCTTGCGGCTGTAGAGGTGGTCGACGATGATCTCACAGAAGCAAGCTTCTACGATTCACGACAATGGGCAACCGGATGTGGACTTACACCGTGGGACGAACAGAGGGAGCTAGAGTTATTCAAGGAACTTGTAGGGATGACACATGAATGCGAGGATGAAGGCTACGCGGAATCGGCATGGAACTCTTCAGTCCACCAACCCTTTCTCCTCCACTCCTTGGCTTGCTTCTCCGGTCTGATACGACATTTCGATGTCACCTCGGCGCCCATAAACAAGCAGTATGTTCCGAAACACAGCAGCGGCATCGATACGCAGTCCAAGAAGGTTGACTTCTGCATCAACCTAGCCGCAAGCGACATTATGGTCGCATCACGCAAGCGACGGTCCATGGCTAGCGACAGCTGTTCAATCAACCACACCAGCTATAGGCCAATACAAGATCGACCAATCGCCATCAACATTGAGACAAAGACCCCCTCCACGGCTGGCGAAGAGGCAAAAGCCCAGCTCTCAGTCTGGACTCACGCACATCTCAAGCGTTTACGCTCACTCTCATGCACATCGAGTGCGTCAGCCGTCAACATTACAATCCCCGTGATATCTGTTAGTGGAGGAAAATGGACACTCTACTTTATCAGGGACCAACCCCACGGCATCGACCTGATCCCAACGCGCACTATTGGAAGCACTGACACCCTCGTTGGCTGCTACAAGCTGGTTGCTTTTCTCCGCCATCTTGGTGCTTGGGTCCAGACGGTCTATCGGGACTGGCTTCTGGAGAATGTCTTGGCTGTGGAGGAGACTGGATGAGCGCCTTTGTGTGATTTTTGTTACCTCATGAACCTGAAATACCCCTTAGCTATGATAATTGGAAAATGCGCGGATTAGACTCTATTTATTCATAAGCATCCTGAAAAGAAGTTTAGTCGCAGTGTCAAAGAACTAGGGATAAAATACCATGACAGTACCAAACAAAACCCAATGACCAAAATCATATCTAGTTGTGAGCATTTCTTCCTGGCGTGTGTGACACCATGGTCAAAGACAGGTTCGATTTGCCTACCCACCTTTCGTGCACACCACGTATGGGGGGATACTCGAAGCACTTGTTATTTTTCATGAATTTCACTATCCCTAACTCATGCAACTTGCGACCTAGCTCGGCAGCTACATTATAAACATCAGTGTCTCTAATGATTTCGAACAATCATCATCCGTTACCATCCTTAGCCAGCCCGTCGACGCTATTCGCCACTCTCACGTCTACTGCTTCGGCCAAAGCCCTTGGTCAGGAGCTCTACTACACTTCATAGGGGCTAAAACACCTCATGCACCTTCCCATCTCCTCGTCAGTGATGAAAACCCCCAAATGAAAATGACAAAAAGAGAAAAACCCCACATTCCCTCATTAAAGCCCCTCTTTTATCAAGAAAGGCAACCAAAAGCCCCATCCTCAGTGATGAAATGCGCCATATCTGGCAACACCTGACTCTTCCTATTTCCCCCAGACACACTGCTGCTGAAATACCCTGAAAGGTTGGGGAAGCTGCCATAGGTGTAATCGCGTATTGGGCCGGTCATTTATTGTGCCTTCAACCCACATTGACGTGATTCTTATCGAAAAATAACCATCTTGACCAGGTCCCCTAAACTCATTCCATCGGCTCTTAACAGCTGATTTGAGCAGCACTGTTATGATATCAAAACAATTGCAGATCCAACCAACCTAGAAAAGCAGAAATTGGCTCATAGCGACTTTCAACCAGTACTTTTGCCTTTCCTCATAATTTCCCACAGAACGATCCAGCTTGGCCCCTGAGATCGTCTCGAGAATTAGATCATGAAACTTTCCGCCGCGGCACATTATAAGGGGTCTTTCGCGGTCAGACCATTCCTGTTTTCAATTTCTAAACCCTATAAAGAAGTCACGAAGCCAAGATCTGTACTCGCAGCGCCAGTTTATCGGATACCAGATGTCGTAAATCATTCCTAAGCGTTTAGGAGTGTTTTGCTATCTGCTTATAGAAACGATCTTCGTCATCAGTTATCCCGACTTCAACTATAATAAAGAACACATTTCCAACACATCATAGCATCATATCGCTTATAGAAACATCCAAGGGTAAAGATATTACCAAACATTGATCCCTTCTTCTCTCGGTTGCATTCTATTTTTCGCATTTTCAGGTCTCTTGAAATGCAAAAGCATGACACACACCATGATTCATCCCCTCGGTGGCCGCCGGAGAATTGCATGTTACTTAATATGACGTCTTGAGATCTGGACTCATTCATTTCTTTCACAACCCAAAACAATCACCGAGCACAGAGTAACATTAACCTCTTGCTCCATATATCACCTGAACAAGCAACAGGTCTCTTGCAGAATCACGAGGAAGATTTATACCAGAACCCGCAAAGGTCCGCCTTACTCAACTTGGAGACTTTGCGTATATTACGATAATAGATAAATGCCAACAACGTATAGTTCAATACTACCACGTTTGTGACATCAATCATCATAACTATCCCTTCCATGCGGGTGTTTGTTGCATCCAGGATTGTTCAGTTTGTAATCTATACGCCTTTCCTCTTTGGCTCCCCTAACTCCTCTCAGCCTAATCCCCTAGGCTTTATTTAGTCTTCATGCTAAATATTATATATATTAACTAATTACTAACCTTAGCAACCAGCTATTATTATTTGTTATTACCTATTAACTCCGGTTATTATCTATTAACCCTGGTTATTACCTATTCACCCTTGTTATTACTTAGTGACCCAGTTATAACCTGGTAACTGAGGTATAACCTGGTGGCCTAGTTATAACTAAGTAATTTAGTTATAACCTAGTAATACCTATTTACCCTAGTTATTACCTAGTGACCTAGTTATAACCTAATAACCTAGTTATAACCTCGTGGCATGGTTGTAATACACTGCGTAAATAATACGCATATTAATTACGAAACCTAAATACTTCACGCCATAAGACAGAAAGATAAGCTGGCTAATTTCTCAGGAGCAGCCACGAGGGAAGGAAGAAGGTGTCAAATCAAGCTGGAATATCTAAAAGGCTTACCCACATTTAAATCGAACATCATCAAATAACTTGAATGGCCTCAAATGCGGACGCAATACATGCCGTAATGCAATGCCTCTAGCTTCTGAATCCTCGAGAGGGAACGAACACTCCGCATCTTAGCCCCAACAGCACCAATTGGCATGCTAGCTTTGTTGTTCCACGTACAACTATTTCCTTTTTGTTGTATGGTAGATCTACCTCAGCACCATGAACCCTAAGTGGGCACTTGGCTCATGAGTGAGTATCGCCGCCTTTCGTGTATGCCCATGAATGTGTTATGAGTCCTTGACTACAATAGAATCAATCAACTCACGTCCTTCATTCCCCAACCTTCAGCCAAACCCGCAATCCCCACAAAGGAGGGAGACAAACTTTCATTTAGCAGGAGGCATAGTCCCCGAGTTAAGCATGTCGCCCCATGTTAGGCATTTCATGTCCACGTCGATCAGCTGGGGGATTCTTTTCCCCACTCAAGTCCTCTCAATTCAACATCTGCTATTGTTAGACCATTGATGGTTCTCCCATAGATCACTTGGTCCCAATATTATGTCCGACGCACATAGCGTCGGAAAATTGACAAAGACTTAATATATCATCGTTGCCTCAGTCTCGTTTAGGCCAGAATGATACCCGAACTCTGGACCTTCTTGCCGATTTTGCAGTGACACTGTGATTCTCTAACAACAGAGACACTTTAGGATTCCCCACTTGTCACATCCCAAGAGGCTGAAGAGGAAGGGTGAGACTATAACCATTATCTATTTAATCATGAAGCCTGCCGCTAAAATAGACTGGCTGACTTAGAACAGATGGCATGGTTCATGCACTCTTGATATAGGAGACGAGAAAGAACGCGTCATTCGCTAGCATGCATTCGTAGCCGCATCACCAATATTAATCTTCGTCCAAGCGTGCTGCCTTTCATGGTTAGTCATCTGAATATTAGGAGCCTCAGAGCAGCTGGTTTTGAATTACTATATTTGCTGCTCGCCCTTCTTGCTAAAACCCCTCATCAACAAACGCATCAAAAAGTGGATAACACGACGTGTGCTATATATACCATGGATCGTGGCATCTCATGGATGATCTCATGAACAAGTTTAAATACTATATCTATAGATCGTATTACACACGGCATAAACATTACGTGCATAAAAAGGTATAACTCATTGGGATGCTTCATGTCCGAATCCGAATACGGTGACAGATTCTCGACCGACGATCTTATTGGTCGAAGTTTTCGCCCCCACTCGCCCCCACTTAATCGCCTTGCATAGCCACTTTTCTCAGCCTGTGGTGGTTTCAAGCAGATCCGCGATAGCCGCCAATCGCCCACCCGCCCGCCAGGAAGTCATGGGTACTACTACCTACCCCAGCCATCAAATCATTACACCATAACGCAACAATGAATTTAGTTGTGCTAAAGCGAATGAAAATTTATATATCCGCTAACTCTACCATAAAGCTTTATGTTTCAAGCGAAGGATGAACGAGATGAATCGCGACATGTCTAATACCCGTTGGGAAGTCTCCCTCTATGAATCTCAGTCTAATTTGTACTAGTGTCAGTCTCTGTCAAGATAAGCAACAGACTATACAAAATCCTGGTTTTAGCTAGATTCCATGATAGCTAATAGTTCATTGCGGAGAGGTCATTGATATCAACGATGAATTACATCTTCAATTAATCTGTATGCTCAAAACGGGAGAAAACGCTGCTCACATTTTTCGAAGCGCGCACCATCCGCTGTGAGTACACCACCGCGTTTCATGTGGCATCGTAACATTGCCTTAGCGAGGAGTAATATAGGACATAGACAGTCCTGAGAAGTAAGATTGATTGACATGACGGTCTGGAATTATGCTGTCCCCACATTGGGGTGATTGGGCCGCTTGCACTGATGGCGACTTAACGCCTGGGCCACAAAGACCTTCGAACAGAGAAGGCAATATTATAGCTTTTGTAATATCCCCATAGCCCTGGACTAATAGAAATTGCATGACCATATCCGTTGTGCATTTGCCATTGAGTAGATGCGTCGTCTCCGAACTGCATCCAGTCACTGAGTCCGCATCATCGTTCACTGCTGATCGCCCGGCACCAAGGGCTCCATGTCCTGTCTGCAAACCACCACCACGCTCCGTCGATCAACTCTGAACTCAGACATGGTCGGTTCGATCTGGAGCTAGGAAATGCCAAGTACTATTGGTGAGTATTATACATGGTGACATTGAGGCTATAGAGGTAAATAGACTATATTCCATTATCTACCTAGACTCTTTATTTGCCGGATTAGCACTAGGGGTTAGTATGAAAAGTAATAACTATATAGCATATAAGAAAGGAAGCTTCCTGGCTGAGAGAAAGAAAACTTCCTAGCCACCGAGAGACACGACTTGCATTGGTACATGTGAAGCCAAGACGTACCAGCTGTCAAAGGGCATCAAGAGACGCAAATAGTCAGCAGCACTTCAGTTTCCCATTCTTCCCATCATGCAAGATTGGATAAGCGTCTGACCGGAACAGTATCTGCCCCGAGCTCTGCATTTTTTCGCTCAAGTGTGGCATTCTTATATTGAAGTCTCGCTACCTCGCCAATGTCCAACAAGCTGGCGCCCAACTCGACAAGCTTAGAATGCGAGAGGCCCACAGTGCCTGCCAACTGTAAATGCGTTCTATATTATAGTTGAATCCCGGCCGTCAACGGAATAACTGAGCAAGAGACCGTCCTAGCAAGTTACTACTAAAACCTCTCGGGCAAAGCATTAACCTTAACCTAAAACATGTCCGCTCATGGATAGAGACATGCACCCCAAGTAGCGACTTTTCTTTTTGTAACTGTTCCTCTTGTTGCCTAGTTTTATGGCCCCCTAGTCCGGTGGCTATCGAGGTGTATTTTTTTGAGCGCCCCGTTACTCTCTATAGTCATTTAAATATACTCGTCTTTGGGCAGAACTCGGTTACCAAGTTGGGAAACGGTAACTATATCATCACCATGTAGCCTGGCTAAGTTATAATAGAATATGCTTCGCTACGCACACGTACAGGGCCCATTCCCTACTTTACAGAATTCCAACCAGCATGGGCCACGTCGGGGGTGTGCGGTTCGGCTTGGAGGTACCGACGTCAGGGGCTTCGGTAATAGCTGCACTAGGCAGGAGATGGAGGCAACTAGTTCGAAGATCAAGGAACTGATGATGGCCTCCCACATGGTGCTCGAGTTAGACAGCTCCCTTCTTCCTCTTTGCTGTTGATGATGAAGAAGGTGACACTTTGCAGCTGTGGATGATACCAGTACTTCGAAAGACGCCTCCCGCCCTAATATTCAAAAACAATACTTGCCTCTTGACGCCATCCATACCTCCTCAACATCTAACTGATGGCTCACATTCTTGCACTCACTACTACCATCGTAGGAACCGCTTGCAGTTCCATACAGTCTCGTCAGATCCGGCTTCCAGGGTTTTGGCGGTGAAGGTTCCAGAACGAAATATATCTATTCCGGGCCCAATAACACAGACATATAGGTGTCAAGGCACAGTGCCGAACCGTGTTCAACGACGAGTAGAAGCTCTCAGAGCTCCAGATTACTTTCTCTCTCCAAGCGCTGTCCTGGCTGGGATCTTTGTAAGAATACCGGCGCTTCCAGGTCACAGAAGCATACCATGATTGGTTGGAGCCGATATTGGAAAAGGTTTTTGAACAAGAGTTCCTCTTGAAGAGGGTACATGGTATCAACGGCAGTTGCAGGACCAGATGTGCATATACCTATCGGTCGATGGTGAAAGATTACAGTACGGGAATGGAGATGGAAACCTCTTCTCAAGTGCCACTTGGGATGTCACTAGTATTAGATGGATTCTTAGGTATGAGTGCGAAGACAATATCGACAAGAATCCAACGGTTTGAGATTATATGCTGCTTTGCATTGCAAAGTGAAGGCATGCACGCGAGGCCTGAAATTTATGCCAGTTTGGCCAATGAGCCGCCTGTCTCCGCGGACCATCCTTCTTTTCATTTTCATCATCACTATTTTCATTATCGTTTTCATCGTTGTTTTCATCATTGTTTTCATCATCGCCATTTTCATCATCGTTTTCACCATCATCGTTTTCATCATCATTGTTATTTTCATCATTGTTTTCATCATCGCTATTTTTCATCATCATCGTTTTCATCATCATCGTTTTCATCATCATCGTTTTCATCATTATTATGTTTTTATTATTCTCATCATCGCTGATGGCCACCTGGTACCCAAAAGATCAGAGGCAGGCGTGAGCGTGTAAACTGAAAAGATCATGACCCTTGTTACCCCCACGTGGCCCATCGTCACGTGGACCTTTTGGGGCGATGCTTCTGAGACTCCACCTGGCTCCAGGCACAATATAGTCCAGTACGAGAAACGACAAGATTACTGTTAAGGTTGCCTGACTCACGGTTTTGATGAAAATCATTAAAATCATTAAAGCCACTATGTTAGCATTGGGATATGATGCTATGATGTGTTGGAAATATGTTCTTTATTATAGTTGAAGCAGGGATAACCGACAGACAAGATGGATGAAAATCATCACAATGATGAAAATGTACTTTCGTGGTGGAACTCGTGTTGATAAGGACAACTTGCAGCACACCGAAGGCCAACAACGCTAGACACTCAGTCAGTTCGAAACTTAGAGGGGAAACTCCCGACGTTGGCATTTTCGCCTCCCGTCAGGTCTTGTCGAGTACAGTAAATGCTAGACGGGTCATGCGGAGAAGGCTATGCTAAACGCTGTCTCTGGACTGCGGGCCCTAGTTAAGTATCTTGGCCAAGCTGGGCTTTATCCTGCCCTGTCCGTTTCCCTGAAAACCTGTCACCTCTTGATGTGCAAAGATCTGTTGGTCGTATCTCCATGTCAAGTATGCCCGCCTATATTCTCGGTGTGGTCGGCCTCGTCCATCAAAACATGACCTCTTTGCAACGACTTCTTAAAGGCGCGTTATTTAAGACACCAAGTGAAAAACCAATATTAGTACAGTGGTGCAACATTAATCATGGCGTTTAATGTCGAGGAGTGAAGAACAAGCCCGCCTCCGAGAAGGAGAAGCAAAAGTCTAGAGTTCAAACTAGTCTCCGCAATGCAACATTGTGGTGATCACGATAGATAGCGACGAACATGCTGGTTTGTATCTTGTTCAAATACACTTCATGTCAGTTCTCAGTCCCTGAGCGCTGCTCGAACAGAGAAAGGGCCTGTCCCCAAAATATGCCATCAAGGGCAAGATAAAGCGGTTTGATTCGAATAGAGTCGGTCAAGAAAGGCAGCCTCGTTATTGGTCCCGCTGTCATGGTTAGTTGATTTTGCCTGACGTCATTGAAGCCGTTCGCTGATGCAGCAATCAGCAAGTCTGATTCACTTGGCAGGTGTTCGGCCTCATGCTTATCCCGCCTGCCTTAAATATTCGGCTTCTATTCATCGTTGATTTCAATTGACGTAGCCATGTCTAATCCAATATCAGATGTAAACAGAGCATGGACAGTTTTATACTGGCGAGGTCTACCATCAAGTATGGTGATGGCCTCATCACACTTACCCTAGACCATGGGGCCGCCGCGCGGCTTTGTTTGACATGGCGTGAGGTTGTGGTTAAAATGACTGTACGGGTATCCTCGTCTTGCATAAGTTCTGCCCAATGATAAGTCAAGGCCTTGGGTGCATGCCTTGGTTGTAACCGAGAGGCATTGGGGAATATTAACCTAGTCAATATTTTCAAAATGCCATCTGCATCATAGAATCAATGCATCCAGGCAAGGGCCCAAGCATTCACGAGAATATTATTATGCAGGCCCTTTCAATCTAACCTTCTCGTGGAACTCTATGCACATATTTCTTATCCATATCCATTGCCGAGAGGAGTGAACGCGCCACGACGGGATTGTGTCGCAGGGGACGGTCAAGGTACGGCCAGCCAAGATCAGGATCAAGGAGGTGCAGCACATGGGCATCACATCATCGGCGTGTATATTAGCGGACACATAAACTGAGGATAACAGCTATTAAATTACGGGAAATAAAAGCAATTGGGAGCATGCACCATGGTCGGCAATGTGTTCGTGCGCGTCACTTGGTGGTTGAGCCAGGGACGCCACAAGCAGAGCCAGGACTGGCTGCGTGTGCGCCTCAGTGACAAGAGAGTCGACGGTCTGCCTTCCCCCTCCCGGGCTCAAGGCCCTGGCTTGCTCAATATTGATAGTGCAGTACATCTGGCTCAGAGTGACCAGTGACTGTGGTGATTGGTTGGGAGCGCGACGCGGTCTTGGGGTGGCGGCGTCTCAAGAAGCGCGTCGAAGCGCGTCCGGTCGCGTCACGCTCCCAGCCAACATGTTGTTGTGCCTCGAGGAGCCTTCGTGGACGCCAATTTGACGGAGTTGAAATGGCCAAGGTGAAAGGGCAACCGCAGCTATATGGACAAGCTCCATTTTTATTACTACGACAAGTAATCTTACGGATAAGCAGGAGTATTAGAGACGATCTTATCTATTAGTTATCTTAACTTTAATTATAATAAAGAATATATTTCTAATATATTATAATATTA
>NKCK01000442.1:0-14209 GCA_003946995.1 Fusarium oligoseptatum | reverse complement strand
GGCCACAATAACGACGACTGCCATGGCGGCGTCTAACCAGGGATGAATATGACGATCACGACGACATTGATAACGGCGGCGAATATGGCGACTATTATGGCTATGGCGACCACGGCGGCGGCGGCGGCGGCGAAAACGCCGGCTAAAGATGTCGTATGTACATATTCGGGAAAGTTTTTGAGACAGTTTCCCATTTCCTCACGCCGTCCGTTAATACATAGCAAAGAAGAAAGCACTGTGTATCGGGTTTTTTTTGGTTTCATCGAAACTAGTGATATACTAAAAATGTCCTGTCAAGAAATACAAAAAAGGTCTCTTGACAAGATTGCAGATGTCAACGTAGCCCCTTGCGACAGTCCCATCCTCTTGTGGGAGCCGAAGTGTGTATATAAAAAGAAGTCGACATCGTGTTGAAGGAAATCTCGAATTTCGTCTCCAGCAACAAACCAGCAGATGAATGCGGCTGGAATTGGCTTTGGAAAGATGTTTGTTTGTTCCATCATCGCGGTGGCAAACATGTTGTAGTATATAAATATAGTAAAAAAAAAAAAAACTTCATTTGCGAGTTGATCGTGGGAAAATTAAACTTTATTGAGAGACTTCAGTATCAGGGTCCGAGTCGTTCGGGAAGAACCAAGTCCTGATATATGCCACGAGATCTATATACTCCTGTGCCAGGTTTTCAGCCGAGGGAGGCTCGCTTCCTAGGTTTACATTGTCTTCCTTGGTGGGGACGTTCTCTTGGGATAGCACCTCGGGGTTGAAGTTGAAGTGGACACACAAATCAGGAGGAGCGCTGCTGGATCTCATAGAGCCAGCAAGACTTCCAAGGGAGTCGGTCTCGGATAGAAGTTCCACCCCTTCATCGTCATCCGTCAAGCTTATCTCGTCATCTAAACTGTATTCCAGGTCCTCAAAGGGGATATCATCAAGCGCCGTCTCCAAGAAATCTCCAAAGTTCTTACGAATTGGGATCGGTCGTCGAATGTAGTGATTCTCCGCGAACCTGTTCTTGTACTCTTCATATTGTGCTCTGGCAAGCTGTTCCTCCGCATCCATCGCCTCCTGGCTGTTGCTGTCAGCCTCTCCAAGCCCCTCAGACACGCTAAAGAGCCATGAAGGACAAGAGTCATTGTTGACACAACCTCGGAGCATAGGACGCATATCTTTCTTCTGATAGGGGCAGTGGCTGTGGACCGGCTCCGCGAGAGGAGGATCCTGGTTCAGGGCTGTACGGCACAGAAGGAGGTAAAAGTTGCAGCTGATCCAATGCGGCTCCAGGAGTTCACCGCAGTGGCAGCACACCTTTACGTGCTTGATACACATGATGCTAGATGAAGAAGAGAGATAGATGTCTGATGCCAAGACCAAGCAACAGTGCCGATGAATAGGTCGGCAGGTAGACGGTTGAAGGGTCAAGTGAGAACACTTGCTGGAACTTGGGTATGAGGGATGAATAGTTATATACCGAAATGGATTAAGTGAATATATTGAGCGTAAGATTGACTTGTCATGTGTTCCATTAACTAATGTTCAGTGAAGCTGGTCTCTGTTCCCTAGGTGAACAAAGGTGTCGATAGCGCCAAGAAGTATAGAGTAACAAAGGCAGATGTTGAACAATAGCATTAGTCTCTGGTGCTCAGTGGCTTTATTGTTTCAAGAATGATAAAGTAATTGTCCATGGGGAGCAGAGAAAACCATCTAGAGGAAGCAAAGGAAAATAGAAATCCGCCAATGTGCTCCTGCTTTCCCCGAACGCTCTTGACGTTCCATTTAAGAATTCAAGATCCGAGTGTCGTCGAGAGAGCAAAGCTCCCAACCGCTGACTCCTGTTGTGCTATGGCCAAAGACTCTGTCTGGGTTCTCGATGCCTTCTCGGCGCAACATTACGCTCAACCAACAATTTCCAGCTACAGTAGAAGCAGTTGAAAGTGAGGGAGGGCGATGGGCGCAGATGGGTCTTGAGTTGATCTACCATCTCAGCTATCTGCTGCCCGTCGATAACTCCAACTGTGGCTCAGACCCTCATGCGACCCAAAGGGCTTGGACTATTGGGATGGCTCGATAGGTGTTATACTGCCAGTTGACCCCGGTAGCGTCGCATCCGTGACCAACATCTTCCGCTCCCTTTTCAGGTCAAGAGACGGGACAACGAGAGCTTTTTGCGCTCCTGCCTCATAGCAGGGCTTTTGAAGCTGGACCGCTGTTTCTATTGCCCCTTAAGTGGCAAGGGCTGCAAGAGGCGAAGGTACAAGGGGGTTGTCATGGTTTGTATCGTGTACCGTAGTGGTGAAGTGATATATAAGTGGAAAACAAGCAAAGGGGAGGTCAAGTCCAATGATTCTGGTGTGAGCTAAGGTAGCCAGTGTGAATGACTAATGAGGCGATGTCTAATATATAAGTCTATTCTATTGATGGTACGGGCATCTCATTATACAACTCTAGAAGCTCAAGGCAGGTTTATATACCCAGACCTGGTGTTGTTTGCTTCTGACTCTACGTGGCTAATGTCTATGCAGCACTTTCCATTTGCGGATTGCACCGCGATTAATGATTGAGTCAACTTGATCCAACATCATCAACATTGACTTTCACACTCGTAGAGGCTCTCCAATGTTATGTGAAGGGATAGCAAGCGAAGCATGAAGGGGCCATCTGGCCACGGATTGCCTATAATAGCATCCCCTTAGTATAGCCAACACCTCACACTCAACATGAAGCAAAGCTACTATCCGTCGACTTCCAGTCACGCATCCTAGTAGATGAGTTTGAGGCCGAAAGTTTGAAAAGATCACTCATAACTGCATATGAATGTCTCAAATCGCCAGTGTTCTCTAATAGCCTGTGATATTTCGACGATAGCAACATCAAACTTGTGATATTCCTGACTAACTGATCATCATTATCAAAGTAGAAGATGAAAGCCATATCACGCCGATCCCATGACCTTCCCGGTATTTCCAGTATGAGGGAATTATGAGCGACATTTCAACCTCACTGTCAGTCTCACTGAATGGTCAACATCAACTTTCTGAGGCCCTCCCGTCAGTTCTCACTCAACGACTTCCCTCCGGCTTGTTAACGTGGTCTGACTGATTGGGGGCCCCAAAGTAACATTGAACTACTGAAAACACGCCACGTCTGGTAAGAGATACCTTGTTGCGTGGGGGGGATCATGTTTTTTTCTATGGGTCAGCTTGCTTGAGGTTGTGTAACCATACTCATGTGCACGCTCCGTCCAACCGAGAGGCCCGAGACGACGACCTCACTACGCAATCACGCAGCAAAAGCCTCAATTACTCATGGGTTGGGGGAAACTACAACGTTAGTTTGTGGCAAGATCTTTAGTTGTGATCTCTATGAGAGGTTGAATTGTGAATAGGTAGGAGACCTGTCATCTGGCCAAGGTACAATCTTCCGCTATGACAAACTACACCCAGCAAAAACATCTGTCAGCTCTTACAATCACCCTCAAATGTCTTCTCCAGATCAATCAGCTCCAAGAAGCCCTCCAGCTGAGCATCAAGCGCCGTTCCCTCAAGGGGTGAGCAGGGCTTCCTCGGCTGACCCCCGTACCCGTAATATCTCTCCAGTGCTGCCTTGACGGCAATGAAGCCACCCTTGATAGCCGCCCAATCACCGCGAGATACTATCGCCTGCAATCCCATAGCCTCCTTTTGCTTGCCTTCCCTCCACAGCTGCATCAGCTGAACGCATGCCCGAGGGGCGATGTTGGCCGTGCCGCCAATGACCCCGTGTCCCCCAACAGAGAGGGATTGGATCGTAAAGTCGACACTTCCAGCAAAGGTCTTGAAATCGGTGTCCTTGGTTCCAGCTACTACTCTGGCTAGCTTCCCCGTGTTGCCGCATGTAAGCTTGACGCCGGCAATGTTGGGGTGTTGTGCCAGGGCAAGAATAGTATCAGAGTTGAGATCGAGGCCGGCGCAGGCAGCAGGGAAGTTGTAGATGAGGATAGGAATAGGGCTCTGGTCAGCCACCTTGCGGAAGTGCTGCTGTATATTCTCGGTAGTGAGAAGGTTGTGATAGTAGGCTGGCGGAAGAACAAGGGCGTGACTCGCCCCTGAGCTCGCGGCCTCACGACAAAGCTCTACTGTTTCTCGTGTTGACTGGGCACCACAACCGGCGATCAGAGGTAGCTCAGGCTTCCCTGTCTGATCCAAGGCATTTCGTGTGGTTTGTGTGATGAGTCGTCGCTCTTCGTGATCGAGATGGACAGCTTCGCCGTTGGAACCATGGGTGACGAGGCCAGCAACACCTGCTTGTGCGAGTCTAGCTGCGTGTGCTCTTGTAGCTTCGATATCGATGTTGCTGTCAGGGGTAAAGAATACAACGGTTGGCACATAGATGCCGTCGGTCAAGGGGCAGGTCGTTGTGGTTGCAGAATGGTTGATGGTTCCATTCTCTTCTGCTGTTGATGACACCGTCATGGTGCTGCCGAGAACTGACAAGATTGTAAGATGAATAGGAGTTTCAGACACGAAGACGTCCCAAATACACGGACTCTTATGGCTCTACCAGACAAAACACATCCAGGTGAGGCCTCCCGGACATGTCACTGTCTTATATATCCAAGACAGACGCAGCCGGATCCCGCCGGACCCTACCAACAACTTGGGCAGACTCGAGCCGAAGCAAAGCCGGCAATACCAGCCGAAGACTACCATCATGTGGTTAGACTCGAGCATATGAACCCCCACGAGCTGTAGTATCCTCAACGAGGCCCGTCGACCCCCCACGCCGGGACCAGGACCGAGTAAACAGAGGGGTCCCACAAACTCCACAACGGTTGTCTCATTTCCCCAGCTTCAAGCTCCACAGGGCCGCATGGAGCATTGATCAGTCCGGGGATTTAAGGAAGAGGGGGTTGCAGCCGCCGAGGGCGATCATGACGCGTGAGTGGTGGAAAATGGAATGGAGTCACGGACAAGTATCCGTAAAACTTGTCTGGTTGTTGAAGGTCTGAGCCACGCTGCCCGGTCCGACAACTGCTAACCAATAATGATGTGTACCTTTGACGAGAGTAGTATACAACAATTGCCGAACTGATCTGATCGTTTTCGTTACCTAAATATTGCTCCGACATGACGAGCTGATGCTCACGCCAGGATCAAGAGCTGTATGCAGGTTTGAAGCTGGCGTGTCCCCCAAACTCGGGTCAGAGGGCACAGGTTAGACAGCCTGCACCCCGCGCTTGAAGTCTTAGCAGTCTCGTGCCCTTTCTAATGCCAGTCCTCGTATTGGCGGTTGTGTACTCCGACTCCCGAGGGAGATGACCCCCACGAAGTGTCTCCATCCCATCTGTACGACATATCCGAGATTGTCTTGTTTGCATTGAGCTAGAGCCGTTGGCGTGGAATTGTGGTCCGTGGGTTATGATGGATCCAACCTCGGAAACAGATGCCGTTTTTGCAATTGTGCATGTAGCCTTTATGTACCTGACCTCCCCCATCTCAAAGTCATGCTCTTTGTGCTTGCCCCCGCTCCGGCACCCGATCAAGCCAGCTCCGGGCCCGGCCCCACTCCCTCCGGAGCGCCGGTCGGGAATAATTAAATGCTTCCTTAGCGCCTTTCCATAATAGGCAATACCCACAGACGCGCACAGTGCACAGTGCTCGCATCCAAGGTACTCCCCCGCTCTCAAGCAACGCGCAGCTATTGTCCAAGCTTCGCGCATCTTTAATGGGCAAGAGCAAGATTGCCGATATAGCCCCAAGACAGAAAACGTCATCCCGTGGGGTCATTACATCGACGCTGCGTCTTGCATTCAACAACTTGGAAAACCCTTTTAGACTCACATCGCGACAGAGAGAGACAATGGCGACCGAAGCTGGATGGTCATGGTCACCAAGACGCGCCATGGCTCAGATTCACAATAACAACCTAGCGAGCGACGAAAGCTCCTCGTCACCCGTCGCATCCGCAGATAAGGAAAACTCTACCACAGCCAAGGGCGCATCATCCAAGCCCAAGCCCAAGCCTAAGTCCGCCGCGACCAACTCCAAGAAGCGCAAGTCGGACGCCAACGAGGAAAACCTCAAAGAGAAGCTCTTCCCAGATGATGTCGAGGACATTGACGACTATGACCCCCGGCTCGACGTCATCACCGACACGTGCAACGCGGTCCGGCGCAAGATCCGTAACTGGACAGAGTCGGGCGCGCAAAAAGGTCGGCGAGTTCCAAAGGACCATTGGTGTCAGCAGTAAGGCATACCTCTCCTTCATGAACCGTACTGGCACCTGGGACGGCGATAACTGCGATACCTACCACAAGGCGCACCGCTTCTTCAAGAAGCGCGAGCTCCAGGGTCTTCCTCTCAAAGCCCCCAGGCCCAAGAAGCCCAAGACGGCTGCGTCGGCAAAGGCGGCGGCCGAGGCCCTCGACGTGAGCGGCGTTGACGAACTACCCGGCGAGGAGACGGGCAGCGTGCCTGTCTTTGACACGTGTGAAGAGACCCGCAAGAAGATCCGTCATGTCCTGGCCCGCGATGGCATCACACAAGCGGCCTTCATCCGCGAGATCAACAAGAGTCTGCCCGCGGGGCAAAGCGTGTCGGCGGCCAACATGCGATACTTTATGGGTCGCAAGGGCCCTCGCGATGGCAACACCAACATCACCTTCTACGCGGCTTACATCTTCTTCGAGAAGAAGCGCATCAAGGCTGGAAAGCCCAAGACGGATTTCCGCGAGGACATGGAGGCTGCGTGGGGACCATTGGGCTTTGACAGAGAACATGGAGCGAACACGCATTACATTGGCTCGGTTGACACTGTACTCGCCATTAACAGGTATGGGCAGGTCCAAAGTTACTGATGGAGATCATGTTATTTCTTGTTTTTTTTGTTTGTTTGTACTTCCATGTCTAGGTAGGGGTGGGAAATAAGGACAGGGCGTCATGTGTACAGTGTATATGGCAAATGGTATTGGATCTCATTTTGGTCAGCAGGTGACCTTCTCCTTTTCGTCGGTCTGGTATGCTCTCCCGTCTTTGTGTCACTGTTTCACCCCCGGGGAAATGACCACCCCTGGCGCATGAGACGGCGCCTATCAATTTGCCAATCGACGTCTGTCCGTAACCGTGGTGCGAAATGCCGCGCAACGAAGCTATCTTTGCTTGGGCGGGGACTGCTATTATGTACTACCTAGACAGACATCTAGACTAATTATGATGAGCCTCTTCTTACTTACTAAACTGGAGATGCGAGATTAACCTATTCTATATTTTTATAGAGCAGTAGATAGTGCTCGACCTGATTATGGGGATGAATATGCTCTGACAGTCCCCGCGCAAGCAGGAAATGTCTGCGGAGACGAAAAAACTGACAGGTCTCAGATTGGCCGCCGATCATGGGACGGTGTGAGTTGATGGTAGACCATATAAAACAAAGAGACAGCCAGTCGGGCTCTTGGCGGCGGTACTCCTTTTTTTTTCTCCGATTTACATAACCAGATGTAATTGGAAAGGAGGCTGTGCCGAGGAGGATTGTATCTTTGTGACAACAGGGCGACGAGTATATATATCGGCCATTTGGGACGACCCTCCTCGACACTCACAATCTTCCGCATACTTCATCTCTATCCTTCCTCTCTCGGCATTCAAGTATATCAACAACTGATTCAACAACATGTGCAGCGAAGCGGTTGCCCAGTGTCCAGTCTGCTTCAGCAGCGTCACCCTCCTATGGAAATACTGCATGCCCTACCTCAAGACCAGCCTCGAAGTCTGCCGGCAAGATGAGGGCTTGACTCCCCCAGCAACCTGGTTTTCAACACAACATCAACTCAAACGGAGCGCGGTTCAGGGGCTCAACTCGGCAGACTGCCCCAACACTGCCTGTCTGGGCAAGGTTCCACCGATGAAGGAGAGTTGAGGGTGAGAAGAAGCAGTAGGATGTGCGCAACTTGGCAAATGGAGTCGGGGAGTCTTGGTGGGATATACTCTTGGGAAATGGACTGTGGATGGTAGAATTACGGTGTTTATGGAATTTACTCTTCAACGTTTGTCATCGCAAGCTTCACGTGGTTATAAGTCGATTGTGAAGCATCACTAAGTATATACGACCACAGCTCGAAGAGAACACGGGATCCCGTCAAGTTCTTATCTTTTGGTCAAGTATTGCCTTTCCTAGGGATTATAGCCTCTAGAATTAGAGACTAGAGCCTCTATTCTTAGAGTCTCGCAATTAAGTTATTAATTAATTAGGCCCTATTATTATAATATCAATAATAGCTTTACCTATAATAACTTATAAATTAGAAAAATTAGCTCTAAAACTTAGGTTTTTAGTACTATATACCTATTAAGATACTCTAAGACTAATACTATATTTTTTTCTAATCTATTTAATATAGATTTATGCTATATAGGCTTTCTTTAAAGTTAATAGAAGATAAGTACTTAAATATAGGAAGAGAGATATATTATTTTAATTATTAGAGGGGCCTACGCTGACTGTTATATGCGTATGTTATACCGTTTCTACCGTTTTATAGCTCTAGATAGGCATCTTAAATAGTTATATAGTTCTATTTTATTAGACCGTCTCGATGCTATTAATATACTATAGCTCTTAGCAGGGATATTCTAGGTCGTATGCTATAGTAGGCCCTTATTTTAAGAGCCGAAGTGTTGTAATTCGTCTGTGGGCTAACTTGACCTAACGCCTTAAGGCGAATCGCGCTTATGGCTAGTTTTTATTAGCTTTTGTAAATAGCATAATTTAAATACTGCGCGCTTGTCGACCTAAGCTGGGCGTTAAATAGGTTTCTCCTAGAGATTATTGCCACTCTCCTAATATAATACTCCCTAAATAACTCTCTTTATTTCTTAATATAGTTTTAGTAATACGCGGTGTCTTATATCTATAATGCTGCTGCGACTAGCCGGATAGACGTAGTGCCGCCTAGGTATAGACGGTCTAAGTCTATAACCCTTGATCCAGGGTTACTTACTATGCATAGTTAACCCCGACCTAGCGTTACTACGCGCTTAATTACTAAGAGTTATAATTAGGCGCTAGCGGCTATAGCTACTTAGCTCTAGGTTAAGTCTAGATTTAATTTTTAACTTTAATTTAAATCTCTTTTTATATCTAAAAAGGCCTTTTATTAGCTAAGCCTTACTCTAGTATTATAAGATAGTTAATTAAAATATAAAAATATTATATTTCTTTATATTATAAATTACTTAGCTAATTACTTAAAAGATTAGAGCCTAATTATAGGCCTTAATATAAGTATTATTATATAACTTAGGTATATGCTATATAACTTAAATTACTAATATAGTACTAATATAATTATCTTAATATTATAATAAGAGTATAAAAAGAAAGATAAAAAATATTTTTCTAAATAATAAATAATATTCCTTAAGAAGGTATATAATCTTTATAAAAACTATAATAATATTAATATCTTTTTATTATATATAATTATTAAAGTAATAAAATCTAATAATACTTAAATAGATATATACTACTTATACTATTAGAGATAATAAAGCTATTAAGTCTTATATTAAGAAGTAATTTTAATTATAAATAGAGCTTAATATATCTAGTATAAGTAATCCTAAATAATTAAGGCCTTAAGGAAAAATTAATTAAATATATTAGCAAGGGGGTTTAATTATATTTAATGCCTAGGGCATAATAGGACTAATTAAAAAAGAGCGGGGTATAAGGTATATATCTAGACTTATAGCTTTTTATAAGATTAGAATGCTATTATATTAAAAAGATTCTTATTCTTAGCCCTTAGCACTGCTTTTATTATCTCTATAATATACCTATCTTTTTACCTATATTATATACTATCTATATAATAATATCTCTCCTTACCCTCTTATTTCTTACTTTACTTTATTATCTTAAGATTATAGCTATTTTTATATTATCTCTCTTACTTTTTATTTCTCCTTTATTATAAGACCTAAAATATTATTTTCTTAAGCTCGCTTAGCTATATCATAAGTTAGCTGCCTTTAAACTATTATGCCCGCTTAAGGAGGCTTAAATTACTTAATAAACTAAATTAAATAAGTCTTATATAGATTATATTAATATATTACTACTTAGTATACTTCTTTACCTAGTAAAATAATTATATAGGACTAATAATAGGAGGCGTATATATATAGCCTAAGGAGTAGCTAAGCTAAGGAGGCTAAAGGGTTATAATAAACTTTATAAGAGGTATAGCTATATTAATTAGGTAGTATCTTAATAGGTATAATAAAGGTATAATTATCTTAGCTTACCTCTTAGGCGCTATAAATAGCCTCCTAGCTTAAAAGTATATATATTAATAATACCTAACTTACTTATTATAAAAATAATATCTTAGTCCTTTTTATAGCTTAATTATTACTTAACTTAGTATTTTTAAAATACTACTAAGTCTACTTTAAGATAAAATACTAATAATATATATCTTAATTAAAAGGAAATCTAAGCTTATTAAAAGAGAGATATAAGGGTATATTAGATATATTAGCCTACCTAAGGTATTATTATATATTAAAAGGCTATTATAAGGGCTCTTAGGTATTAATTATAGCTATAATATCTTAACTAAGGTTATAATTAATCTTTTAATATAATAATTAATATATTATATTAAGCCTTTCTTTTTTTATAATAAATAATAATAACTATAGCGAGTTATAGGTTTAATTCTTATTATATATAATTTTCCCTAATAAATAAATAAGCTTTATTAGGTTTAATTCCTAATTAGCTAGGCATAAGGCTAGCTTATAGTAATACCTATAGAGGCTATATATATAGCTTAATATAGCTAAGATCTCGCGGCATAGAATAAGGCAAAAAGTAGCTATAAAGTAATTAGCTATAATATATAACGCGCTAAAAAATCCCTTATAAGAGCATTAAGGATAATGCTTTTCCTTTTTATAAGGGGGGTAATTATTATATACTAAAAGGCTATTATAGGGGCTCTTAGGTATTAATTATAGCTATAATATCTTAACCGAGGTTATAGCTAATCTTTTAATATAGTAGTTAATATATTATATTAAGCCTCTCTTTTTTTATAATAGGTATATTAATAAGTAAGTAATACCTCGCTTAAGTTAGTAACTTAAGTATATATTAGTATTATTATTAATTCTTTAAGAAGGGGCTATAAGTAAGTTATAGTTTACTTTTTAGTTATTATACTATATAGGCCTTTAGATAGGCTTATATCTAGCTAATATTACTAATAAGAATTAGTTTAAGAGAGGTCTTTAAATAGCGCTTAATCTTATATTATATATAGAGTAAAAAGGGGCAAGGTAAATTAATAACTTTATAATATAAGGCGCTGCTCTTATATCCTCGAGGAGAGGGGATAGCCTTGCTTCTAATTAGTATTACTAATAATATTAGTTTATAAGGTTATTTAAATTATACCTAACCTTATTTCTTATATACTTATAGCGATAGAGGTTATATTTTTATTTTAAGCTAGTATTATAATATATCTTAAGGCATACTAATTAGCTTAGCCTCCTAGGCGGAACATAGCCGAGCTAGAGAATATAAATAAGGCTATTACCCTAGATACCTATAGGGTAAATATTTAATATTTATTATTTTTCGCAAACTAACCCCTAAGCCTTTTTATATTTCTAACCCCCTTTTTTTATTATCCGGTAAGATAGATTTAATCTTTAAGTAATATAACCCTTCCCGGTTGAAATAATAGCTAAAATAAAGATAATATATTAAAACCTAGGAGTTAATAAGGAAGCACTTTTTACCTAGCCCTCTTAATAGCGATTATCTTAACCCCTTTAGTACTCTATTAATATAGTCTTACCTTCTCGAGAGGAATTAAGCTATTACTTCGCTACTACGGATAGGTTAAGTACTTCTATACTAGCTTTTACTAATTCGCCTAGCTTTTTAGATAAATTCTATTACTTAGAAATAAGATAGTTATAATAGGAATAACTCGGCTAAGGATACTTTAATGCTAAACCTAGGAACTTTTCCGCTAAAGCGGTTACTTCCTAAGAGAGAAGCATCTAATAAGATAGAAAGGCGCGATTTAGAGTATAATTTATTACTAAAAATAATAAAAAATAATATCTATTTACTCCTGCCTATAGGAGTATAAGCCTACCGGGCTAAGTCTAGAGAAAACTAGTTTATAGCTCCCGCGACCCCTTGCCCACCGAGTTATCTTATCCCTAGCCCCTATAGGCAGCGGTGATTCCCTCGCCGATATTAGTAGCCCCTTGAGGACGAGGCTAAGTAGCTACTTAAAAGCTTGGCTAAGTAACCTAATAGCCAGGGCAGGTAATTTAGCTTTCTTAGGCTCGGGATAAGTTTTTATTCGCAAGTTGGCGGGTGGCCTAGCGTCGATAATAACGACAGCGAGGATGATAGCATAGAGCCCAAAAGCGCCTAGTGTCGCAAGTGGACAGCACCTGAAGAGGCACTTCTTGGCAGACTTAATTCGTCCTAAGGATCACGACTCATTATCCGATCAAGTTACTAAGGAACCGAAGCGCCAGGTGGATATAGTGAAACAACATCAGACTATTATATAAAACATAGTGAGGGGGAATAGCAAGAGACGCGATAAAAAGGCACGAAGAGGTAAGAGGAAGGCCCTATTAAGCCTCTAAAATGTATCCTTGTTTATCGGCCTATGGTACTATACGACGACTAGAACGGAATACTACTTTGAGACGGCGGCGCTCTATATCTGTTATCCTGAACAAACGGCAGGTGCATCATGTTGCAAGAGAGTAGGGCCAGGCCTAATGGGGGAACAATCTTTTCTATAGATCCCGATAGACCATTTTAGTTTCTTACATGGAGGTCGAATCCCAGTCACTGATTGTCCCTTTGTGTTCCCTTCCGAAGCCAACCCAAACGCCTCAGTGATTCTCTAGTGTAGATATTGATGTGCGTGCCATTCTCTGACCCGAGAGCGCCATTCTATTATAGGATGGTGTTGCCGTGAGCCTCAAGGAACACTGACCAGCCTGTTTGCCGCGGTGATGATTGTCAGCTTCCAGCCCGCCCCTCTCTCGCCTGTCTCCGCTGTCAATGGCCCGCCATCAGACCACGCTATTGCCAAGAGATTGAAACGCTCAGGTATCCATCCGTCCTCACATACCGATCGTTCGATGTCTTGTTATCACTTTCCAGCACGCATTGCAGCTGCATTGTTGCCTTCGGTATGCAAGAAATGACGATTCAGGTTATGCATGCAGGCATCAAGATGCAACTAACTGCTCCGTCTATCTCATGCATCAAGCCGGCCCCCCACCCACTCCCTCACGACGTGTGATCTATCCCATCCAGCTACATGCATGGTATGGTTGGCTACCCCGTACATCGAGCAGAGGGCCGGTAGTATCATAAGCGTGGTGGACGAGGAGTATAAAAATGCAGGCATCGTGGAATTTTTTTTTTTTTTTTAGAGCGTCACTAGACTAAATGCAGCAAACCTAGAAAACCTAGCAATACTATCCTCTATAGTATTTATCGTACGGAGCACATAGAAATATATAAAAAATAGGTATTTTTTAAAATCTTTTCCTATAAGACTATAAGAGAGAATAAAAACTATTAAATTTAAACCTTATAATTAAGTAAATAAACCGGGGCATAGGGTTAATAAAATCCTTATAGGCTTTAGTAGAGTTAAAGAGCGCTATAATAAGTTTATATACGCGGTCTATTATATTACTACTAATAAATATAAGCTTTTTTATAATTAATTCCTTATAATATTTACTTATTATCTTAAGGACCTAATATTACTTATATAAGAAAAATAGAAATAAGCTATAAAGAAACTTACTATTACTTATATAAATCCTTTTCTTACTAGTAGTTATATTAATATTAGATTATTATTATTATTATTTAAGTAAATTAATATAAGAAAAATTTATCTTTTTATAAGTTATATTATATAATATATAACTTGCTTATTCTTATAATCTCTCCTTAAAAATCTCTAATTAGTTTTTAGTTTTATTTAATTAATACCTTATTAATTATAAATAAAAGCTTATATTTTTACTTATTTTATTAAGCTAATTAAGCCTAGAATTATTATTAAAAAACTTATATAATACTTATAATAAGGTCTTATTATTATATATTAAAAAGCTATTATAAGAGCTCTTAGGTATTAATTATAGCTATAATATCTTAACTA
>NKCK01000441.1:0-14268 GCA_003946995.1 Fusarium oligoseptatum | reverse complement strand
TATATTAGTTAAGATAGCTTAGATATAGAATTTCAGTAGGTTACTAAACTAAATTAGTATATATATTAACTTTAAACACGGAGGCGAAACTAATCAAACATGCAGGTCCATTGGGTGACGAATCTCAAAGGTCCGAATAGCGAGTATAAAGATAAAATTGCTCCCCAATATTATGATCTGATTGCTAGGTTCTACGCCGACCATGAAGGACTATATCTTCTTGGGCATGTAGTCAGCTATGCAGATTTTGCAGTCTATGTGTCCATAGACAACGACGCGCGAACAGGAACACTCCCGGTACACGCCACAGCCCCCGAGTTTCTGTTGAGGCGTAGAGCTAATGATTCTGATACGTAGGCTACCCTTCCAGATTCTCTAGCCAGATTCAAGACTGCATTTGAGGCTCGACCTAATATCGCCGACTATGTCAAGCAGGGTTAGGCCTAGTGCCATATAATAGCAGTGGCGCAATAAAATAGATCGCATAGAACATAGAATACAATCAAGTTCTTTAATTCAAGAACCATATTTGATGCTCAAGATGAGTCTTTCTTCTCAAGAGGTTGTGCTGATGTATTGCCCCTTGGATCCAGGGATAACGATGAGAGAAAGAAGAGAGTCCAACCAGGTAAAATGATATGTATTGATCCCGCTTCATGCGAACCATTAAGGGATTAAACATCAGTCACAGTCCAGCACTGTCCTTTAGTTTTAAAACGCTCTGTATTGAATAGACCTGACGCCTGAGCTAGGTTCTGACGAAGGATCCCGAAAGCCTGGAGCCAGATTCGCAACTCACTTCAGAGAAGCGAGACAGAACGATCAAGTGGAAGGCTGAAGTCTTTTACACCAATAGGTAGCTACGAGAATTTCGGCATCTTGAGTCATGCAATTAATCGTCTCGTCAGAAGTGTGTGTTGAATCCCCAGAGTAAACATCATAACCCAGAGAAGGGGAAATTGACACTGTCGATTACGGTCCCTCATTTCGTACGGTAATGAACTCTCGGTGGTTACGGCTTGAAGGTACATAGCCTAAGATGGTTGTGAATGCGCATGTGCTGCGTGTTCGGTATCACCGTCACAGCCAGCGACCCCCAGCCTTTCCATGCTACGCGACCTTAGGTCTTTGTCCCCACTAAGACTGCAGTGTATCGTTATTGAAGATGGATGGTTTGGAGACGAGATGTTGAGCCATATACTCTTGGCCCGGCTACTGTACTTCACTTGTTCTGTACTTTACCCCCGTCAATCCTGCGGATCGGCGGCGTCACTCGACCTCTCTCTCAATTGGCAGCTCAGCACCTCATAGTGATGACGACACGTTCTCCCGTTAGTAAAAACAAGGTTGAATCCCAAGAAGTCAATATGATTCCTTTTGGGCCCCGGCTGACTTGCAGTATCAAGCTCTTGGATCTATCGCTCGAGAAGGCGAAATTCGACAAAAACAAAACCTCGTGCACAAGTTCAAGGCAAGAGGCATCGTTTGCGGCCGCTGCCAGATGTATTTGATAGGATTCCAAATTTTGAGCAACTACAGTGGTAAGCCGGTTCGTCAGATCACTCGGAGTTCTGCTCCTGATAATCCACCGACCAGACGAAGAGAGCGAGGCATCAATCTGACGCTTGCAACTACATGGATGACGACCAAAGCGTATTGTCAACCATCGATTACTACCTTGGAGGGTGATGGCATCGCCGTCGTTCCGAATCATCTCCATATTCATGAGCCGGTTCCCATCGTTAGCTACGACATTGGGGGCATGATCGCTTATGCCTTTGCAACTCGTCACGTCCCTTGTCTGAGGTGAATGTTCCCTCCCAAGTATAGCAATACATAAGGAAGAGCGAGAACTTAATGGAGTGCAGTTTCACTTCTTCTTTCATTCAGCTCCTGATTTACCAGAGGCATTGATGGCAGGTCGTGAAGAAGTCTATTTAAGCTACTTCTTAGATAAGACCTTCAACACAACCGCTATCTCCCAGAAGCATCTAGATTATCATACTGAATCATATGCTCAGTCAGAGGCAATGCGGTGCGCTTTCAGTGCTTACACGACGAACGCGGCCGAGACAGGCGAATGGATCACCAGGCATGGAAAACACAAAGTCAGGACACTGGGGCTTAATGGTGAAAAGAGTCGTCGTGGGGCTCAAAGACACACACACCTATATGATCCAACTTTCCATCGATTTTGGGTAATTTGAAAAGCCGAGGCCGAGATCTAAAGTCTCATGCACACTAAGTCCTCCTTATTTAACCCAGGCCTCAACTACACACTCTGGCCAAGTCTCAAACGGCTACGGCGCACCCGATTGTCGAACCGACACAAGAAATCGGTGTTGGCGCCCGCATCTGGCTCGACAATGACGGCCTTTCGGTATCCCCCGATAGTTATCCCAACAACGCAACTCGATGGAGAAGAATTCCCAGCCACTGAGTGCATACGCTTTGGCGGAGGATCTGCCGTCTGGAACTGCACTTTTAGCAATGTGTTCTCACAAGACTTGGTAGCAGTAGTGGCTGGCATGCCCGAAGGGCATTGGAGCGATGTGTCAGACAGTCAACAAGACTCGAGATATATCTGGTTCTCTTTCGGCGCAGGCGGAGGCTCTGCCTTCATGACTCAGGTGTTTACCGTAACGAAGGGGACAAGACGCTATATTTTCTCAGAGTTAACCCTAAAAAGTCACTATATTAACAAGTCACGGAAGTCCATTCGCAGGGAAGGACGTCACGGATTTGGTCCAACGGATAGAGCGCAAATAAGATAGAGAGAAAGAATCCGCTCGTCGGTCAGATTATCCACAACATGGTGAATGCTCAGAGTCAAAACATGAGCTATCAATCCGGCGCTAATATAGCTGATAATGGAAATAAGACTGCGTTGCAAAGTAATTGGGGTTTCTACGCTGTGGAAACCGGCGGCAAGAGTCTATACTCATTAGTAACTATTACTACAATAAATATCACGCTCTCGAGATCCGACACTATCGCTAAAGCGCTAGAGCAATTAGAGAAATACGATAGAGTATCCTTCGAGAACGGGGCGTTTGGTGGAAAGGTGGTTTGGAATATATCGGCCACCATCGAGTCATTGCTTCTCGCAAGAGGATACGCCGTCAATGTTGATCCGTCTCTTGTGGAAATCAGCGTTGATAAGTTGATCGTGGCTATGTCTCGCTTGTAGCTTGCTCTTAGCTGTTTAGCTCTAGTCCTGGCGACCATCCATTTCATGGCTCGCTCTTATGGCCTTTGCCGATGCGCACTGGGCCAATTCTCTCCTTGCGAATCTTGTATATGCGGTATCCGAGTTGAGCACGAAGGCGAAGTCTGGGTATATGAGCCGGCCTCCTGATGTAGCTCTGTTGTCCAGAGGCCACAAAAAGGTGCTTATAATAGATGGCAAGACGGTGGTGTTGCAAAACCCTACCTTTGTCCCCATGCAACCTGAGGTCACTCTGGCATCACAAACGGCTTTTTCAGAGAACCATGTTTGTACAACAACCTATCCTATAGCCAACAACGAGGCAGCTGTTGGAAAAGAAGCGCTGATGTCTGAATACCAACGTGATCCTTGGTACGCGCAAAGAAGCTAAGTTCATGTTCCGGTTCGACAATCGGATTATCTTGTCTATCATCCAATCACAATACATTACTGCCTTTCCTGTTATCACGTAGCGACTTCAACATGCACAACGTGGGCCATCAAATGACAGCAAACTCGTAGAAACTATTGGTCGTTCTTGTTGACTCTGCCTGCCGTATTTCAATCTCACTTGGCCGCCCAAGCTGATCCCTGAACGCACCAGTCAGTAAAAACAGAGCCTCGGGGTAATGAAGCGAGTTGCTTACCGATCCAAGCAGCTCCTGGCCTTTAGCCAAGTCGCTGGATTGATCATGACCCAGCCACTCTGCCTGGGTACGATCAATGCCTTCTTCTATGTCAAAGCCCTTGCCGCCTGCAACGTAGACTGCCTTGCCGTGAAGGGACTCGTCCCCGGCGCACTGGATGATAATCCTCGCCACGTCATCCGGCGTATTTATTGGCATCGAATTCTTCAACCAGAGGTCGCGAACAGCGCCGAGCATCTCAGTATCAGTCGCCCATGGACATACGACGTTGATTCGAACATTGAAGGTTGACGGTAGGTAGCCCCTTAGAGACCGCATGAGCCCCATGACACCGTGCTTGCTGGCCGAGTACGCAAACAACCCAGGACTCTCTTTGAACCCTGCTACAGAAGAAACGAGAGTAATCGATTTAGCGTCTCCGTTTTGCGTGCTGGAATCAGACCTTATAGCTGCTAGAGCCACATGGGTGACGTACATGGTCCCAGCAAGGTTGATATCGAGTACTTGGGTCGTGGGTGGCTGGGGAACAGGAGAGAGCCATATAATTAGCAAATCATCTTTTATGTCCGACTATCCATGAACAGATCTACAAACCACTCACGCTTATAATAGAATCCATGCTTTTACCCGGAGCAAACCAACCGCTGATCTCTGTTATGGCTGCACAATGAATGGCCATATCCACTCTTCCGTGAAGATCCAGAGCGTGTTTGAATAATCCATGTACCGAGTCGTAATTCGAAACATCGACGTGCACATACGTTGCGTACAGGTGCCCCTTCTGACCGTTACGCTTAAGCGTGTCAATGACATTTCGGCCTTTGATGTCGTTCACGTCGGCGGCAACCACGCGAGCCCCTGTTTGAAAAAGTTGACAAACTGCCCTTTGTCCGATCCCCTGGGCGCATCCTGGAAGAAAGTCAGTACCATATAACGGCAGGTCACGCATAAATCACTCATAATGCGACAGTCAGGGCATACCGGTAACTACGACTACCTTGTCGTGGAAATTTGCAAGTGTTGTATCATCGAATTTAATTTCTGCCATGGTCCTGAAGCTACTTTTCCTTGGTCTGTCGTCCCGGAGGTGTTGATTGCAAGTTACAAAAATGCATAGGCCCTCACAAATTGTAGAACGACTGGAACTAACCATGCTGGCAACTCGGCTTTATGTTGCCGATGGGACCTCCCATAGCAAGACGAAATATCGCCCCTCCACCCTCTCTTCGCCCACATCGGATACATATACCCGATTATGACTTACAGAAATGTAGCTCACTTGCTCTTGTCCGAGAAACTCGACCTCCAAAGTCTACTTAATGCGCTTTAATGATGGGATTAGAGGGGAGGTCGCATGTGTTGGAGTTTGAGAAGATACCCCCCTTGGAAGTCTTGCAAGATATTTTCATAGCTACTCTGGCTTTCATTTCTCCAAAGGACCAAATTGACAGCCTAGACAACTCTAATTGGATCAACGTCTGTTCGAGCAGTGTATTAGCACCGGCAAAATTGACCGGCTATAGGTAAATAGCGAGATGGACCCTATTCTGCTTGGCCCCTCGGAAGTTGATTTCTTTTTACCGCCATAGCCAGGGTTCCCCGCGATCGGCTCGTTTACCCCCAACCGGCACTTCAATGACACCGTACTAAGGTCACCAGTAGACGGCGATCATGCCTCATAAAGACGAACCTTGACGTGAATAGCCTAAATAAACATACGTTACTCCACTCCGCATCCGCTCTGGGCGTCACGTCGGACAACCCCTCGTTTGGATCATGCTATAAGTCTGGGATTTCCCTTTGGCAGAGGCTGTAGTTTAGCTACCTAGGTAGAATCTCTCTGCCAACACCACTTAAACCAATCAGTATTAGAAGGGCGGACAATAATGCCGTCTTTGACTTTTTCTCCTCGCCCTCACCTCTTGCGTTCTCGCGGACAATGGTCTCGACGGTTGGCTTCGATACGCCCCTTTACCCACCGAGCATCTTTCGAACAACTCCAAGACACTGCCACGAAGGATTCGCGCTATTGGCGGAACAAATGGCAGCCCACTATACAGTGCTGTATCAGAACTGAAGAAAGGCTTTGACAATATACTGGATATTCAGCTTAATACCGATCTCGACAACGAGAATTGTGATTTCTCAAGGGCAGTCGTCATTTCAACTCTAGACAGTTTCAAAAAGGAATGTAAAGGCCGTGTACCTTACGTGGACCTTCAAGAGGATGGTTTCTGGCTCAACACTAAAGGCGATTCAGTCCAGATTCTCGGCCAGACTGAGCGCGGTGCTCTCTACGGCGCCTTCGAGTACCTTTCCATGTTAGGCCAGGGCAACTTCTCACAAGTAGCTTACGCAACAAACCCAAGTGCGCCCATCAGATGGGCAAATCAGTGGGATAACCTCAACGCCAGCGGCAGTCATGGCAGTATCGAGCGCGGATATGGCGGCCCTTCAATCTTTTTTGATGGCGTCGGGCACGTCAAGAAAGATCTTTCCCGTGTTCCTCTCTTCGGGCGCCTTCTGGCTTCGATTGGCATCAACGGAATAGTCATCAACAACGTCAATGCTGATGTTGGGCTTTTAAGCGATGAGAACCGCGAGGGACTCATAAGATAGCTGACCTCCTGCGACCCTGGGGTGTTCGTGTCGGGCTGTCATTGAACTTTGCATCACCTAATCTGACAGGAGACTTGAGTACCTTTGATCCTCTGGACAAGGCAGTGGTGGCATGGTGGACAGATTTGACCAACGGATTGTACAAAGACATCCCGGATCTAGCGGGCTTCCTTATCAAAGCCAACTCTGAAGGCCAGCCTGGCCCCCTTACCTACAACCGTACGCTGTCTGAAGGAGCCAACTTATTCGCGCAAGTACTTGAGCCTCATGGTGGTATTGTCATGTTTCGAGCCTTCGTCTACGACAAACTCGACTGGAATGACTGGTACGCGGATCGCGCCAATGCAGCCGTCGATTTCTTCAAATCTCTCGATGGGACCTTCAAGGACAATGTCGTGGTCCAGATTAAGTACGGACCTATCGACTTTCAGGTGCGAGAGCCTGTGTCGCCACTGTTTGCAAACTTGCGCGACACCAACATGGCTATCGAGCTACAAATCACACAAGAATACCTCGGTCAGCAATGTCACCTAGTCTATCTACCACCTTTGTGGCGGACGATTTTGGACTACGATCTCCGTGTCGATGATAAAGAAGCTCATGTCCGTGATATCGTATCCGGAAAAGTCTTTAACAGGCATATGGGAGGATATGCCGGAGTTACCAATGTTGGAACCGATGACACTTGGTTGGGAAGCCATCTTTCCATGTCGAATCTCTACGCTTTCGGCCGCTTAGCGTGGAATCCGACGGCAGATCCTCAGCATATCCTGGAAGATTGGACTCGGCTGACTTTTTGGTCTCGACCAACATGTCCGAAGAGTCGTTACGAGCATGTCCATGGCGTCTTGGCCCGCATACGAAAACTATACAGGCAACCTTGGCATCCAAACCTTGACCGACATTCTCTATGCTCATTATGGACCCAACCCGGCTTCGCAAGACAACAACGGCTGGGGTCAATGGACCCGGGCAACTCGTGACAGCATTGGGATGGATCGTACGGTTCATAACGGCACCGGGAACGCGGGTCAATATCCCACTGGAATCGCCAACCTATACGAGCATACAGATACGACCCCCGATGATCTCATGCTCTGGTTCCATCACGTCCCTTACTCCTTCAAGCTACATTCTGGAAAGTCGGTCATTCAGCACTTTTACGACGCTCACTATGACGGCGCCAAAGTAGCACAGACATTCCCAGCACTCTGGGACTCGCTTCGAGGCAAGATTGATGACAAGATATTCCATCACGAACTGTTCAGGCTGAAGTATCAAGCTGGGCACTCGATTGTCTGGCGAGATGCAGTCACTGAGTTTTATCGAAATCTCTCCGGGATTCCAGATGAGCTAGGAAGGGTACGCCACCACCCTTACAGAATCGAAGCTGAGAAGATGGTTCTTGAAGGGTATCATCCTGTCAACGTCACACCAACGGAAACAGCCTCAAAATATGTCGGAGTGCAAACAAATGGAACAGGCACGGCTACAGCAGTACTTCAGTTTCCCAAAGGCAAGTACAATCTCGCTATCAATTACTACGACTTGGCGAAAGGACAGGCCACGTGGACTGTTTATCTCAACAAACAACTCGTAGGCCAGTGGCGGGGTGACAACGAAGATAAGCTAGGTCATTGGCCAAGCGATTTTCTAGATGGCCACTCTGCTAGTCGGATCACGTTTGAAGGAGTGCAGATCACTCCTGGAGATGAATTGGTTATTGTAGGAAAGGCAGATGGCGAGGAATATGCCCCGCTTGATTATGTTTCTGTTTTGCCTGAGGGCATCGTAGACTAAAAGCGAGATTGGCAGATCCAGTCTATCGAGTTAGTCCTAAAAATATTGATTTACTGCATCCCTGTTATTTAAACGATTCGTTGCGTGAGGTTCAAGTCGTATACCTTGAGGACGTTGGTGATGCCTGCACTTGAGAGCATTAGATTTTGGTACATGGAAAAGCCACTGTTGAAGCTTTCCATACAATAAATTTGAAAGTTTATTAACCCGGTGTCAGATCCATCAGATCGACTTAATCGAGTTGAGTTGAGGGCGCCCACGTAGAGACGACGTCTTGATACCATACCCCTACACATCCATCTCTGCCTACCTATCTCAACTGTTCCCCGTCCACGCTCGACATGGTTTCCCGCGCACGGAAGTCTGCGTACCGGCTGTCTTAGCTGGGGGGCAACGGCTGCTAGTGTTGCTTATTGACTCTTACAATGCAGTCACGCTTATTGAGGTCGTGAAACAATACGAGCCAGCTGAGCTGATATCACCAGTTGACGGTTGTGGCAGCTGGGGACTTGTCCACGGCTTCAACGACACTTGACTACCACTTGTCTGTTTGCTTTCTTCTACCTGCAAAAGGCTGGCCATCTTAGCCAGAAAAGAGATGGACAGGGGTCCCTGGATAGGGGGGGGGGGGGCCTTACGCGACGCGTCACCGCACGGAATAACGCGTCTGAAGGTAAACTATGATCCAGTCACGTGACCTTCACGAGGAGCCCAGTACCATGATACGAGTCCGATTTCTACACAAACGTTATCACATACAGACGTCTAATTTAAATAACTCCTCAGAGAACTGTATTTCGATATATAATAATCGCAGTTTCTCCAATTAAAGGTTACTGCGGAGCAAATCTCACCACTTCTTTCTGACAGGATACAGGGTAGCCACGTACCCAAACTCAACAGTTAGCTACCTCGTCAGTTGATCCCATTCACAGGCCCTCAAGAAATTTCATGCGTGGTCAATGTGTTTGATGACGATGTGATAGAATACTTGTTCTGATGGATGCTATTGGGGATAGGGGTCGATGTAGGTTGAAGACTACGTGGTAGAAAGATTTCATGCATCAGCCATAATAATATCATGGACGTGATATGCTTCAATTTAATACTTTATGAGAGATATTACCTTCATACAGGCATAGGCGGCAACAGTTAGCGAAACAACTCCTAAATATAAATCACTAGTAGCTGTAATACCGCCCATAGGTAGCTGGCCCTTCCCTCCATCACGCGGAATCAAGTCAAAAAGTTTTCGAAATCGATGACCATGCCGTAACAGCCGGCGCCACCACCGTATCAGCCATGCCAAAGCAGTATTCAAACGAAAGGCTAGTAGTCCGCGACAATAAATACGTCAGACCAAGAGAATATATCTCCAAGAGCCGATGGCGTCGCCCAGACCCGAAGCACGGCAGCGTCAGTAGGATGAACCTGTAGAGGGCGTGGGCGAAAAATCCAACTCTTTGATGCGGCAGTGAAGACGAAGAGGTTGTCGTGAAGCAGGATAGTCTTCCACTGCACTCTGTACCCTTGAATAATGATCCAAGCCGACAGCGCAAGGCAGGCGACCTTGCAGCAAAGACCACGAAAAAGTATCCCCAGATGGCGTTGCGACCATCATGACGATGTTGCCATAGACAGCGAAGTTGACATAAATGGTAAAGGCGTGCAGCCACCGCGCCTTGACTGGTCTACTAGCAACGATGAAGAGGAGGACTGAGCCAAGGCCGAGGGGCAATTCAGCCATTGTCTTGATCATTTCGCCCTTGGTGGAGGTACGGTCGAAGATGGTGATGACAGCGCTGGCGACAAGCACGATGGTGAGAAGGAGAGCAGGTTTCGAGACAAGGGAGCGGTAGGTGAGGAGGAGGATGGCACTGAGGGACGCGTTAAAGGGCACGTCGAGGTACGGCTCGAGTGCTGCATAGACTGATGGGAAGACCATTGCAATGTGCTGTTGGGTTATTGTGTGTGTAATAGACAGGCAGATGATCAGTGAGTGGTTTGTAGTGAGTTATGTTAGCTTCTTTGTCAGGTTTCGGTGAGAAATTTAAGGACCCTGGTATACGGACAGGGAAGCGGCTAGCCAATTATATGTGCTTACTCTCGGCTTGCAATCCACCCACAGTGTTACCCAGCCCTCCACGACTTCATCATACTAGGTAGAGAGGAGTGGCCTAGCTGACGTGACAGATATTAAGAAGGGTCCAATTTCTGGTCCACTGTGGTCGAAGGAATGGCATGCCGTTCTCGGCTCCATCGAAAACGATATCTCTTGAGCTGAAGCGTGAGATACTAAGTATAAATACTCAAAGAAACCAGAACCACTTCGAATCAGAACCATAAAGCTACTATTGAAGCATTACAAGATCATGATGCGCGTTCGGATTTCATCTGAGGGTTATGGCTTTATTCAACTTCAAGCTGACCGATTATAACTATAATGACATTGACCTTTACAGCTTGGAAGTGCTTTCCTCACGGCCCACTAGGTTAGGGTGACCATCATTCATTGGCCGAGTGACAGCATAGAAAGCAACGCCCTCAGATCTCGTTGAGAACTATAATCGACCAGTCAGTGATAACATTTTGATTAGGGTAGAGCGGACTTACTTGGGCTTTTGATCCAACATGAAAGAAGGCCCAATCTCCTGCAACGAGATGATGTGTAATGCCGGTGGCCTCGTCCTATATGATGTGAGTCTCGTTCGGAATTAACCCTTGGAGAAACCCTTATATACTTACAGTGACATCGATTTGGCCCTTGAGAACATATTTAGTCTCCTCATAGTCATAAGACCCATATCGTGTTGGCCCAGGAACAACTCTGTAAAATCCCGTTGTCAAATAAGGGGTAGAGTCGGTTCTCTGGGACTTGATTGAATGGAAATCGGCGACAATGGCGCAGTCACCCTCAGGTATGGGGATGTGCTCATGGCCGGCGCCCTTGATGATAGTGAGAGGAACAATGTTGTTAGACACTATGAATAAGTTAGTATGAGAGACTCTGTTAAGCTTCATTGGACGAGTCATCAGCCTGTCTTACTCTTTGCTAATATGAATTAGGAAAAAATGAAGGGAGACAGATATAACTTGCAAGCATCAGATAAACAATTGTCGAGCTGCCTGCTTATATACCAAGTCTAGACGGAGCATTCTCGGCGTGCAGTACCTACATCAAGAGATAAGAAAGAGAGTGAATGGAGAATACGGGGTACGGCTCCGAGGCCGTAGCTCCGTGCCGTGTAGGTACTGTACGCCCCAAGTTTATTCAGCCGAGGATGCTACTAAGCCCAAATGGGAGTTGGTCTTGTCAATTCCAAGTGGGACCCAGACGTAACGTGATCGGCCCTGCGGCCCTTGACCGGATCATCAAGCTTATGTGAGAACGGAATTGTCAACAGAGTTCCGTATTCCGTTACACAACAGCATCTCAACAGACCCAATGCTGCATAACACCGAACCTCGGCATTCCGTATTGCTGCGTATTCCACACTGCATACCTAGCTGTACATGGTATATGGTTGTGTGTATTGGAGGGCCATGCTTTTCGTACCCCGTATTCGGTGGTTTTTTGACCATCCTTGAAATCCCACTTGGTGATGCCCTAGACACCAGACCATGCCGCTTCTTCATGAGCAGCCCAGTTTTGGGATTATTCAATTTAATCATTGGGTCTCTAAGGTCCAGCAAGGTGCCTTTTCTCAGCCCATCCCAGCGCGCCTCAGTCCACGTTTGAGTTCAGTACCAATCACAAAGAGTAGCTTGAAGTGAGTCCGGAATGAGGCCTCAAGGGTAAGAACGCCGAGACGAGGAAAGTGACAGTGAATCAGGGAGTTCGTCCATCGGCGTCACTGGTCAAGGAGAATGGAACGACTGTCAGGAACACAAGTTGTGCATGTTGCAGCAGAGTGATACTGTTTTGAACAGTGAGACCCGAAATACGCGCATTGCTAGAGTTGACGAATAACGGTCTTCGTCAATAGACAACAACGTCTGTTTGGGTATGGTCTTATCGTAGGTTCCGGCGTAACCTTCCAAGACAAGCGGGTGCAATATAGCCGGTCTGTTGTTTGGCCATTCCAGTCGGTAACTAGATGGTGAAGTATCCACTGTGGACCACAAGACATTGGTGCATGACACAGTGTGAGTAAGCCAGTACTCGAAAACCTGACTCAAGGCGATGAAGCTGCCTCTAGGATTGCTAACTCTGGGTACATAACCAGCTAAATTTCATCTATGATGGCGCCGTATATTTCCTCATGCGGGGAGTGGTATGAGGCTAGTTTAGGGGCTCATTACTGTTGCTTACAGTGGCAGTGGCAAGTATCTGCCTGCCAATCGCACGTATCATAAAGGGTCGATCAGAGGCTTGGCGAGTTTCACTGCCACAACACCCGTCGGAGATATGGATCTACAAGTTTATCTTTTCTTCATCAGACCTGGTCTACTTGGCCTACGTTATGCATAAATGAAACTTCACCATTGTGACGTAAGCTGATGGAACTTGAATTACATAGTACCCTCCCTTTCGGGTGTTGATCAAATCATCTTAACCGTGTTCTGGCCCCCAGAGCCCCAGTATCCTGGCTGACATCAGCTGTAACTCGAAATGATGAATGGTCAGCTTTGTCAAATAGGTGACGAGGCATGTCTTTAGAATAGCACAGGTAGTGGTGAGGGTCAGCTATGTCACTAGGGACAGCTAACATCAATCAAGGCAGATTAAATTAAACAAGGAAAAACGTGAATATATAAGCTAACCATTTCTCACGCTTCTATTCTCCAAACCTCAAAACATTCTATCCCAAGATCTCAACACGACTTTGCCGTTTCACATCCCACAAAGCTCTACATCACCATGGCGATGTGGTATTTGATCTCGCTCAAAATCTGGTTTCATATCCTAGCCTCCCTTTTCATATTTCAAGGTATTCCTAAACGTATCATTTTGTCCATTCCCAAGCTCCTTTTTAGCTGACCTGAAATCCCTAGGCTCAGAATCTGCATTTGCCCTCCAGGAACCCAGTCAAACATACCCTCGCCAGCATGCTCGTAATATGTTGGATGAGCCTACTTGGGTTTCAAAGAACACCCGTGACTTATCTTTGAGAAGTCAAGCATCTCCAGCCAGTTTCAGGATCTTAGGTACGGGGTCGTCTACTTCCGTGGGTATCGGATCAAAGCCTGTGGACGGGTATCGTCTGGAGTTGAAGAACTTGCTTCAAGGAAACGGCGCAGACGTATCATTCACGGGACCATTTTGCAATGGTACGGAAGGGAGCAATCATGCTGGTACGTATACGCTCGAAATATTGAGACACAGTCCGTCATGATGTTTGGGCCCTTCTGATTCCATATGCAGGCAAAGGTGGCGAAACCATCGGTCAGACAAAAGACCGTGCTATTCAAGAAGATGGTTGGAAGAACTTTGCACCAAACGTCATCATCATCAATGCTGGCTCGAACAACTGCGCTGATGACGGGAAACTGAAGGAAGAACCAGGACCTCTCATGAAGGAATTGCTAGACACTTTACTCCAAACTCCCAACACGGTGATCCTTGTGTCTCTCGTTCATCAAGTGCGAATTGATGCAAGGAACCAGTGTATCAAAGAGGTGAACGAGGTTATTGCCGAAGTGGCCAACACCTATCCGTCTTCTACAATCAGGACGGTCGATCTCTTCAACAAACTTAATCTTGCGACAGAGGAATATCACGACTGTATCCACGTCAACAATGCGGGATACAAAAAGATGGCGAAAATGTACTATGACACTTTGCTCGACATGGACATATCTGAGCCTTCATCCGATGCTGACCCCGCTTCTTGTGACGCGTCGGGCAGCACTGATAAGGACACTTGAAAGGAAGAACATGATCATGCTGATCGAACGCGTTGTTGTTGTTGTTATTGTTATTATTATTGTTATTGTTGTTGTTGTTGTTGTTGTTGTTGTTGTTGTTGTTGTTGTTGTTGTTGTTGTTGTTGT
>NKCK01000440.1:0-14325 GCA_003946995.1 Fusarium oligoseptatum | reverse complement strand
ATAAACCTTATTAATATAAGTATATTAATAACCTTAGCTTTAGGTATAGAGCTTTTATTATTAAGATTATTAAGCTTTAATTAATATATTTTAATCCTTATTTTAGGTAAAATAAAGTTTAGAATAAATAAGATATATTTATTATTAAACCTTAATATATTTAAACTTTTAAGATATTTTTAAGAAATTTTAAAAAATATTCTTTAATAAGATCTTATAGGCCTTTAATAATTAATAACCTTATTTTTTTTTTATATTATTATTATTAATAAGGTATTTAAATATAATATTAAGGTTTATTTAAGGCTAATTATTTAATTATCCTTTTTATTATTAATTTACTTAATATATTACTTTTTAAATATATTTTTAATATATTTTTACTTAGGTATTTATAAGTATTTCTAAATTTCTTATAAATTATATTAATAAATAATAAGTATTTAATAAATACCTTTTTTAGACTTTATATATTTTCTTATACCTATTAGGTCTATTATTTTCCTTATTAGGTGCCCTTAGGTACCTATGGGCTAGGTATTTTAAACCCTACTTTTTATAATGCTCTCCCATTGCATCGAGCTGTCGTGTTGTAGCTTGAGGTTGTAGGCGACGGGTTGGTCGTACCATGTTTCATCAGGAGTTGCTTCAAACTTCCTGAGTTCAATTTGTGACTCGACTTGGGCTGATGCGACGTGAAGCTGGGAGATCTCCAAGTAACTATCCCCATACTCTTCATCCATTAACAATCTTCGCCTGAGCTTCTTTCGAGCTTCTCGGAGTTGCTCGCTCCCCCACACTTTAAAGTTTCTTGTTTAATTCGTCCCACGTCTGAGACACTGTCCGCTTGCTGCTTGCTCTTTTGTGGATCGCGGCAGAGGGGAGGCTCTTTCGGACTGGGATCGACCAAGTTCTGTCGGTTGGGGACGTCTCCCTCAGGGGGGTTTCAGGATCGTCATGGTGTTGGTGGTGGGAGCTGGACATGGCGGCAAGCAACGGGGATGTCGGTGGATGTGATGTCGAATCGCGATGATCAGATGAGGACAGGCGATAGACGGAGATTAGAACGATGGCACTCGAAATTGAAGATAGACAGAGAGTAAATGTCCGGGAGAGGAACAGGACAAGCACGTGCAAGTCAAATTGTTCATGTGCGTTTTTGTATTCTCTTCATAGCTGTGCCTTCAAGCTGTTCCATGGTCTCCGTGGGCAATCTTGTGCATCAAGGCCTTGAGGCAGATCTGGGGTATTTGCTATGAGAACTTTGCTCATGCTGAAATAGGTCGGAACTTGAATCTCAATCTTGTTACCATCGACCCTACTCCAACCGAGTCACGACCTGGGTTCACTTTCAATTTCTCGGTTCCAGAAATTGCGTCAGGCTGGAGTTGGTGTCGTGGATGATTGGCGGAGCTATAGTACTCATGGGAAACCTTGCCTAGTAGGTGCAGGAAAGTGTGGTTCAAGCAGAGGCTGGTCATCTCCGGTGACCTTAGAGACGGCTTGTCTCCCTTGCTCGCCTGAACTTGAGCAATCAGCCGGCCCTTGCCATCAGCAACAGCTCTCAACACTCCCCATCGGCCCCAACGGCTAAGGTCATAATTGTGATAGTTGTGATGTAATAAATTCATTTTTTCCGGTTCGCTTGCTTGGTTCGTTTGGTAAAAAGTCCTGTCGACATCTTCCTCAGTCACTTTCATTCCACATGTCAACAGCCACGGAATTTAATTGACCACCTGATGCCAGTGCAAGCGAGGGATCTTAGTACACAGCGAAGGTGAAAACTGTTGTTACTCCCCAGCCATCAGCTGCATGGTTCAGTTACTAGCTCAACCTACAGACGTCATTGGCAGCAGTGGAGAGAATGGGTATGGTTCAGAACTGTTAACCAGCTTCGTGCGAAAGACATCAACGTTGTAATACATGCGATGTTCCGTACCAAGATGCGGACGCATACACTACCAGCTAAAATAGAATGTCTGCATTATGACACTACTATTCCTAACTTCGAATGCATTTCCGCCGGGAATGCTAATAAACGTGCCGATGTCCCATCTTAACTTGTACCAATTCAAGGCTTTAGATCTGTGCCAAACGTCCTGACTCGAGTCAATAAGAGGAATAACCACAATGAACTCGTTCCCCTTCGTAATCATGCCGATGCCTGGGGAAAGCCTCGTCGGATTGACTTGGCGGAGTGACACTTCCCTTTTGTGGCGAGAGCAAAGACTGCGGGCGATAGGTTCGGCCTTGAGAAGCGCATAAGGGGTTTGAAGATACCGTGGACCGTTTATCGACGTACATATTTTGCTGTAAAGGCTTCTCGAAGCTCCTTGATGGCTTCTGTATCCTCGAACACTCCCGGGTTATCATGGCCGTCTAGAGGGCGCAGTGTGTCTTCCCTGACCTGAGCGGCCAGGTGCGCAAGCTCTGGCGCCTCAGTGACTCGGGTCATGTCCATTTTGACCGTAATTAGAGGTTATGAGCCCGGCGGTTCAGGGTCTCTATTATAGACTGGTGATGTGAAACCTCGAATGGGACGAGCTTAGGCAGCATCGGGCCTTGGTGCAGAGGGATGGGCGCGAACCCTATTGGTGTGCGATGCTTACGTACTGTACGCGCCGATTTTAACCGTTTTCTCACGAGGTTTCATGGAGACGGTCACTGGCAACAATCTTATGTTGCTCAGCTCGACATCATATAGATAACCATTCTCGTTAGATCGAACTCTAACGCGTGCAAGCTGAATTGAAGTTAGGACCTATACCTAAGCAGAGGCTGCAGGAGCAACGTCTAGCTCTTCGCAAAGATGCCTGAGGCAAGCTTGCCCAATAAGCGAAAAATATTTAGATGACATTTCTAATAATGCAGTTCAGATTCAAGCCGCACAAACAAAGGATGGAGACTACGAGTTTCTTGAATATCATTGGTTCCAGCCAGTAGACTACAAAAGGAAAATGTCGTGAAAGGCTGGATCTGGCCGTATTGCCCTCAGCGCGGACTCCATTGTGCCCAGGTCAGCGAATAAGACGGAGGAAGGCGTCAGTCTTCCCGCTCGCCACGGCGTGTTAGTGACAAGAACAGACTTTAAACTAAGTTAGTCAGGGCGGAGTAGGAAATACATCTTCATATACTTTTGCAGCCACCTCGAATCCCAACCTTATCTCCAAAAGCATGTCTGGCGTGCCATCATTGCAGGGCACAACGCACACTGCGTTTGTGGTTCCAACAACACCAGTGCTCTTCTCCTGCCGCCTGCAACGACTCATTTCCATGCCGTCGAAAAGATGGTTGCCAAACATGTCTACCATGTCTTCAAGAGATGCTTCTTTTGCCATTGAGATTTCTTGGCCAACGGAGCGACAAACCCTTACTTCGAGCATACAGTCTTCCCCATTCTTGGGATGCAGGTGTAAACGCACGGTGTCACTAAGTCCATTTCTTAGTAGTCCGCCGCGAAGCTCTGCCCGTCTCTTGTGGCTCAACTTGTTGCCAACAAAGATAAACCGTCGCAGTAGAGGCAGCACCTTGTTCATATCGGCCGGTACTGCGACTCGTTTCATAGAGAGAGCAGCAGCATGATCCGCTGTAAGCCAAGAAACAACAGCTTCAGTGCCTCTTGGTGCTTCTTTTGCTTCACTGTCGTCACGCTTCCCTTTAGTCTTTCTCGCACCGCTTTCAACCAAGGGAATGACTTGTCGCATCGAAGTCATCTGGCGGCTGGACCAGGCCTGGCGCTCTGGCTCTGGAACAAATTGCCCTACCAGTCTGACTGCACCTTCTGCTCCGGGGTCAACTTGAGTCGAGGAAAGAAATGTTTATGGGAACAAACCAAACGCAGCCATCGCTCTGAGCTTCCCATCCAATGCTTTGCAGTACTTCTGCCAGTCACTGAACAGGTGAGCCTTGTCCTCCTTGTATTGTTGTACAGCAAGTTGAGCAATGTATGAGATATTGTGGATCTTTTTAAGGTCGGTAGATGTTGTATAGAATGCCAACGGAATTAGATGATCAAACGGCAAGCTCTGATACCGGCCATCCCTATTCGCGGCGATGTGACGACAGTTGGTGTGGTACCGAACACGGCGGACCACAAGATCTCGGAGAGGATCTCTCACTTCTTCTTCTGAACCATTGTCCATCTAAGAGAGGTGATTTCAGGCAGACGTGAAGAATGGAAAGGCAAACACACTCCATGAAGAAAATCCCTCAGGTGCGGGAGGAGCTGCAAATATTTACATCTGTGAATATTTGCAGGTGTAGATTTCTACAGTAGTTGGTCTACAAAGCCCCGACATCCCCGATTGGCCAATGTAGTCTCCAACTCTCACCTCCACATCATTCTTACCCATCCGAAAATTCTAGTCCAATCACGATCTATGGCGGGTCCACATTCACTATCGTCCATCCACCATCTGCTATCGTCTATCCACCATCTGCTATCGTCCATCCTACCCCATCTACTATCGTCCGTGCAAGTTAACGTTGGAATAAGAAACACTAAGCTTTTAGGTAGACGGGTGGCATCCCTTTCATAAAAGAGCATGATGTGGAGGATTATGTGGTAGCGAGGACTGACAACAATGCTGCCAAGTAGTCATCCCTGCGATCAGCTTGGTAGTCTTGGAATTCTACTGGTAAGTGATCGTATGGGCTATGTATGGAATACCACCCCATTCCCGAGACTCTCGCTGTTCTTGTACCACATTATTATGTAGTAGGTTGGTTTGCGCCACGGATCCATAGTTATCGAGTTCATTTGTCTGCTGTGGGTTCTGAGATGCTGGGTAGCTCGTCATAGGGGGCATGGCATTGGCAACGTGATCGGATGTGGTCTGCACCGTACCAGTCGTGTGAGGAGCGCACAGCTGAGGATTACTAGCGACAAGACTACACAGCTTTGCCACAGGTATTCGATCAGAAGGCCTCTTGGGGCAAGCTAGCTGGTGCATGGATTGCATGTGGCATTCCCAGTTGGAAATGGCTACTTGCAGCCGGGAAAAGAGGGCCGATGAAGCCTCATCGTACCTGGCTAAAAATCACGGCGTCGAACTCGTCACTACCTAACAAAGTTAGATAAATAGGAAGACATCCCAATCTGCTGACTTATCCCAGTTGTGGCTGATAGAGGTGGCTCGTTGAATGTGGCTAGGTACTGTAACGACATCCAGACCTCTCCTACCATGTGAAGTTATCATCAAGTGAGTTTCGACAGTATAGACATGTGCTTGAACTTCTAACGACCACACATGGTTCTTTCGAACACCAGTCATTTATGTATCTACAGAGCATATTTTAATATTAACTTTTGCGTTAAAAGGTATTAGGTATAATAGCTTTATGGTATTAAAAACTCTATATCTCTTGCTAGGTTGCCTCGATCTACCTTTGGGTATGCTATGAGGTTAAATACTTCAATAGGCTGCAATGATGTCAAAAAGCCATCAGCCACATGAATAAAAAAACACAGTTATCAATACATGACTGTATTAAAAACCCATACCGTGAAAGACCGTAACCCAGTGTCATTTACATTTGCTGGAACTAGAAAGACCCTTGGAAGACAGCAATCCAACTTATTGTCTCTTTGCTCCCAGTCCGCTTCATAAATTTCTTCCGATCTGTCCCAGTTCGAATTCAAAGGCCTTTCCCACAATAGAAATGCGTTCAACACGCGCCGCCCGTTTTGATCAAGGATTCAATCACCGTTGGCCTTCCAACACAGACGACCCTCTGATCAGTGTCTCGTTGATGTCCATCAGCATGCCTGCATGTTTGGTCATCGGGGGTTTCCCAAATCACTTGACTAAAAAGGCTCCGGGAGCGAGAAGCCAGCACGCTGGTGTTCAACTGTGAGTAAATAGTGCTTTGCAATCTTCGAATTCCTTGAGGGGGGAATCTAAACAGAGCGTCACATTGAGGGTTAAGAAGGCTAAAAAAGGGCCACTGTGTTAGCATTGGGATATGATGCTATCATGTATTGGAAATATGTTCTTTGTCATAGTTGAAGCCGGGATAACCGACATACAAGATCCAGAACAGCCTCAGCTACATCATCCTCGGTATAATCACGACGAACCATTGTGGTGGAGCTCCATAAGGAAAGTAGGTGATATGCCTACCGATAGTTACTATGATTCAGCATCTTTCTGCTACCAACCGAAATGCCATAGTAGTCTGTCTCTCTTGCTTTCTGGACGAGACATGGCATACAACAAGAAGTCTGAAGGATACAATTCTGGGCATACCCAAGAGCAATATTTTGCTTAAGGGGTGAGTCATCCAACAAAGCCACTTGTGCGAACTCGCTGTCTTCCTTGAAAAAGTTGTTCCAGTGTAAGACCACCTCGTCGAAAGGCCATTTCAGAAAAAGTGGCCTCCTCTGCGCGCGAATGCGTGCACTCCGGACGCTCGGCAAGGCGGGCGGCTTGATATATCTGGCTAGGGTCAAAGGTCCGTAGCGCAGATGGCGTTTTCAGTAAAGCTGTCAACTGTAGCACCTCGCCAGTACTCGTCACAGGGAAGAAAGCGAGACGGATCTCCACGTCGGTAAGGTCCTGCCCCCCAGAAGCAGTCACCACTGACGGGAGATCGTACACGAGCTGCGGCGTGTCTGCGCTCTCCATGGAAGCCGATGCCTGGATGACCGCTTTCTCGGCAGAGATTCCTTCCACCACATAGCCTGTCGCCTGGCGAACGCCCCATGAACCTTGGAGCGCTAACTCTGAGTCGTAACCAAGCCAACAGGGAGCGACAGTAATACCCCCCGCGACCCAGAGTAGAAGTTCTCGTTTGTTAGTGATGCCGTTGTAACCGGTGATGGGCTCGTCCGCCTCCTCTGCAAAGTTATGGGGCAAACCGGTGATGGCTGAGGCTACTAGCCTAAACCACGTTGCCCATCGTATAACGCCCGAGGTAGCTATAATACTGAGGAACTTGTCCGCTGCATCTCCAAGTTCAATGGCTGTGCGTGCGCCGCGCAGGTTAGAAATATCCTGAGCGCCAGCCGCCTCCGCCATGGCGTGTGCGACGTGCAGCATCATCTCCAAAAACATGACTGATAAAAGACAGCCAGAATCCAACTTTGTCCCGAGCGTCTTCTTGAGCGGACTTTTGTTGCAGCCGCACTGACATCTCTCAAAAGCTAACTCTAGCCCTGTCATAATCTCAGGATACGAGAACGCTACGTGCCGTGGCGCACTGTCGTTCCCGGCTTCATAGAGAATTCGCGGTTCCTCCTTCGTCTTTTGCAAGTTTTTCTGCAGGATAGTCGGAAACTTCTTCAGCCACCATCGATATGGAGTCAAAGACTTGGCATCTATTTGAAACGCAAGTTCCTCTGCCGCAGGTCTGACAGGCAATTCAACAATCGATCGAACGATGATCTGAGCTTGAGTCTCGGCGCGCTTTCGCTCAGTTGAGTTCAGGGTGCAGTTCAGGGTCTCAAGAGGGTTCTTGATATCGTACAAAGCTGAGCGATAAGCTGGGTGGTCGTTTTGTTGAAGTCGAGGGTCGTTGAACCCTTTGTGGGTGAACCCTGGCTCAGAGGGCTGGGGCGGGAATGTGTTCTGATCAATGAAACGAGCGATACGGAAGGAAATGAGGTCATGTTCGTCGCCCATCGCCTCTTTTGTGCCCTTCTTGGATATCATGACGGCCAAAACTCTATCCTCATCACCCAGGCGCTCAGAAAACCCAATCCGATTGTCAATGGCAACTAGCAGTTGTCCGTCCCAGTGGTTGAGGGCCCAGTCGACGAGTTCCACAAGGAAACGGTCCATCTCAAGCACAAGACTGTCCCCGGGACTTTTTGTCAGGGCCATAATGGCTTCCGCAAATGCCTTTGGGGATATCTTATGCATTTTCAATGCGGCAAGGAAAGGGGGCAGTGGTCTCACTTCACAACCCATATTGACGGTATGCAAGTGGATACTGTCTACCACCTTGAAGATGACGGGTTGAATCCGGTCCCTGATGATTGTGGTCCTTGAAGAATTTCCCTTGGCGGATATTTGTGTAAACAATGCGGAGAAAGCCTCGACGGCGTATTTGGAGTCGTGGTATTTAAGCAGTGTCGCCTCCGTTGTAGCTAGCCATCGTAGCGGCTTGTCGTAGACAATGTGGCGACCAATTGCGCCGGGCATTATCAACTTCATGTTGAAAAGGACGTCGGACGCCTTGTTCATCCCACGCACAATCTCGAGCCCGTACCGATTGGGTTGGGCTAGATTTTCGGCCAGGCACATGGTGTTGCAAAAGGCATCCTTCGGGATACGTTCCCGGGCTAGCCACTCGATGATCTCGATGCCTGCTTTAGCTGACTCCTGGACAACAAAGCGGACCAGGTCCGATGCGGGGCACCTGGCTATTGTGGAACTGAGATCGATCGTCCTCGCAGCGAGATCGAGCCGAGCAGTAACATCCCCGCTTCCCATGTTGAATTCTTGTCAGATGTCACTCACTTCTCACGGCTGGCTTCTAGGAGATAGGTAGTCTGATGGAGCTAATGGTTTGATGCAATAGAGGACGAGGGAAATTCGTTGAGGGGAAGAGTTGATCAACCTTATATCATTCGCCTCGCATTTCCTACCTGTTCTACATCAAGGTTCAGGCTGTGGTCTATGAGGACGGTAATCCGAGACATGCTCTTGTGATTTGAGCCCCACTTCCCAGCTGGCCTCAATAACCGTGATCCACGATAATCATCCACAACACCAAGAGCTATCAGAGTAGACCATCCAGTAGAGTAGGCTCTAAGCGATCAGTACGGGGCGGGCTAGTGTGCCTTCCTATGATTTGATCTGACGAGCCAATGATTTCGAATCTTGTCGCACTTGGCTTGCGGCTGAGCCCAACAGTTTCAACCCTCACAACTCCCAACGATTGCGCCATACCTCCCACCACGCCAAGTCAAACAAACGCTTCCACGCCCACCTACCGCCCGTCGATCAAGTGTAGCCGAAGTCCGATACTCATGTTTGACTTGATCAGCTGCCTGTAATTAGGCACCTGTCTGGCGTGTGCTCATGTCCGCCCTGCTTATACGTAACAGGGCTGTTGTGGCTGCAGCTGGTTAAACAAGCTGACAATGTCTTTGACAAGGGTCCGTCCCGATTAAAACCAAAACGGCAATGGATCGACGCAGTTTTCTCTTTCCCCAGAGAGGAGATACCTAAGGTAGATCATCACCTAAACTATTCTAAGATAATCATGGCAGAGCCTCATAGCTGGCCCTTCTGGAGCCGAAGGTGTTTACCATTGACGCGACCGCCGCATTCCTCATATCTAACGTCTTGTCACACCTTCAAGGCCGGTAGGTCTTATTTCCACCCTCAGCTGCTCTAGCAATATTCATTCGCGTCTTCGCTTCTATCTGATCAGTTTGGATGCATAAGTGCGGGCCAACTTTCCTCATGCAGTGCCTCTTTTTCTTGCCGCCTGCCTGCCTTTGTAGCAGATTCTTATGCGAGGACCCTCGACTTCTGTTCAATGTGGCTGACGCCATCATGTCGGCAACTCGTTTCTCTCTCGTCATTCGTCGGGCGCTTCACAGCCCATGCTCTCCTCGGGCGGTCAATCGCAGGGGGCTGTACCCACCTCCTTCTGCTTATCGGTTCAGCTCGCTGTCGAAGAAAACTGAGGTGGCCGAGTCTTGAAGCGCCACATTGGTGATCCTACCCGTGGTAGGAGGGGTACTGGGGTGTGCATAATCAGAGAGGCGGAGGGGGAAAGAGGAAAGAATGCTAGCCAAATCGAGATCCCCCTGGCTGTGCTTGCTGGTGCTGGAAGACGCGTCAGGTTGTGCCGAGGTAGCCCGCGCTTCAGTCTGGAGGGGGACTCGCCATGCGAAGAGCCGGGACAGGGCATTTATCTTTCTGAATCGACCTTTTTCATTTGTCTCAATAGTCTCCATTATTATCATGTGTCGCCGAAAGGGGTGCCATAATACCGCTGCCTTGATGGGAATGGTTCGCCAACAACGCCTCCCCCCTCCACCTGATGCTCATGTTCGTGCACCATTTCAAGAGAGGAAGCCACAAGGTACCGTGAAGATGTCCTGGCGATCTGGCGGTGCCAGTAAACCTTCGAGATAGTCAACACTGATATCAACTCTGCGACTATGCCTGGCGACGGTCTGTTGGTACCGGTTCTTCCTTGACGATTCATTCAAGAACTCCTTTTATTCATGGCCCTCGACTTTCGTCACCAGCCCATCTATCCGATTTCTGCTACCGACTCTTCAGCCCACATCGCCCACCGCCGATCCTGTTGTGCCTGAACCACCCACGCATTCGCAAAATATGGGTGAACCCACTGAGTCTCCCACGCCTCGAGTATCTGCCGAGTTAAGACTGGCACATAAACACACAATGTCCAAATTAATAACCAAATCAGTTACTAGTGTTCCAGTATACACTTAAGCAGGTCAGAAGCATTCTCCGTTACCCGTCTGGGCGGCTTCCACAAGGACAGAAGCCGCTATTCAGCAATGCTCTCCTGGCAAGTGATTGAATAACAACACTTTCGGAGGGAATGCTTCGCATGTGGGAGGACAGAGTGTTTGGCATCCGCACCATTGAGGAGATACCAGCCGATGCGATGATCATAGAGTATGTCAGCAAGGTCACACATATCAAGATCAAGGTTCGTGGGTTATCCTCGCGGGCCACCTTTCCTTTTACTTTCTCAGTTTTGTTCCAATGAAAGTAACTAAACCCACTGGAATAGGGCCATTATGTTATGCTGTTCGGCGAAGGCTTTGTGATCAACGCGAACGACGAGGGCAATGTAGACCGCTTCGTCAACCATAGCTGCAACCCAAAACACAACCTAACCAAGCGAAAAACGATTATATACGAATATTGAGATTTCTGATACCGCTGTAGCCTCTTAAGAAGCGTGAACGAGTTGAAAGCTCAACTCGAAAACCTGACAACGATAATGCGGCTTATCAACCCCTGAACGCAAAAGGGCCATTTGATCATCTTGCAAGCAACGCAATCCACCACGTGGGGGCAGAGGGCGTGTATCATGGGTCAATTGAAGCTAATGCGGCTGGATTCATACTACATGCGTTAGTTGTCACAAAAAGAAAATCGAAAACTTCCAGGAGGATTGATTGTATTGTCAAAGCTGTAGGCCACGAGAGAGACCAGCTGCAAGTGTCAATTCCGAAACAATCCAAGATGGAAGCCAAGGATCTCGCGCAAGGTCAAGCTCTGCCCCTACCGTACCCTCTGCCGCCACAGATATCAGTAGCGACCCTTCCCACTGCAACGGGAACAGCATCAACCCAGCAGGCATGACTATGGATTTCGAGATAAGGACCTCAGATGGGATATGCGATTGGCAGCCTACGGTAACCTTCGAATTGATATCCCTTGAAACTCTCCTTAAAGGGCACAGAGAACAGCTCAAACAGCTCAGCATTGAAGCCAGTCTCACGATATTCAAATGCTATGTACAAAGTATGGATAGAGACTATAGTTTCCAGAAAGTCACGTTTTCTATACGCTCGAACTAGCCTGTAGACTTCGACCATTACAGAGATTAAACCTTACGAATGATAAATTTGGAAATACAGAAGAACCCTATTGCGGTATCATTGGCGTTCGAGGTGACTTCTCTGCGCGTATAGGGTAGCCGCTGAAGCCAAAAAGGGAGAATTCTATGTTTTCGTGAGACTGTTTCCCGCTTCGGTCTCGATGGGGCTCTCCGTGGGATTGAGTCGAAGCTATCCCTAACATACTGCACAGACCATTCAATTCTAACGAGAGGGCATCTCTGCGAGAGAGCCTTAATGATAAGGGACTTTTGCCTCTTCCAATCTCCTCTGCCTGATGAATGGGCATGCCAAGAAAGTCCTCACTTTTAGTGCATATGGACCGAAGAGCCAATCGGACAACGTGCTTCTTACCCGGTCCAGGCAACTGATTGGATAGCGGCGAATCCAACCGCCTTACCTTCCATCGCTCCCAACCCCCTCACTTTGTCCTTTCGTTGTCCACCTATGCAACCATGGATGGGATCATCTCTAATCCCAGCCGGCTGCAGGACCACCAGCCGAGAAAACAACCAAAGAAAAAGCTCGGTTAGCGCGATAAAGACCTTTCTGAGAGCGTTGCCAAAGGGTGAAGAAGACTGGGACGACAAGAAGCCACAGACGCAGGAGGGGATCGAGCAGCTCCGCAATGAGCTCGCTCTCAGCAAAATTGACGGTGCGAAGCGCGCTGAAATGGACTCACAAACTCTTCTTAAAGCGTTCGCAGATGAACACGCTACTCTACTCGAGGACATTCGCTCTCAAATCCACGCTTTCGTCTTCATTGCCTTGGGTGAAGTTGCGATTGGGCTAGGTTTCCGGGCTAAAACTGTGAATGAGATGGTGGCAAATTACATGAGAGTCCCAGAAGCATCAGCCAGAACCATGAGACTTGGTGTCAGGAGGTGGATCAAGGCGTCAGATGTGCTGCGAAGATCGTGGCTTGGCCGTGCCGACGAGTTACCATTTCGGCGTGCGTGTTCCATGGGATATACTTTCAAGATGCACCTCATTAACGTTGATCAGGAAATAAGTTCGCTCACAGTATGAAAAAGTTGCCAGATGAGGCTATCAATATCCTCGGAGACATGAAAGTTTTGGGGGATCATGCCTTACTTGAAGACGTCTTGGTGTACATCCCCAGGAGACAGCTATCATCGGGCTGTCTTCGCCTACCCAATATTGTGCACGATCTTTATGGGGGAAGAGTCAGGTACCATTCTCCAGTACCTAGCCATATGGCCACTGACCCACTGCTGACCTTAAAGCCTGGATGACGTTGAACACTATCTCGATCTCCCTAAGCACGACGCCATCGATCCCCCTAGCGTTCATTTCCACCCCACAAGCCACAACATGATGGAAATTATGGAACAGGACGACCAGCATCATGAGGTGTGAGTTTGTAAATAGCAAGGGAGAATTTGAGGTGAGGAACGAGGGCAAGGAGTGCGCCATTATAGTACAGCTCCTGATCCGGCTTCCAAATGTGTTCCTCCGACAAGGCATCACCATTTCGGATCTGGATTCTAGCTTCAAACTGGGAGAGCAGAATGGCGCGGCCCAGGTAACCTTCTGGTACCCATGCATCGTGGCCAACTGAGAGCTGGAATGCCTGTGGCTTTCGCGCCCTTGGGCCAATCGTCACGTCGGTTACATTGGCCAGGCTAGTCTAGGCCAAATATCAGAACATGCAGGGGACACACGAGCTGAATGAACTCGTACCTGGTCCTCAAGAACCTTGTGCATCTCCATGCATGGCCTCGGCGAATTGTAAGTGAGGAGACCAGGTTTCTTTCCAGCAGGCTCGGGCTGTAATATGACGGCATCAGCTATCACCTCCTGGCGAAGTCTCTGCAACTCTTCGTGTAGGGGGTTGAAGCCAAACACCAGCTGTGGCTGGGAACCTGCTCCTGCACCCATATTTGGTGTACTACTGGACATCTTGGAAGAGGTGGCCTTGCTGGCTGGATGAAAAACCTCACTTCAGGGCGCATCTCCGGAAGGTCGGGGTATCTGCATGGCTGCCTCAGGATGCAACACTAGGCAATGGCCCACATTATCTACAGTGTCAGATAATGCAGAGAGCAGGCACCACATGCGGCTACAAACCAGGACGTCACAGTAGGCGGTCAAGTAGTGACAGATGTTGATGAGAGAACAGAAGAAAGATCCCACTATATGCCGATACGTAGTACATGAACTTGTGGTACCATAGCCATGTCTTCGATCTTAGGGAGTTGATGGTGCTGGGATAGCTGCTTAGTTCCATACCTAGCCATCGCCCAACTTCAATCCATCTATGATCTATCTTTCTCAGTCTCACAACCCCGGTCTCCAGAATAGGAAGTCACCGTAGTGGTGGTGGTTTCTAGAGGGAATTTACCCGACTGATAGTCAGGCCTCTTGGATTCGACCTGTCAAGTTGCCTGTTGCTCTGTCGCACGACGCGACTGTTATGCATAACTGTACGACGATCGGGCAGAAGATCCCCTGTGAATCGGGCAACGAAAGACTCTTCATTTCCTATCTAAAGGAGCGGAGTTGAGCTGAACTAAATACACAATGGAGATACTGCTGCCTGCAAGGCAGCAGTATAATGAGTCATACGATGAGTCAATGACTGGCTGTAGCCTGCTAGTTGTGGTCGTTCACGATGATCGTGATTCTTGTCTTATTTGTGAGCGAGCGACTTGATATTGACATACCCCCCCAGGTTGAAGCTATTCGAACTGTAAATCCAAGAGAAAACAAGGAGTGAGAGAGTGTGTGTCTGCGATTTT
>NKCK01000044.1:0-227417 GCA_003946995.1 Fusarium oligoseptatum | reverse complement strand
AGTCGATGGCGCTCGAATTGGAGCGGAGTGGCAAGCAAATTTGTGTCTATTCAGATCTCTCTTCGTAGTGAAGGACTTGGAACAACCTTGGGCATCGCAGTCGTGACGCGTGATTGGAGCGGAGTGGTACTCATTTTTGTGTCTAACCAGATTGTCCTTTCTGGTGAACGTCTTGGAACATCCTTCAACATCGCAGTCGTGACGCGTGATTGGAGCGGAGTGGTAACGAGTTTTGTGTCTATTCAGATCTCTCTTCGTAGTGAAGGACTTGGAACATCCTTGGGCATCGCAGGAGTAGCTCGTGTGCTTCAGATTACGTCTCCTTGGACCAGTAAGCAAGGCATTCTCCAAGGTGTGACATGAAAGCTATGAGACGTACTTTAAATTTCTCGGCTGATGTTCCAATAAGTCGTCGGCCAGCTCCTGGAGTAGATCAGGCCGCTCCTTTTGTGATCCCGCGGTATAGGCTGGCCATTGCGCGCCAATGCCTTCAAGGTCTCGTGAGACATTACTCGCCATAGCGAAGATGAACGCTCGGCCTTGAAAGAAATGAGTAGCTGCTAAAAAGACACAGAGATGCAGAAGAGCTGGGCGAACAACAAACGACAGCAACTACAAGGCGTGGCTGGGTCTTTTCTACCCGAGCCCCTTTCCCAAGCCTCTGGCCAGTAAGATGTGATATGGCCCTTAGTAAGGCGAGCGTACATTGTGATTAGCCCAAGATGCCCCACGAACGAATGAGAGTTGCCTCACCACATCAGGTGAACGACACAAATGTGTTTTCCATTCTCATTGGCCCGGCATTTCCCACCCCTGAAAGCTTTCTTAATGTAATCTCATCTCAGCCTGTCTTATTTTTAATTCATAACTACAACAACTTCCTTATAGCTTGTAGGGATTTGTGATATTATTAGGTGCCACAAGGCGTGGTGAGGGTGAGATAGTCTAGTAATTCGCCCCTAGAGTGGTACCTCTTGCTATAGTCTAATAAAGGCTATACTACGTAGTAAAAGTCCGTCCACAACTAATTCAACGACATATAACACTATCACAACCTTCCTTTTATAGCCCAGTGCATTCTCTGACGGAGGTTAGGCTCGTGTTTAACAACGAGCCAAACACGGACTGATCGCGTGTGGTTTTATCAAAGAGATCTAGTGGCCGATGACTTTAGCCCTAATATCTCACGAGATAAGAACTATAAGTTTCAATAGTCCTATTTACCTCTTAAGCTTCCGCAGAAATGTAGAAAAGTGCCCAGCGGCCAAAGCAAAATTCGGGTGTTGGTTAGCTGTGCATTGAGCTAACTCATACAAAAACCTCGATCGTTATCACACGATTGGGCTTTGCCTTACTCCATCAAGCGGGTCCCCAAGGACCCTCCGGTGAGATGGCCGAGTTGGTTATGGCGTCAGGTTAAGGTCACCTTAACAACCTAAGATTCCTGATGGAGCAATCCTCCTGGGTTCGAGTCCCAGTCTCATCAAAACTTTCTTTTTGCTTGTTGGAGGCGCTGGGCTGTATTGAAAGAGCTCTTATGAAGATATCATTAAAAACAGCTGCGCTGAGGCTTGCACGATTTGGATCTGGATCTCTCGATTGACGATTCTATTCTAGGCAGCACAGGCTCTCAAGATCAGAAAATAATTGAAAGCATATCTAAGAGGCAAATCTATTCGTGCTAGTCGGGGAAAATATCGGCACATTGGTCTGGGAGACCTCGGAAGATTGTTGCGGCATCATGTCACCAGTTCGCTCGGCAATATGCAGTCATCATTCTCACCTGCTCAGCGGCTGCCTGGAAGCGGGGTCACAATGAGAGGACGGGTTCCTCCATGAAAGATAAAGCCGGATCTGACGCTCGCTTCTTGCTGACGCGGGGCGAGAAAGTCCCAACTGAACTCAGAGTAACAGTCGGTGAGCCAATCTAGAAAGCACGCCGCAGTACTTATAGCCCCAGAGATCATTTCTCCAATTGCTGTAACTGTAACTTCTTGTTACTTGATATGCAAAGTTTGTGCTCACTTCCTGTCGTTTTTTGATCGTTATTTCTCTTCCCTTGTTCTTTTCACTCTGCATACCATGGAGTCACGAGAAGCCACCCATCATGAGACTGCTATTCACACGGAGAATGACCTCGAGGCTGGAAATGGAGCAGTCTCTGTGCCAAAGTCCCCAAAGGATGACGAGACGGTGGTTGATCAAAGTATCCATGGACCACCAATTGAAACCCTCACCGAACTTGAGAGCAAAAAGTGAGGGCAGCGACGACAACCCGAACTCTTGGCATGACTTCTTTCGAGACATGCATGAAGACGAGCACCCTTCTAGCGATGGAGAAATCGAGAAACTCAAGGCCATGCTAAATGGGGCGAGTAAGTCGAAGATCAACAACAAAGACGAAAAAGGCCAGACAGCACTTTACATTACCGTCGAACGAGGTCTGAAGAAGGCTGCCACCGAGCTACTCAACGCCGGTGCGCAGACCACGGTGGCAGACAACACAAATGACCATCCTCTACACATCGCCTGTTATTTAGGCAATTTGCAACTTGCAAAGGAGCTTCTAGCAAACAACGCAGACATCGAGGCCAAGGGAGAACATGGCGAGACACCACTCGGTCTGGCCTGTCGACGCGGACACACAGAGGTGGTTGAACTGCTTCTCAACCATAACGCCAGCACTCATGTCTGGGATCTCAGTGAGAGGACCCCTCTCTTTGCAGCAGCCCTCCAGGGGCATGTAGGGGTAGTCAAACACATTCTCGAAAAAGACCTATCATCACTCGAAAGAGTCGACGGTACCAACAGCTGGACAGCCCTTCATGTGGCAATTTACAAAGGTCATGAAGAGATTGTCAGTATGCTGCTTGAAGCAGGATCGAGGCTCGACATGCAGGCCAGAGATGGATCAACCCCTCTAATGACGGCCATCCAAAACCAACGTGAAGGCATCGTGAAAATGCTGCTCATCCGCCGGACAGAGAATGAAGATCTTCAGCTGGAGACTCCATCCCATAACCATGTCTCACCACTTGGAACTGCGTGTATACGGGGTTTCACGGCTTGTGCCCGTCTCCTGATCGACGCCGGCGCAGACTGTACAGTCCGGACACTAAAATGGCCGACACCGGTATTCGCGCTCCCCTGCGCCTACCGTAATCGAGAAATTGTTTTAGATATGATTACAAGATCCAAAAGTCGCATTGATGGCAACTACTCATGTAACAGTGGCCGGAATCCGTTGAACATGGCGGCTGAACGTGGGCATACCAAGATTGTGGAACTACTGCTGGACCATCGAGAAGCGATCGGGTTATCACAAGATACAATATCACGGGCATTATTCAATGCGATCGACTCGGGCTGTGAGAGTATGGTCAGGCTACTACTGGGACCGAAAGGGGGAGTCTCAGTGAACTACATAACATACTGGGACCAGACACCGTTGCATACTGCTTGTAACCCATTGGGATGTATCACGTCAGATTCGAACATATGGGGCCCTGATGATCTGAGCGAGGAAGAGAGAAGCAATCCTGAATTCCAACCTGGAAGACACGAGGCTATATTAAGGCTCCTCCTGGAACGAGGAGCTAATGTGGAGGCGAAAACATCGAGACAGAGTACGGTATTGCATTCCGCAACGGCATCGGGTGATGTTGACACGATTAACCTCATTCTGGAACGCATGCGCCATGTCGACATATTAGCCAAGAGTGATAATAGCGACACTGTCCTAGGTACCGCATTCCACCCAGAGCGCCAGGACGCCATGAGGGCACTCTTGAGTTCTCCCAGGTTGGAGACAGCCGATTTTGGCACCGATAAGCAGCAACACGAAGCTCTGAGTTGGGCAGCAGTGAGTCCAGTCAGACACGACATCGCCAAGCTTATATTGGCCAAGATGTATATCGAGAGGCCCAGGCCTATGGAGTCAGGAGTCTGGAGTGCCATCGAATGGGCGACCTTCTTGGAACTTCCGCAAATTTTTATGGATGCTGATTGCCAGTTCTCCTCGGTCCAAAGAGACAACCGAGGTGCTCGAACGAGCAATGAGGGTGGCCGCAACAGCACGAAGCAAGTCAGACTTGGCAGCTCAACAGGGCGCGAGGCCCGAACAGGAAACAGCCTCAGTCGACAAGAGTGAGGGCAACGACGGGGAAACCAACGCAGGGGAACAAGGTCAGTCTGATGAACAGGAAGCTCTTATGGATATCTTGCGGGACCCACCAACCGGACTATTATACACTGGTACTGGCGATCAACTCAAGCTTAAGAATGGGCTCAAGGAGACTCTTGCAACATGCTCGAAAGCCTTGACCAAACCATCCAATGGTTTCTGGTGGGATAAAGCCTAGCTGTGTAGAAGTCTGAAAGCTCACTACAATGACTCACTCAAACAATAGAATTCCTTGAAAAGCACCACGATAGATGAAGAGCTTCAACTAGACCGCGTTAGCATTAGGATATGGTGCTATGATGTGTTAGAAATGTGTTCTTTATTATAGTTGAAACCGAGATGGCCGACATACAAGATCGAGCTTCAACTAGGAGCCTAAGGCACCAACTACGCTGGACGCTTCAGGACTCCGGAGACTAGCAGACCATTGCACGTCATGGAAAGGGAAGCGGACAGAAGAAGACACCTCGGCTGTATCTTCTAGAGATATCTATACAAGTAGGGGCAGCGTCATCAGGTGGGTGACTTCCATAGCTGCTTGCAAAGCATCATGGGAGAACCATCAGTGGAGCATCATGTTATCTTGTGACTGCAGGTATAGAAAGGGTGTTAGATGCTCCTTCTTTCGGTTGTACCCAACACGAAGCTAAAATGCTAATTTTATTTTATGGTCACGTAGAGATGAATGGCAATACAATGACTGGAAGTGATGTGTTGATGAATGAAATAAGTGTAGTCATTCGTTAATTTATTTCACGCCTTTTTAGCAATAATCCAGAGGAATTTCTCCTCTTCATCTCCTTCCAACGTAGCTTTCTCAACCTTCAAGCCGCTCGCTGTCAAAGCCGCCACAGTCTGATCTTTTCCAAGGCCACTCCAGAACATCCACCCCTTTTCGTCGAGCCATTTCTCCATCACGAAGCCTGGCTCCTCCTGCGTGTCGAATGTAGATAGAAAAACACCGCCAGGTGCGAGCCAGTTGCCAATGCGCCGAAAAACTTCCTTCTGCTCCTCTTGTTGGAGATGGATAATGCTGTACAGGGCGACGACCGCGGTAAGAGACTCGGGTGCAAACTCGAGCTTCATCATGTCGCCAGGATAGAAAGTAACTCTCTCTTTATGCGCTGCAAGGTTCTTGCGTGCAAGGTCAAGTTGCACATCCGATAGGTCATTGGCATGTGCATGTACAGTAGGGGCCCGTAAGAGCAAGGTGGAAAGGAAGGGATCCCCAGAACCACATCCCAGCTCCAGGACTTGGTGCATTTTTCCGTCACTGGTAGAGACAAGCTCTGGGCAATGGGCGAGAAGTTCGTCGAGGTACTTTCGACGCAGCTGGTGATGGCGTTCGGTCCAGGTATTGTATTGCGAGGCTATGGCATTGTAAGATGCGCGAAGGCGATCCTTGACATCATTTGGTGCTTCCATAATTCGAGACTGTGGATATTTCGATTTAATACTTCTATGTTTTTGCCAGTGATAATCAACAATAGATGATTGATAGAAAGGGGTTGTACATCCCCGAGATGGGTTGGAATCAAGTCTATTCTCCTGGGTCAGCCAGATTGGAGTTCGGTATGACTCATTGGTGCTAGAACCCCACGTCGCATCGGCCATCAGCAAAATAACTTAACCGGTATTAGTTAATGATCGACAAACCGTAACGAGACAGTTGCTACCTACTGAGGATTAGCGACTAGACTTGGTGGGATCACCGATGCTAGAATGAGAAACTAGGCCTTCATAATAACCGGGGCGGACGTCCCTTTCGATAGGGATATCACACTTTTTCATTCAAAATACGGATGCTTTCTGCCAAACTCGACTTACAAAGTTTCTTTACCAAAATTAGTGATAGAACGGATAACGGACTTTAGATCATGCTTACAAAACCAGAAACAGTCCTCCTAGTACGAGATGATTTAGTCGTGGGATTAGTTGAAATAGAAACTGAATCTGACATGAAGAAAGACCGGCTTGACTCGGAGCTGCTGGATGGCAGGAAGTCAACTTGCAAATTGGGGAGAGAAGAAGAAGCATCCACAAACCCGGGCTCAGGGTTGGCAAATTCAGGAGGCTGCGTAGAGCAAACGGAGAAAGAAGCAGACGAGCATGACGGTGGCTAGGAGGTCAATGCAATAGCGAACCTCGCTGAAGCACTGCTATGGCCTCTTTTTTCATACATGCTACATTGCCTGTGGTGCTACCGGATATTTGGCCATTATGATAAGAAGAGTCAATAATTACAACCATTACACAACATGGGCGTTGTAATTGCGCCCAACACGACTAGGACATCCTTTCAGCGCCGTCGCCATCTATCCCTCCTCTCGAACTCATATTGCTTCTCAGAAAACTCTCCCCAACCCTGAATATGCTTGTTTGGCTCGTCTGCCACCTTATGCCCCCAGAACTGTAGATTCGACCCCATATGCGCCAGTCTTTCAGCCATACCTGATAATTTGGTGCATTCGTCGTCGAGGATGTCGATGTGCCCTCTCTGCGGGAAATAGAAAATGACATCTTCTCCCCTCTCGCGGCCGCGGATCTTGTAGAAAAAGGCGCCGAGGAGCTGATGGTATTATCCCATAGCGTTTTGGTAGGCGTTGGCGGGCTTTTGCTAGAGTCTGTCGGGGGTTATCGTTCAACATAGCCCAGAGATCCAATTTCTCCTCAGACTGACTCAGGATCATTGTCCCCCACACATCCCCAAAGTCGTATGCCGCCATCAACACTCCGTCGTTGAGCTCACCAATGTCTAGAGTAAAGACATCTGTCATATGCCAGTCCTCGGTTATACCCTCGAATTGGATGACATAGGAGCCGAACAGCCACTCCAAGTCCAGGGGTTGGGAGGCATTGGCCAAGTTCTGGTCTGGTGCAGGGCCGCAGGGTTCATAATCCGTGTCGTGCTCGCGGTCATTGTCTCGCTGGTGATCCTCGTCTTTCCGATTCGTCTCGCCGATAGTCTCTGCCAGTTTACGCACAGCGAAGCTGTCCCAGCCAACACATAGAACTTGGTTTTTCCCAGAACCGCCACTAATGAGTGAAAGACCAGGAACCCTGCCAGCCTCTACGTAAATTGTATGGATATCTCTGTATCCATACAAAGCCAGAGGGGCGGGTGTTTTGGTGGGATCCGGGTTCCCATTTGTGAAAAAATACAGGTCAAGAAATCTGTTGATATCGTGCTGGGCTCTTTTGCCAGCCGTCGCAAACCTGTTTTCTTGCCAAACCTGAGCCTTGGTCTCCCATTCCTCATCTAGAGGCGCAATGTCGCGTCTCAATACCTCTTCAACTCGCCTCACAAACGGCGGAACCTGATCGCACTAGAAGATAGATTGTGAGATACAACTCAGGATGCTTGGGGCGCACGCTGTGTCCTTACCTTGCCTTGCTCTACCGCTCGTCTTAAAATATCACGAATGAAACCCAGTTTAGCTGTCCGCGGAAACTTGATCCCGTAATGCTTCAACTGTCCAGCCACAAACACTTTATTTGACAGAACTTCCGCTGCCCTTTCCGCCTTCTCCTGGTCTTGTCTTAGGCGGAGGCTTGTGGGGTTGAAGAGGGCACGTAGGCGGGACCCATTGGCTCGCACAACATTTCCTTTAGTGGTCATGAAGCGCCCAGCTGATAGGCTAAAGCCGCTCTCAATGTCTATGAGAACCGGTCGCTTCGGACAACCGCTTGACTCTGGCATCCTGGCTGGTCGACCGGGGTTAGAGGAGGACTGTTTGGTGGGGTTGACGACCGGAGTAGGTAATTGAAGCGAGGGAATGTCACCATGGTCCGTGAGTATTAAAGGCAAGGTTATTCTTGTGTTAAAAATCTAGGCTACCCTTGTGGGCGACCTTCAGCCGTGAGTGCTCGTGTTCCTGATTCTTTTTGGCTTCACATTAAATTATTGTGAGCCCCTGAAAGGGAATAAACATCCTCCCTCAGCTCAGCCGGGATTTCTCCGACTGGTCGACTATTAGCTGACTCAGCTTGACCTCTTGCACGTGACACTACCAAGCCCAGTCCAGGGTAGAGGTGATTCCCTATGGTTTTTGACTAAGGGTCAGTCTGCTTGCGATTGATGCCTCCTAGCTATGTTGATGTCTTTCTTTCTTGTAGAACTCGCCTTTTTTAGCCCGGTTTCTTTATTTCCTACCATATAACACGCTCTAATTACTAGGATGGTTACGATCTCCTCAGGAGATGCGATTAATTCGACAGATATCAGGTCCGTAGACCGTGAGTTTCATTGCCAGATCATTGACAAAGATAATGTCTTCATAGCCGGGCCACAGAATGTTGTATAAACATCCCCCTTTGTATGATAATTATTCAGCTCGAGTCGCATTCTAGGATGACGACTCCACAGACACGATCACGCACGCGTAGTAAGCTCCAATTTGTCTAACTTCGGTGAGCATCCTTGTTCGGTCGAGGCGAATCGGAGTGTTACATCAGCCCCCTCAAACGGCACCTCCAACACATCACACGCCGGTCTCATCAAGCAATCCGAGTCCGTCTATCCTTCTGTGCGTATGCAAATCATTAAGCGCGTGCTGTCTACTGTGCAGCATACCATTGGTACGGATAGGCATGGTAGATTGGAAATCGTACCACCTCGATTGGCCTTGATGACGAACCCCCTGGTGGAGGACGGTCTTTATTTAATTATTGCAGGGGTCTCCGGCGTTTGGGGTTAGGTAGGGTTCCTTTGTTGCTGACCAAAGATGACTCGTTCGCGAAAGATCGGAACGGAGTTGCCCGATGGCCTTTTTCACAATAACTGCTCCGGATTATTCTCGCGGCGCCCAGTTTCACAGTTTCAAAGGAGGAGACTCCCTGCCAATGTCACCTAGATTACAGCTCTTTAGTCTTTTACCGTGTTGCAAGCATTATATTTTACATCACCACTCCCATGATATGTCATTATGCGATTGAGATAAGGAAATCTCATTCAACCGATCCAAACTCTCCTAGACGAGATCTAAGGTGTTCGGACAATTTGAAACGACCCGAGATGCGGCAGTTGCAAGCAAGGAGCAGGGTAGCATGAATGAATCAGCAGATTCCCTCCGCGGAGGCTGCTCAAGGCTGTTGAGAAACCAGCCCATAAATCCACATGCCCACGCCATTTCTCTGCCAGACTGGCATCTTGTCACCAGACTCTGACGCTCATCATACGAATCTCGCGACGACCAGATCTGACCCCCTTCCATGACTGAAGCCCGTGCCTTGTGGTCTGACTTGAAGCGACTTCACCACTACGGAATGGACCGGCCAAAACAGGCAAGAGATTGAAAGGGCACAGCATAGGGATGGGTGCCAACTGATATAAGAGAATGTCCTATTCATCCTTTTCAGACTCTCATTCAGACCATCATCGGATTCACTCATCTACACTACCAACATCGACTCAATTGAGTCTCCTCCACTCGTAACAAAATAACTGCGACTTCCTACACCACAAACTTCACAACCTTTAACTTCATCATGACTACCAACTCGTTCGGCGGAGCTCTTCCTCCCTTCGATTTCCCACCCCAGCCAGCGCCTGCTGTCTCTCGCATGGCTCGCGTCTCAAAAGCCCTCCCCGTTGTCTTGTTCACTGCCGCAATTGCTGGTAAGTCTTCTCATCTCAACTCCCACAAACCCAAGTCTCTATCCTAACAACGTTATCCAGCCTTCGCCTTCAAGGCAACCCAGGAAGCGCAAAAGCCTCGCTCACCCATCGCTGCCTCCATGGCACCCGGACGCTCTTTGGCGGCCTCGAGCTTGGTCCCTCGGGGGCAAGGGGTCATTGATAAACAAAGCGTCGGCATAGCATCTAAGCCAAACAACTAGGGCGTTTGAAAATGCGGAGCAAATCGATCGTGAAACTGGGCGCATGAACATAGAAGCAAGTCTAGGATGTTTTCTGAATTTCCTACTGGAGATATAGGGCCGGCTCCCATACATATCATTTAATTCCTTTAATAAACAATAACCCTTGCAATGTTGTGTTATGAGCATGGTAGTTCTGAACAAGTGACATCTTATTACATTAAGATGGAAAGGGCACCATAGCACCGAAATTCCTCTCGAACATTATTCGCATCGTATATCCATCGTTCTAGCTTCTCGATTAGCGGAAGGCAGAGGCGAGGTTTGGCGATGTGACCTAGCTTAGAAGAGTCGGGGATGATACTGAGGTTAGGACTAGCAATAGCTCAAAAAGATTAAGTGTCTTCTTAAAGTTCTACCCAGCCTCGGTCAGCTCGTTCCAATTCGAGTCTCATTCTTTCCACCAGTATAGGTTATTCTCATCTGGCCTAGCAGCGTGATATAATTATGCATACTTAAGTGTGAGGGACGAAGGAAGTCGTGGTGTGAGCCCGTACTTTGAGCCTCACTTTGGTTCTCTGTTACCCTGTAGAGCCGAGTCGTGCGAGTTGTGACACAACAAAGCAACTGCAATTGGCTATCAAATTAATCGAAGATCTAGATCTCTTTATACATTCATTAAATTTAACTTTAAAGAGATCATACTTCTTATTAATGCTGTAACTAGCGAAAACGATTGGCTCCCAAGTGTTGGTTGTAATGCTCAATCACATGCTAGAAATGTTAAAGCATGCGCCAGACTCAACAAGGGATCGGAGCACGGCCCCACAATGATCCGAAACCAAAATCCGGCCTGGTCCGGTGATACTAATCTCCTTTGGCACATCCATAACGTCATTATTCTCATTCCTAACAATGACAAGACTGTTCCTGATTGTGCTGGTGTGCCTCCTCTTCGCCGGGCGCGCGTCAGCCTTTGGAGCTGGAGAGGTGGCTGGCAATAGCGAGTTCAATGGCTACGTGTGGCGGCACGGCGACATCGTAGAGGCCTTACGTTACCTCCCGGTCAGTTTCGTCACCCATTATCGCTTCTCAACCCTCGAACGACGGCAAATCTACTTTGGCAACTGGCTTCGCGACTTTTCCCAAATCATCGACACGACAGGTCTCGAAAACATACCCGAGCCGGTACTCCGGGCCATCGTGAGCATCCTGGGCTTTCTCGAATTTGGCTTTGCCACCGACGAGTTTGAGGTGACGCGCGAACGGCTGGGATGTTACACGCATGTGGAGCACATTGACAACCCTAAGGGGTATCCCGACAATGCGAAGGAGGTTGATGAGAGGCTGAGAGGGCCGTTGGATCAGCGAGAGCTGGAGTTTGACCCAAAGACCGGCATGAAGAATTATATTGCCAACTCAGGCAAGGGCTGGGACACGTCTGCCGACTACGTGACGAGACAACTGCGCGAGTGCATCAGACTGGGGCGAGAAAAAGGTGCAAAGTCCAAGAAGGAGGCCTTTATTCATCTCGGCGCTGCGCTACACACACTCGAGGACTTTTCGGCACACAGCAACTTCACTGAACTCTGCCTGCATGAGCTTGGGGAAGATGACGTCTTTGCATTCGTCGGTGATGCATGCCGTGTCAAGACACCAGGATGGAGAGGCCGAATGGTACCACCCATCGTTACTGGGACATTTGGGATGCTTGACATCTTTCATAGTCTCCTAGGTGAAGCCGATGATATGGCCGTGCTACAGTGCAAGGGATCACTACAGAACCTGGAAAATGTAAGTAAAAAACACGCTGAGACGCTGCCCATGCATGTGCTGACCTACCACAGGAGATGAATGTCGGAGAAATGGCATTCCAGCATCTGTACGACTTGCTCAAAGCTGCCATTCAGGCATTGAGCAAATTGGCGTCCAATTCCACCATCAGTGATCCAATTCTAAAACAGCTGGAAACTGTCGGGGTGCTTTTCCAAAAGGCCGAGGACTCTGCCAAGGCAGGCAACGAGGGCCGGACTGCCCAGAGTAGTCTCGACGCCAACCAACTCTGGCAGTCCATCGAGCCAGTTTTTTACCTTCACGATCGTATCAAGAAATGGATACAAGAGCGCACCGAGCAACACGACGCTGAACCGCTTTCGGAAGAGTCAAGCACACAGCTGGGCAAGTATACAGACCAACTGGTTTTCAAGTACCTCTCCCTCATGATTGAGAGCTCCATCATGCAGTTGCGCAACGGTCTGAAGGCTGCCAAAGAACGCGTCGACGCCGAAGCTGCAAAGTCCACCTCAGCTGAGGTATACGAGGATGGTGATGGGTCTGATCCCAGCCACTCGGACATTTCAAAGGATCACTTCAGCAACGTTCTCAACCAGCCAGCCGGTCTTGTGTCAACAGTCACCACCAATTGGACGACACAGCAAGTTGTCAAGTGTTGGGACGACCCTTTTAGAGACGAAGAAGACACGATTCGCCAGATTTTGAGCATTTTGCATCACCCCGCCTTTCCAGGTCGAAAGAAGACGTCAATTCAGAAATACATGTTCAACGCTGTGGAGGAGTGGTGGCATCACAATACAGCTGAGGAAAAGAATAAGCTCCGTGGGATGCTGACAAAAGAGAGCGTTAGAAGCCGCCATCATGAGAATCATTCACTGACGTTGAAGGACCTGGAGGGGAAGAAGAAAGGCGTCGCTGTATTCCCTGGCTCGAGGCCTAAGCTCAAACAGAAGCCAGCGAAACCATCCCCGCTGGCATGGGTTATCGTTGAAGCTACAGCCGACGCGAAGTGGATGTTTGGCGCCGTCAAACGAAGCGTGAGGGATCCTGTTGCGGCCGTTTCTTTCATCGCAGGTGGATTATACATACTCTTTGCGCAGATCATTTTGGGCGTGCTTGGTATCTTCGGCAGGTCAACTAAATAGCCGCGAGCATGAGGCAGGATATCCACGTTGGTAGATTAATGAGATTCAACATGAAATCAATGTGTAAAGACTTTTCATCTTTTATATCAAGGCGTAGACGGCTTTCGCAGCCATTTGGACTGGGTCCTGAATGTTCATCAGATGTTGGGCGAAAACGCTGCATAAGGCCAGGGGGCGGAGGCCTCAGAGCAACTGCACAGCCTTCCTGCATGATTTGCCCGAGATGTTGATTGGGAGACTCGCAAGGGGAACAGATTATGCCACCATGTGTCTCAAAAGAACCAGAGCCAACTCAGTTTCGAAACGCTGAGGTCAATACACCAGGGGGTTAGTCGATCGAACTGCCGTTTATCGGACGTAGCTGATCGGCACAAACAACACGAACTTCGTGTTTGAAGTAAACTCTTTTGCTCTCAATCTGCCCAGGCTTGACTGTCTGACTGCAGATCTCGATGTGGGTAACATTCTGCTACTCAATATCGCCTGTTCTGTACGACCTTCTGGCTCAGTTATTCCATCGATCTTCTGGTTCGGTTATCCCGGCTTCAACCTTAACAAAGAACACATTTGCCTGTTCTGAACATATGACACCCGTATGATATGCCAAGCTCTGCGGCAACTTCATAGATATTGAGGGATACACGTCGATAATGTCATCGGGCACAACCTCACCGTGGCTGGCTGGATTAAAGGGTTACACCTTCTTCTATTAGTAATCTCCATCGTTGAACGCTCTCCAAGGCGAGAATAGCACCGGATCCTCTTCCACGGCACTTATCTCGTAGTTAGCGTGCTCACTAAAACTCGTCGCCATTTCAATGAGGCGGGAATTCCGTAGGGTACAAGCAACACCAACAATTTGCACTCACACAGACGCCCTTTACGTTATTACAACGGGTTTCATGCTCGAGATGAAGTCCCCTTCAAGAAGGAAAGAATCATTATTTATTCATCTAATCTTATCTGCTGCAAGGCAAGGCAAGGCCCAACACTACTGCCCATCAGAGGCGAGGTTGTGAGCCAATGTCCGAAATGATTCGGACCTCCATTAGAAGACCTTGGCCTGCTTACAAAGATGACTCTTTTCCACGAAGCTACCGTCATCTCGCTAAAGGAAGATCAACGTCTTCTTCCCCGCACCAACGGTACTGGCACACTCACTGCCCTCCTGTCAGCAACATCATCTATAGATCAAACATTCGATAGGCGCTATTTCAGATCACAGGAGTTAGCAATGTTTGATTACATTGGCTGCCTCTCTCCATGGGCTTACGTCGCTCTGGCAAGACGGAAGACGCTCGTTGCCGATTTTCTGTATGTTATGTGAGTACTCGCCTGGGAGAAGCATGGAATACATAGCTTTACTGCGGCGATGGCTTGCGGTGTAGGTATAGGTGCTTGCTGATCAGGCTCGCAATGACATTTCTCGCGTTTGTCAAAAGTGCCTGAGGACGATTTCATCCTTACTTGAAACCTTAGGAAGGTTGTATCTGGTGGTGGCAATGTCATCCGTTGTAAATGTTAGCGTGGAGTAGCGCCGCTGCATAAGTTACATTGATGACACCCTGAGAGCATTGCCTCACCGGAAACTAGTCGAAACTTTCATCCTTAATATGCAGATCACTCTTTTGTTCTCGTCTGTATGCAGACTGCATAAATCGGGACCCTGAAACATGACTTACTTCAAACGTCAGGAAGACTGATCTTGGGATGAAGAGGCCTCTTTACATCACTTCTGTCGATTAGTTGCATTGATCAGCGATTGAGAAGACGTTGTATTCATCCTTACTTTAAACATTAGCAAGGTTTTATGTTAAGATCCAGAACAATGGTTCATCCTCTTTCCAATCAAGGCCTTTGCCGTACGCCCGGTAAGCCCGAGATGGGGACCACCGGATAGGACAACCTCATGTTAAGTTGGACTCAACTTAGGCCGAGATATCTCTATAAAAGCAGTTCTTTCTCCCAGGTTTTTCGAATCTTCTCTTCACCCTCATCACCACCATCACAAACAAGACCAACGATCCGAAGCCGGCCTTCATCCACTTCATCACACTCTTTTTCCACACTCGTTTACATCACCACCAGTCATTCTTTAGAATTGATTCCACTGCCAAACCAACTTCAACCACTCACTTACTTTCAACTCTCGAGTTTCCATCGCCCAAGTTTCAAGATGCAGTTCTTCAAGACTCTCTTCGTCGTCTCTGCCGCCATTGCTGGCCATGTTGCCGCGGCGCCCAACGCTAAGCCAGCCGCCGTTGGCCATGCTGGCGAAGCCCCAGGCATGGTTGCCAGGGCCGCCGCTGCTCCCCAGACCAAGTCTGAGCAGGGCAACGACGAGGTGAGTAGTTCTATGCCTGAAATATGTATTTGATTCGCCACTAATCATTCAATCAAGTTCGATGTGTCCAACTGGCTGTCTGGCTTCACTGGCAGCGCGGCTACTGATAGCGAGGGAGATGGTTCCCTGTTTGCCACCATTGGGTCCTACACCCAGGACGTGATCGACAAAATCGACTCCGTAAGTCTGGGTATTGCCTGTCATAAATGACACTTATGCTGATGTATTCAGGGGTCTCTCAACTTTGACAAGATGGCCTATGATGCCCTGTCATTTGTCAACAAGACTGTGGCTGGTTTGGATCTGAACAAGGTGGCAGGCACAGTTGGCGAACAGACTGCCCACTTGGCGAGCCGTGCTGTTGTGAGTTGTGCATTGTAATGAAACTGCCTAGGGCGATGGGCTAACGCTTCACAAGGATACCGAGACCATTCCTGGTGGCTCCATCATCCAGTGGATCGCTTCTACTGGCAAGTCTCTCCTGAGCCAAGTCGACCTCGACAGCATCATCCAGACCGCCATGTCTGCCTCGATGGGAGCCCTTGACTACATCAACATCAACAAGATCATCAAGACCATCCTCGGCATGGTCAAGGTCTTCATGGGTTAAACAGAACTGGTATAACGGATGGGAGTTTCTGATTAGAGTGTGTGCCGGACTGGAAGGTTGAGCCACAATACTCTCTTGTTCTTGGAGCCAGCCTCTAGAACAAGCATCTTGGTCTGTTTTTCTTTCTTCATGTCACTCATTTATCACTTTTTGCTTGGAGGTATCCGAGCCGGTCTTGGCATCAATTGACAGAATTTTGCGGGTCATCTATTATTGATCAACTGCCATTTAATGTGACGTGACACTGTAGTCAGCCCCAAGAGTCGCCGCAGGCCCTATGAAGGATATCACGGCCCCGATAACGCTTGAGGTTAGGTCTATCAGCGTGCAAGATCTAATATGAGGCCAGGCCGTTAGAGATTTTGTTCAGGAATGACTTATACAGCTTCTCGACTCGAATGGCACACGTCTTTCTCTTCTTCACGCAACTATAGAGATCAACTTCATGTCCCCATACTCCGAGGACGGCCGAGGTAAAGTGAGACTAGAATACACTACAGATTACGTTGGCTTACTTCTCATTGCGTTATTGTTCCTTACTATCGAGTAGAGAACGCCAGTTGTCAACCCTCTCCAAATTGCGCCGATCAAGCACCACTCTGAGGGGTGATCAAATGAATGGTGGACTCCTAGTTAGGGCCTAACATTTTGAGCCTCTGGTCCCAGCATCGGTATGCATCAGTTCTAAAATGAAAGTCAACTAGAGCCTGAACATGCAACGGACTTCAGGTAGAATACCATTATCCAGTTCAAGCGTTAAGCCAGCATCCGTATGACTGCCGCTCGCCCAAGGGGATCAAGGGGTTAGCCGAAAGAAGTTAGGCGTGCAAAGTCACGTTAGCGGGCACAAACTCAAATATACCTTGTCTCTTGCATGCACTGAACTCTCTTTTGTTTTCCTTAGTTCATTAACCCACGACCCAAAGCTTTGTGCCTCGCCTACTTTTACAATGGTAAACCGCGGAAAGCCATCACCTGGCTGTTTTACCTGCAAAGAAAGCCGAGTAAAGGTATGCAGTCATCCCCCTTTCTGTCTGCCAATTACCAACCACTGCTAAACATTAACTCTGCATTACTAACGTTAGTGCGATCTTCAAAAACCCTCCTGCAAACGCTGTCTGCGCCTAACTGGGTGCTGTCCAGGTTATCCCTCCTCCTGGGAACTGGTGCACCGTCAGCAGAATACCCTCGCTGCGCAACAGGTTGAGGCCAGAGTCGACAAGCAGAGAAGGAGGCGCGCTCAAGACGACCTCATCGAGGTGCCTCCCCCCCAACTACAAATCGGAAGCCCCGTCACAGTGTGTAGCGTGTTCAAGCTTTACGATGACTACTTCCTGAACTCGGGCATGGGCATCTTTGAAGCCCTGCCGGTTCTCAGCTCGGTGAAACACGCCCCCTGTTTTTCTCATGCGCTCAACGCCGCGGCATTGGCCAGTGGGGCAGGACAGTTGCATCGGTCAGGTCTCCTAGTCCGGGCGAGGCAAGCTTATGGAGACGCCATCCTAATGTTGAGGCGGTCAATGCAGGATTTGACGACAGGTGGTGATGATTCTATCCTGGCGTCCCTTTTTGTGCTCGGTTTCTTTGAGGTTTGTGTTCCCGAGGTTATTCTTGTTACCTCTGCTAATGGTGTTGCTAGGTACTGGTTCAGCAATTGCCCCTTGCAGAAGTACAGGGCACTGGTGTAGAATGCCACCCACATGCCAAAGGAGCGATCGCGATGCTTCGGTCCAGGGTGCAACGAGGACTGGATACGCCGTTAGACCAGCATCTTTTCATATTCTGCCGCCATGTGCAAGTAGGTCACCTCCTTTGTCTACACTTTTTGTAGCTGACGCCCTCGTCTAGATCATGGACATCTTCTCAAAAAAGGCAGACCCTGCCTCACTCAAAGCGGAATTTGAGGACCCGTGGATAGCCTGGCCAAGATTCTACCCCGTTGACCCAATTGTTCAAACATCGGTCGATCTGCTGGTCGAAGTCGAGAGCACAATGGGATTGAATCGCTCCAAAACCCATATCATCAATGTGGCCGACCAAGTTCGGCGCGTCTTGGAAAGTCTTGATCTTATAGTCTCCCAAGTATCACCGGACACTAGCCGGCATTCCAGCCCTCCCGCATACTTCAACAGACTTTTGCGAAACCAGTCTGCTACCTCTGCAGCTATCGCCAAGAGCCTCTACCTTACTGTGCGGTTGCACCTCGTCGATGCGCTTCTGCGTTCTCTCGGCGCCCAAGTCCACGTCACGGAAGCCGATGATGGTCTCTTGTCCCCGATTCGGGACTGGTTAGTCATTGAGCAGGAAGCTGGACTACGTACACTCTGGGAGGAGGTCACTGCTGCGCTGGGACCTAATGGACAAGCATCAGGGACAACGGAGAATGCACCAGGGGCTGCCTTCCGCATGTTCTGCTTGTCATGGCCTATGGCGGCTATATCACAATCGACCATGGCCAGTGAACAGTGGAAACGTAGAGTGTGGGAACTGATGGAAAGGAATAGTGGGCAATAAGGCTCAGCTCACTTGACAGTCGAACATGATGGATAATAAGAACGCAACGTTAGGGTAATCTATCTTCAGTTCTACGGCTACACAAGGTCGGCCTTCTGCTGAGCACCCTCCATCGGCTGAACCCACTCAATTCTCCTCCTGGTAAAGATCTCAGCAACAGGGGCCCTGGCATTGATACGCTCATCGTCGCTATCGATCGTGCCGGCCTTCAGATAGACCAAGCCCTGCGTGGCAGGCCCGTCTCTCCAGAGTGTGGTACCGCAGTTGCCGCAAAAGTGGCTGGTGACGTTGTTTCCGGTATTGGAGGCGTTGGTGTACGTCTTGGGAGTTCCGTTCACGATGGTGAGCTGTTGCGAGGGAAGGACCCAGTTGAAGCTGCAGAGAGAGCCGGAGATGCGTCGGCAGTCGAGACAATGGCAGAGGGCCTGAAGGTGTTAGTTGAAGTTACAATGCGGGCTGGAACAGAGAACACACCTGGGCAACGGGATCACCGGAGATGGTGTATTTGATGTCGCCGCAAAGACAGCTACCGCTCATGATGATAGACGGGACTTGGAGATGAAGGGACTAGGGAGTAAGAAAGAGAAGAAAGCAGAAGGCTATATGAAATAGATGATGATTGTGGTATTAAATGGCAGTCAAGTAGGTAAAGGGCGGCTTTATATATGTAGGTAACAACAACCTCTGCTCTCAGAGACTCAGACCATGTCCGAGGATCCACTTACAAGAAGCCATCCATGTCCGTCTAAACCATTTTGAGATAGCCATGCGATGCTGGATTATAATTGGCCGCTCGCTCTGCTCCATTCCATTCGGCCTTCTGAATTCTCCGCCGCTAGACCAGCCTCGAACCGACCGCCTTGTCCGAAGTATTAGATCACGGCCCGGCATGAAGAGAGAGCATTGAAACGTGCGGAATGACATTTGAGACTTCGGGGTCGTCAATTAGCCACCTCCGAATGATGGCGACCGGCCGGCCAGATCAGCCAGACCGAGGATTGATCTAGCTCCGCAATCAGCTATGATACCTAGAGCTAAACCATTTTGGTGCATGTTTGCGATATAGCTTGGGACGAACTTGACTCTGAAAGGTCCCGACCATTTCAAAATACCATTAGTCATGCTAGGAGAAGAGGCCGAACCGACGCATAAGAAGGCCGTGGCAAGTCTTTGTCTTCCCGGCCATCATCAGAATTCTCTATACTCTTCTACTCTTTGCCCCCTACTCTATTCATCAGGCTATTCCAAACCATGCCCTCTCTACCCTCCATCCAGCAGGCCAACTCCCAGGCTGCCAACAAGACTCGAATTGTTGCCGTGATGAGTACGTGAACCCTCAGTCTCGGAAGAACAGGCTAATGCAATGTCAGTGGGAGGCACGGGTGGCATCGGAGCCGCGACATGCCGCGAGTTGGTAGCCAGTTTCAAGAAACCGAAGCTCTACATTGTCGGCCGGAGCGAGTCAGCGGCATCTCACCTTACGCGGGAACTTGAGGCAATCAACTCCTCGGCCGAGGTTCACTTTATACAGAGCGATCTCTCTTTGATACGGAATGTGGATGAAGTTTGTCTCTCGGTGGCTCAAAAGGAGTCCGCGATCGATCTCCTTTTTCTTGACCGCGGGTATCTTGAATCCCAAAGGCCGCAACGGTATGTCATCTCAACTGTTATGTGAGCCTTAGCGACTGACAAAAATGTCAAGATACGGAAGAAGGCCTAGATAAAAATGTACAGTCTCATATACTTTTCTCGTATCCGAGCCGTCACCAACCTCCTCCCCCTTCTCAAAAACGCCGCCGGCAAAGGCTCCCCATCCCGCGTCATCTCAGTCCTCGGGGCAGGGAATGAAGGCAAAATCTTCAAAGACGACCTCCCCATGAATCACAACTACAGCCTGAAAGCCTGCTCTGGACAAGGGATAGCCATGCACACGCTGTCCCTCGAATATTTCGCCCGTGGGAACCCCGATGTTTCGTTTTTGCACGTCTACCCTGGCCCTGTCCGGGGGACTAATATTATGGAAGGGTTTGGGCAGCCTTTGAAGGGGTTCATTGGGGTTCTGATGCTGCTAGCTGCGCCGTTTACCATGTCTGTGCGGGAGTGTGCGGCGAGGCAGCTGTTCTTGGTTACCAGTGAGGCTTTCAAGGTAAAGAGAGGAGATCAATCCGGATTGTCTTTGGCGATGTTTAGGGTTGGTGCTGATAGTGAGATTCTTCCTGAGAGCCCCCTTGTGGCTGGGTATATTAAAGATGGGATGATGGAACAGGTGTGGGAGTTTACCCAGAGCACGTTTGCGAGTGTCCTAGGCAGAGGCAAGGAGTTTTAAACTGGTGACATTTAGGATAGGAAAGAGTAGGCCATGGCATAATGGTGAGCGAGAAATATGTCGTATGTCTATATTGTCTTGTTCTTCTTTTTGGCCTACGTATCTGTGGGTCGATCTTCTGGCTCAGTTATCCCATCGAGGGCCGGGCTTCAACTTTAACAAAAAAAGACAATATCAACACTCCATGGCATCATTTCCTAGCACGAGTTTGCGCGACCATGTAGTTTACTGTTCCAATCAGTGAGGCACATGAGTCCATAACACTTAGTTTGCAAGATGTCATGAACAGCTCGAGCACGGAATTGGTATCGCCGACTCCATCGGTAGGATGTCTCCATTGCCAGTCTGTTCCACCACAAGACAAAGGCGCCGCGTGAGTCCTCCTACCACTGGTCAACTTCATGTTGCGTGAACTCACCCCTGCTGTAATTCAGCACCTGTTTGGCGACCATAAATCTTTTTCCCTCCAGTAGCTTGCGTTTGGGGACATGGCCCATCTTTCAGGTCATAAATAGGGACTTGATTTCACCACTGCATCCTTCTCATCACTCATGGGCATTGCGAGGAGTGGGAACTCCGTTGAAGGTCTTTGAATCAGGCCATTGTTAATTATATGCACAATCAACTCTTCCAGTGAACTCTTCGGCAGATACGCCCTGGCCTATAAGCAGAAATATCCTCATCACAGAACCTGCCAAGTAACTAAACCTATCAATATATCGATATAAGGTTGCAGTTCATCTACACCGCCCGGCGTGAGGAATGGGAGCCTCACTTCGATTTAAAGACGATGCAGATTCAATGGAGCCAATTATCACAAAAACTTGTTCATCAAAGCAAGCGGTGATACGACCAAGAGATGAGAATCTGATGTGTGTAAAACGAAGCACAACAAGATGTAACCTGCCTCTATAGCTGTTCCCCACGGACTGGGACGATGGTGATCAAGTTCCAGACCCTCGCAGCTGGAGCGAGCCATGGCTTGTAAGCAACCAGTCGCTGGTCTCCGGCTATCCAGGGTTCTTCAATTGATGCTAAATGGCGCCATAGTCAAAAAGAACCCAGCTCAACGGGCACGTTGACCATGTTGCCTGCCAAGCCTGGCTAGGGTGCTTGCAGATCTCGATAAGGGACCCCGGCGCCATACAATGTGATGGGGAGTTTCCCCCCACGTAGACGGTCTGAGAACGTACTATGGGTGGAGCCGGCGCCGGCTTAACCGGCACGCTAATCTCCAACTACCAGGCTCAGATTTCTTCTACCATATCTAAGGTCAGGGTCCAATGAATCAAGGGATCTTTTGCAACATCTTCGGGTGCTACATGAGGCTCCCTTGTTTCTGTTTTTACTGTGTCAGTACACGTATCGGCCTAAAGCCCCTTTGCCCCGAGGCACTTCTTCAAGGATGGGATGGGTTGTGTGCCGATCTTCCGCCTCTCTGGCTTATAGTTACGGAATTTTTGCACATGGCCTAAATAGGAAGCTGTACTGTTGCTGCACTGTAGTGGATATTACGACAAAACGACGACGAAGGTCTTGTGCTCACATGTTAATGATATAGACAACTAGGCACCACTCTCATATTAGGATTTTTTCAGATCAAAAACCGAAACCTGGGGCGGCTAAAGTCAAGCTAGAACAGCCCTTCCACCTTGCCATCAATTTTGCTGGTCCCAATCGTGACCTAGCTGGTCAGGACACAGTGACTTAGGGGGAAAGGTGCCAGAGTCACTACAATGCCCTTTGAGCCTAGAAGCACAGGTTTCTCTGATCTTGTTGTTAGCATACCTATATAGTTTTGTGTAGACTTGTATGGGAGATCTATACTGGCGAACTAATATGTTAGTGTGCTATCGGACAAGCCAGGAACGATAGGCTAGCTCCCAATAGAGAGCGCCAAGAGTAAGATTGAAGTTAACATGCCGGGATTTCGCATTGGCATCAAGTCGATCATGAGGACTCCCTTTACATAGCCTTAAGTGAATTAACTGGGGTATATCTTGTTAATCTGTAATAGAAAAAGTGAGAGTCTCAATTCCAAGCTACGAGTGATAAAACTATCGACATAGGTACTTACAACAACGCTTCATGGATAACAGTGATAGATAACTCCATCCCCATGAAAAGACATGAAAGTCCAAACTGGCGTTAAAAATCACTTCGAGGCACCAGAGGAAAGAAGACGAGGTCACAAAATAGCTACTTGTTGGTGGGATATCCATAGGTCTCGAGTAAGTCACAGAACAGAGAGGGAGGTTCTGGCCGGAATGCACACGCGAGGAGCACGCATTAGCTTGGTTTGTTTCAACTGACGAACAAGAGACATTCTTTGAGAATAGTGCGTCGTATCTACCAACTTCGCGCCATGCTCTTCCCCCGGCACTTTCATGCGATGACACCCAGCTGAACATGATATTGCTCCAATCAGCTGCCAGAATTTGTCTAGTGTGCTATCACAATACCCACACCCGCATCCGTTCCTCGGCATGGGTGTTAGTTTAAGTCATAGCGCTATTTTAAAAACGACTCTTTAGAGAGGGAAATGGTAATACAACCGACGCGAGTAGAGAACTTCTGATAGTTCCCAAATAGGGAGGAGCTTTCACCCTTGGGTAGAAACGCTACTAACGTGGTGCGTTTGGATAACCTCACCTGCCTTTCCACGCCAGTACAGAGACGAGTGACCGGAAGAACGGCACTCAGACATCACGCAACGAGACCATGGTAGTTGATAAAATACTTGAACAATTTCAAAGACATGATGCCGTGTTGCCGAAAGGAAGGGCATGTAGGATGAGTATAAATAGGAGATGTTTGCCAAGCAAAATAGATCCAGCTCAGCATCGACAGCATCGCAGACATCTACTTGCATTCCTCAACGTCTCTACTACCCTACTTAACTTGTCTCTTAAACTCAATCTCTCTCAAGATGAAGTTTAGTCTCTTCCTCGCTGCTGCCAGCATTGTTGTTGCTGCTCCTGGCACCAAGCTAGTTCAACGCGACACTTCTCCCCTTGTTCCTCGCTCTTCTGCTCGCCGAGCCAGATACAGCTCGGCTCCTAACCAGAGGCTCTGGTCTCTCGACTCTTCTTCCAAGGACTCGAATGATGACTACTCGGGCAACTGGGCCGGTGCTGTCAAGATCGGCAAAGGTTACAACCACGTCCAGGGCACCATCACTGTTCCAGAGGTCAGTGGTGCCGACGGCGCAGCTGCTTCTGCCTGGGTTGGCATCGATGGTGATACTTGCCAGACGGCCATCCTGCAGACTGGAATCTCCTTTTACGCCGATGGGACCTTTGACGCCTGGTATGAGTGGATTCCTGACTACGCCTACTCCTTTAGCAACTTTCAGGTCAACGTGGGCGACAAGATTAGGATGACGGTTGATGCGTCTTCCAAGACCAAGGGCGTCGCCACGCTTGAGAACTTGACGACGAACCAAAAGGTCACACACTCCTTCAGCAGCACCCCGTCGACGCTCTGCGAGACCAATGCCGAGTGGATTGTTGAGGCATTCCAGGAGAATGGCAGCCAGGTCACTCTAGCCGACTTTGGCACCGTTACTTTTACTGGTGCTACCGTGTCTGGTTCCAGCGGATCGACTGGCCCGCAAGGTGCCGACATTATCGACATTTCTCCCGATGAGGGTCAAACTGTTCTTGCCAAGGGATCTATTAGCGGTACCTCTGTCACTGTCAAGTATGTTGGCAACTGAAGTGCCTTCGGGGACCTGAAGCAAAGGAAAGAAACAATGTTTGAAGGGGGGAATAAGTAGTAAGGAGGGATGTGGGTGAACTTTGGGATGGTGGGGAGAAGGAGGTGTCTCGGTCGCTCTGTTGATAGCTGTTCTACGATTGAGTCTCGCTACGTTATAGACCAATCCCAAGTAGTTAGCCATACTTTCGGCACTCATTATCGACAGCTATTTATTTCATCTTTCTTTGGAACATATGTGATAATGATTTAGATGCTAATTACAGACTTAGATCAGTCTCTATGACACACTCTCAGTGCCTGCGGAGACTTGCGACTTTCATTACATACCGTGGCGTAGGCCGTGACCAACAAGCAGGTGGAACAAAAGGAAGAGTCACATTTAAGGGCATAGTTTTGCGCTAGGGCATAACTTCGAGGCCTGAAATTGGCGTGTATCAAAGCTATGAGAGTGCTTGGTATGTGTATTGCATTATCTATCTTGCCAATCAAAAAGGCAAACAAGAGCAACTAAGGATGAATCAAACTTTACGATACTCATGTCTTGGTTGTGGGATGCGTGTCAAACCAGAAGCGGATAATATTACCGAGTCAATATGCTGGGGTCAGCCATTTTCGACAATTAAATGGGAAAGTCAACACCTTTGTTTGCCCCTAACTGTTCGGAAGTCTCGAAATCATGACCTACCCTACAGCGCTATATTTTTCAGTGGATTTTATTGGCAAAGTTTGACTTTGCAGGGCTCTGACTGGCTGCGTTAGACGCGTCTTGTTTGCCAAGACGCCATGTCATGGAAACGCGTCGCGAGTCAGGCACCATGTGTCAGATGACGTTGGTGCTCAACACCAAGTCCCGCCAACCGAGTTTTATTGGACTATGCGTCCACGGGCTGTCAACGAATCCGAATTCCCGTCACACATTTGTTGTCACAAAGAGAGTGCAGAAGAGACATGGGTGTAAAGTCCAAGTCATATTTGGCAAATTCAGCAATCTGGGTATCAATGAGCATTTGTACTCCCTCGGCTCCCCAATTGTCTCAAAAGCTGGTGTATCTAGATGTTGATGCAAATAAATCTTTGAACCGTCGGGCATGGACACAATGGCCAAGTGCTTATTCTCATCATATGTCCGTTTCGGGATCAGATAGGAGGTTGCCTGTTTCCTGCCATTGGTTGGACATCAACTTCCGTGAGACGTTCAATTCCAGCCAATACAATGCTCAAAATGATCGTGTCACATCACATTGAAGCTTCAACATCAGACCACGATGGAACCGTAGCGGTAATGGAATTTATCACTCATTACTATTCTAGGCTACTCTAGCTAAAACCCTACTCAACCTAGCTAGTAGATTACCGAGCTAATGCAAGATCTAGAAGTTATCATGAACGAAGGAGTCGAGGGCGCGTTCAAATTGTCACCACAATGTCTAGGCGACCCCAAAAGCTTCATTGAATATCAGTGAAAACATCTAGGTCTCCATGTCTCGTTGTACGTAGTACCAAGGACTGAACCCATCTCCTCGGTTCCGTGATGCTACTACCCTACACGCATCATGTTGCCAAATGCGGCCGGGCCAATTACACAGCTCAGCGGCAATAACAGCCAGAAACTTATTTACGTTATCAACCAATGTGTAACATGCATCAGTAATAACCCCAGGTCTCGGCTCCAACGGCCCCTGATTCCCCCTCTCTTTGCCACGCGACAGCGTCAGAGTGGCTCTCGTCAGCATCCATCGACCTTCCTAAAGTGGCCATTCAGGGCCCAGTAACGGAAACTTACTACTTAATCCTTGCACTCTGAAAAACTTGGCGGGCGAATGGTGGGACGTCAAGGTTGTCAAAATCTTGGCTTGTCGATTTACTTGGGTTGAGTGGATCAGATAATCCCAGATAATCACGCGTCTGAGCACCGAGAGGTCCGTTCTAAGTCCAGGATTGGATTAGTGAAGTCGTGATCAAGGGGTACTTTGACGCAGGGGGACTCACTCGCGTACTGACCACTAGTTCACGGCTGAATGGCTCAAACTGGCTGGTGCCCCTATCACAGCCTGTGACACGATGTGACACACACCACACACACTAAAAAAGAGCCGCGGCTGCTGCTCCGCCCTCCTTCATTTTATCTCGAGGGACTTCCCGCTGTCAAACAAAAAGACCCGACGATCGTTTCTCCCTTGACAATGCGGCTCACGGTCTTAAGGTACGACTAAGGAACTGCCATTCAAACCTACCGAGTCTAAGGCTTTGGCGTCTTGGCAGCCACTCTTTTAAACACTGCTTGCAATTTTCCAATTTTTTTTTTCACCTTTTTCCGCCACTGGCGGAGAACTCACGGTTCAAGATGTCACATGATAAAACACCAAAGACCACCGACATCAAAGTCGAGGTGGCGCTCACACGCGATGTTGAGATTATCGAGATGAAAAACATGGCGTCATCGCCGGCACGGGTCAAAGAGAACAACATGACGTGGGCCATTTCTGCGCCAAAATCAGACGAGCCCAAGGAACAGGGCGAATGGTATGATGGATTTCGACGCGCCGACCGCCGGAAGATGAAGCGACAGTGGGACCAAGGATACCGACCTGAACAGAAACCGGCGGTTCCGGGAGACCGACACTATGATATCCGTGCTGCGAATGCAAGGACGGCTACATCAGCGTTGGCGAGGGAGTTGAAGGGACGACACTTGCAGATGATTGCTTTTGGAGGCACCATTGGTGAGACTTCTTCCCCCCTTGGGAACGATTTGTGGTTCTCGATTAGCTACCGCCCTATTGATCGAGATGTTAATTTGCTTCTTGAAAGGAACCGGTCTCTTTGTCACTTCTGGTAGCGCCATTCACGCGGGTGGCCCTGGTAGCGTTCTCCTGTCCTATATCGTCATCGGAATGCTGCAGTACTGCACTATGCAATCTTTGGCTGAACTGAGTGTCATCTTTCCCATTGCGGGCTCATTCTCTGCCTTTTCAACAAGATTCTTGGATCCTTCTTGGGGATTTGCCATGGGATGGAAGTGAGTCTACATCTCCGAGTTCCCTTGAGGAAAACCCTTTCACGCGCAGCGGCTTCAATGTCTTGGCAGATACTAACTGAGCTATAGCTACTGCCTTCAATGGCTCTTCACCCTTCCTCTCGAGATCATTGCTGGTGCTTTTACTATTGGCTACTGGAACGAGCACCTTAGCCAGTCGATTTTCGTCGGAATATTCCTCGTCGCCATTATCGTGATTAATCTCTTCGGAGTCAAAGCCTATGGCGAGGCGGAATTCATCTTTTCAATTATCAAAATCACTGCTATAGTCGGTTTCATGTGAGTCTTTCCTCTTCCGCCATTCGAGATCAAGACACATGTCGAGAATATCAACAACTAATCCACATCCAGCCTCCTTGCCATTGTCATCAACATTGGTGGAGAGCCAACCAGTGGCTATATCGGCGGTCGGTATTGGATGGACCCGGGCCTTTTTAATAACGGGTTCAAAGGCTTCTGTTCCGTCCTTGTCACATCATGCTTCTCGTTCACCGGCACCGAATTGATCGGATTAGCAGCAGCAGAAACTGTAAACCCTCGAAAGTCGATCCCGAGCGCCATCAAACAGGTCTTCTGGCGCATCACGATCTTCTACATCGTCTCGCTGCTGCTAGTCAGTTTGCTTGTGGCATATGATGACCCTCGAATCACCAGCGGAATCAGCATCGCCGATGCATCTGCGAGTCCTTTCGTGGTTGCGATTGAGACTGCCGGAACTACCGTCTTGCCTAGCGTTATGAACGCAGTTATCTTGATAGCTGTGATCAGTGTAGGCAACTCGGCTGTCTTTGGTTCGTCTCGAACACTCGCCGCTCTCGCTGAGCAGTCGCATGCCCCAGCCATCTTCGCCTATGTCGATAAGCAAGGTCGCCCATTAGTGGCCATCCTCTTCTCTTGCGTCGTCGGGTTATTGGCCTTCCTAGCTGAAGTCAAGGCTCACGGTATTGTGTTTGACTGGCTACTTTCTGTCAGTTCCCTTGCAACGCTTTTCACATGGGGAAGCATTTGTCTCACGCATATTCGTTTCCGCAATGCTTGGACCCATGCCTCACACACTTTGGAACAACTGCCGTTTAGAGCACGATCAGGCACAGTTGGAGCTTGGTTCGCCCTGGCTGGTTATGTTCTTATCCTTGCTTCGCAGGTGTGGATAGCTTTCTCCCCTGTGGACGCTGAGAAGAACTCTACCACGGCAGACCTCGTGCAAAATGTCTTCCTCCAAGCTATGGCAATCCCAATTGTCGTGGTCTTCTATCTTGGGCACAAGATCTGGTACCGAACGGGCTTTGTATCTCTGGACGACATAGACATAACGACAGGGCGGAGATACTATCGTGTTCATCTGATGAGTGACCAAGAACGGGAGGCTCGGATGGCATGGCCACTATGGAAGAAGGTCTATTGGTATTTTTGCTGAAAGAAACTTGATTCCTTTAATCTTGTTCTAATGAATCGAAATGTTAATTGTGCTTCTATCTCTTCAGAGCAGTGATCTTGGCTACTTGTGACCTGTTCACGATCCGCGACCTGGGGACATTCTAAAGCGCTCGCTGACCCAGATAAGAGTGAAGAAATCGTTGGCTTGTGTGCAGACTAGTGATCACCTTGAGCCCATCTCTGGTCTACTGTATTACCACTTAAGGCTCTGACACGACGACGTTCGCAAGGTGATTTTTCCCCGCCGATACAAACATCTCTCCTGCATATTTTGACTGACATAGATCTGGGATCAACTGCTCATTTTAGGTATTAGGAAAGCCAAACTGGTAAATATCGGCTAGGGCTCGTTTGAACCGTCGGTTCAACGTATGGCCTTTTCTAAACCATCCATCACTCCTCAAAGATTTCCTCTTCATCTTCATACTCGTCAACCCCCACCTCAGCGTCCTGATACTGCTGATATTCTGAAACCAAGTCATTCATATTAGACTCAGCTTCAGTAAATTCCATCTCGTCCATTCCCTCCCCTGTATACCAATGAAGGAACGCCTTTCTCCTAAACATAAGTGCGAACTGGGTCCCGATGCGCTTGAAAAGCTCCTGTATAGCCGTCGAGTTGCCAACAAATGTCGAAGAGAGGTTTAATCCGGAGGGCGGAACAGAGCAAAGGGCCGTCTGGATGTTATTGGGGATCCACTCAACGAAATACGACGAATTCTTGTTTTGAATTTGTCTGATTTGCTCTTCGACCTCCTTCATCCCAACCTTTCCTCGGCTTATGACTCTGTCAGCATGAGCAATGGGGTTTCTGAGAGATGTTTGCTTACAAAATAGTCGAGCAAGTTAGGAAGCGACCGTTCCGATAGTCCGACGCAGACATGGCGTTTTTCGGGTCAAAGAGTTGCTGCGTGAGTTCTGGGATGGTGATGGCTCTGAATGACCGACTGCTAAGACTCGTGAGGGGAGCAAATCCCACTGTGAAGAAGTGAAGTCGAGGAAAAGGGACCATATTCACGGCCAGCTTCCGCAAATCCGAGTTCAACTGACCTGGGAACCGAAGGCAAGTCGTGAGGCCGGACATGACCGCTGAGACCAGGTGGTTCAGGTCCCCGTAGCTTGGATCACTAAGTTTAAGTGTTCCCTTGCAGATATCGTAAAGAGCCTCGTTGTCAATGCAAAATGTCTCATCCGAGTTCTCAACGAGCTGATGGAGAGACAAGGTTGCGTTATACGGTTCCACAACCACCTCGGATACCCGCGGCGAGGGCAGGACGGAAAAGGTTGCCATCATCCTATCTGGAAATTCCTCGCGGACTTTTGATATCAAGAGAGTGCCCATCCCGGCTCCCGTTCCGCCGCCGAGGGAGTGCGTGATCTGAAATCCTTGCAGACTGTCGCAGGCTTCGGTCTCACGGCGGACGACTTCGAGAACTTGCTCAATGAGCTCGGCTCCTTCGGTATAGTGGCCCTTGGCCCAATTATTTCCGGCACCAGACTGGCCAAAGATGAAGTTATCAGGCCGGAAGAGCTTGCCATTAGGGCCAGCACGGATGGCGTCCATGGTACCTGGTTCCAGGTCGACAAGGACTGCGCGAGGGACGTATTTACGACCGGCTGCCTGGGGAAGAACATTAGGAGGGAACTGTATAGAAAGAGATGACTTACTTCACTAAAGTAGACTGGCAAACGTTCAGACTGAACGTCGGTCGTTCCACGATACCTTCTCAGGTCAACACAGTCCGCCCCTCTTTCATGGTTCACTTACACGCCATCACTGTCAAGTCCGTGTTCGTTGTGGAGGGTCTGCCTGTAGGAAATTAGCCTGATGGTACACCTTGAACAACCTAGAAAAATAATACCAGAAGGCAGATCCAATTTGATTGCCCTGAAAAGTTAGCAAGTGGTACTGTATGTAGTTGCTGGGTTTGGGGAACCCACGCATTGGCCCGTCTGTAGATGAATCTTGGATTGTTTGTTAGCAGAATAATCATGGCAGCTAGAGTCTAAGCTTCAGGAGGATAAGAAACTCACAATCTCACGCATTATCGTTGCTTAGAACCTATGATGCACTGGTAACGTGGACAAGATACCTGAGACATGGCCAGACTTTAGCTTTTATTGGAAGCAAATAGTTACTGATCACCGCCGAGAATGGCGGATTCACTAGTGACCCACTTTTCGAATCTCCGCCGACGGCGGCGGAAAACCCAATATGCATGACAATCACCGACTCTTCTCCCCCCCTTTCCTTCAGACACGCAACCTCATCCGCCGTGATCGGAAATCATCGGAGACAGAACTACCCTCCCCTCTTTGAAACTCCTTCCCACCCGCTGCCGTTATGCCAGCCACAGCAGCCAAGGGCCACGCCTCTCCATCGACCGATGCACCACCACCCAAGCGTCGGAGCATCCGAAAGGGTACCCGCAGCTGCTGGGAGTGCAAGCGGCGTAAAGCCCGCTGCACGTTTGAGAATTCATCTGACACATCATGCATCGGCTGCAGCCGCCGGGGTTCAACCTGCGTGAGCCAGGAGTATCCCGAGGAAACATCGCAGGCTCGTCAGTCCGGTGAACGGAGGCGGGAACACTTTGCAAGAATAGGAAAGATGGTGGTGCAGATAGTCAGAGATGAGGCCATGGCCGAGTCAAATCCTGAAGTGGTCAATGATTGGAAGCCAGAGATGGATGCTGAGGCCGGGGTTGACAGGCTTGATGGAGAACTTGGGACCCCCGGCAGAGTTCAGCATGCTGCCACACACATTATGGCCCAGGTACGTCAATATCCAATATCCCATGAAAGGAACCAAACTAAGTCCCTACAGATTCAAGAAAGTATTGGTACGCTCCCATCACATTCAGGCCTTGATATTACGACTGCCAAACCCAACAATGACTCTGGGCAACCGGCCAAGATTGTCTCTTCTGGGGCCCTCCCAACACCCAGAGACGTTGCTGGCGTCAGCCAGTCAATGAACTGTACATCAGCATACTTCATGAATATCATGGCCTTGCCTTACAGCCAGCTTCAGCTGTGCAACTTCAAAGGCATGGAAGTCCAAGACCTTTATGCCCCGGAAGTGCACCCAATTCTCAAGGCTAAAAGAATGCTTACGTTGGCTACCAATATCCAGAGTCTTCAGCCACAGTCTCACAAAACATCGGGCCAACTGTCAGCGCCGCCAGCAACACTTGTCCAACATCTCATGAAAGCAGCTACATGCATTGGGAATAGTACATATCCTGCCGTCTTTATCGAAGAGCTGGAATGCCTCATGCTTGAAGCTGTTCTTCTAGCCAACGGCGGTCATCTTCAACGCGCCTGGCTTGTATTTCGACGACTGGTAGCTGACGCACAGCTGATGGGTATTCATCGACGTCAACATTCTGCAAAGGCCCTCGATCCCTACAACAATCTGAACACTAGATTCTTCTGGTTCCGAATCCTGTACACGGAAAGACTGCTATGCCTGCTGCTTGGCCTTCCGCAGGCGAGCACAGACTGCACAATGGGCGACGAGGCAGCATTGCTCATGGAAGAACATCCTGTTGGTCGCTTGGAGCGCATGCATTGCGTCATTGCCTCAAAGCTGCTTGAACGAAACGAAATGGAGACAAACTATGACCAAGAAACAAGAAACATTGACCTGCAAATACAACGGGCAGCGCAGTCGATGCCACCACGATGGTGGTTGGCGCCGAACTTGGCTGGAATCTCGGACGATGCTCAGGGATTTGGAGAGATGATGAGGCTGACAAACCAGCTCTTTCACCACTTTCTAATTATCCAGCTTCACCTTCCATACATGCTTCGTTCGATGGCCAGCTCTAAGCAGAGGGATAGCATGACCACCTGCGTGAACTCCAGTCGCGAGGTCATGGCGCGGTTCATCAGCTTTCGCAGCATTCAAAGCGTGGCTTTTTACTGCCGCGCCATTGACTTTTTTGCTCTCATTGCTTCAGTGACCCTTCTTTTGGCGCATATCGATAGCCACCAGAATAATGAAGGGGAGAGCCTCGCCCATCAGCGGCCTACTGACCGCGCTCTCATCGAACAGGCGATGGAGTATATGGATGACTTTAACAAAGCCTCTCAGGATATTCTTTCCAAGAGAAGCGCTGATGTGATCCGAAATTTATTGGGGCTTGAAAACCAAGCATTCGGCAAGCATGAGCTTGCAGGGGAGGGACAGGGAGACACACACAGTGCTCACAACACACACTCAGGCCAAGGGCATGGGATGCAAATCAACATTCCAAACATTGGGACGGTTCACATCTCGTGTGACATCATTGTGAGACAACATGGGTCAACAGGGGGAAACAGTTACGACACATTGAAAACATCATCGAAGGAAGACCGCACCAGCCTGCCCATGTCAAGCCAGTTCAGTGGTCCCGAAAACCAGATGGCCCATATCGCGGAACAGCAGGAGATGAAGAACCAGCATGGAGCTACAGATGCGACCAACAGCTTTATAGAATCACTACACCCGATTGGCGAGGAAGATATGGCATTCTGGTTACATGGATCAGATAATCTCTTTCAAGGTATTGATCTAGCTCATTTTGATCTAGTTTAATACTTAGCTATTAATATTACAAAGGGAGGAGCTCTAAAAGGCAACGTAAGCTTTTTAATTAATCAATTTGTCAAGTTTGTCTGGTCCACGTACACTGAGGTGAGGAAACTCGCAATACAGGCCGTTGAAGCAGTTAGCTTACGCGGCGGTTAACCCTCTTTGTGCCAGTAGAATGTCGAGGATAGATAAGCTTCCGAGAATTCCGGACTGGCTATTCTTGGAATCCTTCTCTGAGCTGTTGGATCAGCAATGGAAAAGCGACTATGCTCGGTCTCGCAGCTGAATTCGGTCTCGGTCTCGGTCTCGCGCCCCTCCCACCTTGAACACTGGAACGAGATGTGATGTGAGCGAACGGGAAGAAAGTTGATACGAGTCTTATTTTTGAGATATCAAGTCCAAGTTAACTGGAGTCACTTTAAATATACTACACTGTGCGTTTATGGGGATCTTTCATGCTAATCGGCCCTCCCTTACGGCAGTTCAACACACCATCCCGTTCACACACACAAATCACCCGCAAGTTACATCATGTCTGGGCCTTCAGACTCATATGGCGACCCATACGAGCATCATTACGACGACCATCACGCTCGACAAGAGGGTGCTGCCCATTTTTACCAAGACACCTCTTACGTGCAAGAAGGATACTATCCTCAAGATTCCATTTCCAAGTACGATTTTAAGAGGGTTTGATCGGCCTGTTGAGAGTGCTAGAAAAGCTAATATGAGAATGTAGTGATGGTTTTGAAACCAACGGCAATTATTCGTACCATGAGACACCTGCTCGTTATGACGACTATGATACGGGCTCTTATTATTGGCAAGATGGGCAAACCCACCATCATGCCGGTGGTGAGAACAACGGCTGGAACGATGGCTACGGATCAAGGGACGACGCGGGCCAATACTCAGCAACATCATCCGAAATCTTCTTTGGCGCTGATGACTCGGCTGCATACGATGGAGACGATATCGACTATCCACCTGCGGTTCACCCATCGCCAGACCCATATCCTGCTTGGGCTTCTGACCCTCAACAGCCACTGACTACTGAGGAAATTGAGGATACTTTTCTTCAACTGACCGACAAGTTTGGCTTTCAACGGGAGAGCATGCGGAACATGTTCGACCACCTTATGATACTTCTCGATTCCAGAGCCTCCCGGATGTCGGCTGAAAAGGCTCTCGTCTCCCTGCATGCAGACTACATTGGTGGTCGTAACGCCAATTATCGAACATGGTATTTTGCCGCCTATCTTGACCTTGAGGCTGGAGACGGAACCTCGAGCCCTGGCAACACTACAGGTGCAGATGGACAGACCGACAGTACAGACCCCGCAAACTCAGGAGAAGCGCAAGGAAGTGATGATTTTCAACTCGCCGAAGAGCGTTGGCAAAGACGCATGCGGAACATGTCACCACAAGAACGCGTCCGTCAGCTTGCTCTCTATCTCCTTTGTTGGGGAGAAGCAAACCAAGTTCGCTTCATGCCGGAATGTCTATGCTTCATTTTCAAATGCGCCGAGGATTCCTTTATCGCAAGCCCAAGCAACAACAACGTTCACGCCGAAGAGTCGTCCTTCCTTGATCACGTCATCACTCCCATCTACCGCTTCCTTCGTGATCAAGGCTATGAGATTCGAGACGGAGTCTACGTTCGCCGTGAACGGGATCATGACAAGATCGTGGGATATGATGATTGCAACCAGCTATTTTGGTACCCTGCAGGAATGCGTCGTATTGTTCTCAACGACAAGACCAAACTCTTTGACATTCCTGCCTCGGAACGCCTGGCTCGATTCAAGGATATCAACTGGGATAAATCCTTCTTCAAAACATATAAAGAATCCCGGTCATTGCTACACCTTCTTGTCAACTTCAACCGCATCTGGATCATCCATTTGACACTCTTTTGGTTTTACACTGCTTTCAACGTTCCGACCCTGATAGTTGGCCCAAGCTACGAGCAAGAGGTGAATCAATCACCCACCAATGCCAAAAAACTGTCAGCTGTCGGGCTTGGTGGTGCTATCGCGCCTTTTTCTGCAACTTGTTGCTACAATCGCCGAGTGGATGTATGTCCCACGGCGGTGGCCTGGAGCAGAACCTATCGGCATCAAGATTCTCTTGTTGCTGGTTGCCCTCGTCCTCAATCTTGCACCTGGTGTCAAGATCTTTTTCTTTCCTGGCCCGAAGAAGCTTGATGATTATCTTGCTATGGGCCATGTTGGTCTTGCCACTCAGCTCTTTGCTTTTCTCGCAATCATGCCATCTGGGAACCTCTTTGGCAACTTCTTCAAGAAGAAGTCCCGTCGTTCCACAGCAAGTGAGGTCTTCACAGCGAACTACCCATCACTTCATGGAAACAACAGAATATTTTTCATACTTGTTTTGGACACTGGTTTTTGGTGCCAAGTTTGGAGAGTCCTACGTCTTTCTTGCTCTCTCTTTCCGAGATCCAGTACGCTATTTGTCCATCATGAACGTGGATAGCTGCCAGGGAGACAAACTTTTTGGAGCAATCCTATGCAGACAACAGCCGACAATACTCCTCGTTCTTATGATGATGACGGATCTCATTTTCTTCTTCCTCGACACATACCTCTGGTACGTTCTGGTCAATACGGTCTGTTCGATTTTGAGGTCATTCTACATTGGCTCTTCAATCTGGACACCTTGGCGGAACATCTTTTATCGGCTACCCAAACGAATCTATTCCAAGGTTCTAGCAACAGGAGAGATGGACATCAAATATAAGCCAAAGGTTCTTGTGTCTCAGGTGTGGAATGCGATCATCATCTCAATGTATCGCGAGCATCTATTATCGATCGAGCATGTGCAAAAACTTCTCTATCACCAAGTCCCATCAGAGGAGATCGGGAAGAGGACGTTGCGAGCTCCCACATTTTTCGTTGCCCAAGGCGACCATTGGTTTGACAGCCAATATTTCCCCAAGAACGGCGAAGCTGAACGTCGCATCTCCTTCTTTGCCCAATCTCTCTCCACACCTATCCCTGAGCCTATGGCCGTCGACAGTATGCCCACCTTTACGGTCATGATTCCGCACTATTCCGAAAAGATCTTGTTTTCACTACGAGAAATCATTCGCGAAGAGGATCAATATTCACGCTTGACGATGCTGGAATATTTAAAACAGCTGCATCCACACGAATGGTCTTGTTTCGTTAGAGACACAAAGGCTCTTGCTGGTGAAGATGAGCCGCCTCACGACTCTGATCCGGAAGCAATGGACCGCAAAGTTCAAGATCTCCCTTTCTATTTCATTGGATTCAAATCATCGGCTCCAGAATACGCACTGAGAACACGCATCTGGGCTTCACTCCGGTCTCAAACGCTCTACCGAACGGTATCAGGGTTTATGAACTATTCTCGTGCTATCAAGTTGCTGTATCGGGTGGAAAATCCGGAGGTGGTGCAGCTCTTCAGACAATATCCCGAGAAGCTTGAAATGGAGCTTGAACGGATGGCCAGGCGTAAGTTTCGCATGGTGGTGGCGATGCAACGGTATGCCAAATTCAAGAAAGAAGAGCAAGAAAATGTCGAATTCTTGTTGAGAGCCTATCCAGATCTCCAGATTGCGTATCTTGATGAAGAGGCTCCAGATGAGGGTGGTGAGCCTCGTGTCTATTCATCCCTCATCGACGGGCATTCCGAGGTTTTGGAGAATGGCTTGAGGAGACCAAAGTTCAGAATCCAACTGTCAGGCAATCCTATCTTGGGCGATGGGAAATCTGATAATCAGAATCATGCACTCATTTTCTATCGGGGTGAGTATATACAACTCATTGATGCGAATCAAGACAACTACCTGGAAGAATGCCTCAAGATACGGGGCGTCCTTGCGGAATTTGACGAAATGAGTACCATCTCTGGCTATGCCGATGATGCCAAAGACAACTCCCCTGAGCCGATTGCCATCCTGGGTACGCGAGAGTACATCTTTTCCGAGAATGTTGGGATCCTAGGCGACATTGCCGCTGGCAAGGAGCAAACTTTTGGCACTCTTTTTGCTCGTACCTTGGCCCAGCTAGGAGGCAAGCTACACTATGGCCACCCAGACTTCCTTAACGGAATCTTCATGACAACTCGCGGCGGCGTCTCCAAGGCTCAAAAAGGTCTTCATCTGAATGAGGATATCTATGCCGGGATGAATGCAATCATGCGAGGCGGTCGTATCAAGCATTGTGAGTTTTATCAATGCGGAAAAGGCAGAGATCTCGGGTTTGGATCCATTCTCAACTTTGTCACCAAGATTGGAACTGGAATGGGAGAGCAAATGCTCTCGAGGGAATATTTTTACCTTGGAACAAAACTTCCCCTTGACCGATTCTTATCCTTCTACTACGCTCACCCTGGATTTCACATTAACAACATATTTATCATGGCTTCAGTCTACATGTTCCTCATCAGCCTTCTGAACCTCGGCTCACTTCGACACGAAACTATCAGTTGCAACTACAACCGCGATGTTCCAATTACGGACCCGTTGTTTCCTACAGGTTGTGTCAATACTGACGCTTTAATGGATTGGGTGTATCGGTCCATCCTTTCTATTTTTCTTTGTGTTCCTCATGTCATTTATCCCCTTGACAGTGCAAGGACTGATGGAATCTGACCCCTGGAGAGCTGCTTTGCGATTCATCAAACACGTCGCCTCATTGTCGCCATTCTTTGAGGTATTCGTGTGCCAGATTTATGCCAACGCTGTTGAACAGAATCTATCATTCGGAGGGGCCAGGTACATCGGAACAGGTCGAGGTTTTGCTACTGCACGTATCCCATTCAGTGTCCTTTACGCAAGATTTGCTGGTCCATCCCTCTATTTTGGTGGCCGGTTGCTTCTCCTGTTGTTATTTGCCACGCTCACTGTTTGGCAAGCTGGGCTAACTTGGTTCTGGGTCACAACCTTTGGCCTAGTCTTTTCACCTTTTCTCTATAACCCTCATCAGTTTGCATGGGACGACTTTTTTATCGACTATCGCGAGTTTCTGCGATGGCTGTTTCGAGGGCATGCTCGTTTTCATGGCTCGTCCTGGATCACATACTGTCGCCTGGCCCGGACTCGAATTACTGGTTTCAAGAAGAAGAACCTCGGAGATCCATCCTCTCGGCTTTCTGGGGATGCCTCACGCGCTTCAATAAGCTCAATCCTCTTTGGAGAGATTTTCCTACCGCTGCTGTCTGTCATCATGACCACACTTCCATATCTCTACATCAACGCGCAGACCGGTGTGCTTCCCAAGAACAACAGTGGCAAAAAGGTTGAGCCTACGGATTCTTTGATTCGTCTTTTGATCATCGCGTTTGCACCAGTGGCCATCAACGCCGGTACCTTGGCCGTAATGTTGAGTCTGAGTTGTCTTATGGGACCTCTGCTCAGTCTTTGTTGTAAGCAATTCGGCAAAGTGCTGGCTTCGATCACATATGGAATCTCTGTCGTTGCACTGATCGTTTCCTTCGAGGCAATGCTATTTTTGGAAGGATTCAACTTTACCAGGGCCCTTGCAGGCATGATTGCGGTCGTTTCCTTGCAGATCCTATTCTTCAAGGTCATAATCTCGACGACATTGACCAGGGAGTTCAAGACCGCTTCTTCCAGTACTGCCTTTTGGACAGGACATTGGTATTCTTTGGGCCGCCATTCTATCACGGCACCATTCCGAGAGATTATCTGCAAGATTACAGAGTTGAGCATGTTTTCGGCTGATTTTATGTTTGGGCATTTGCTTCTGTTTGTAATGTTGCCAGTTCTTCTCATCCCGAAGATTGACAAAGTGCACACGACAATGCTGTTTTGGCTTCTCCCGAGGTTAGCTTCCGTTCATCCTGATTTAAATGAGGTTTCGAACTAATTTTCCATCATAGTCAACAGATACGGGAACCAATCTACTCCATGAAGCAGTCAAAGCTCAGGCGACGTCGAGTGGTCAGGTTCGCAGTTGTTTACTTTATCATGCTGCTCGTAGCTGTCGGACTGATCCTCGCACCTCTACTAGCGGGCAAGTACATTCCTTCAAGTGTGTCTGATATTTTTACAGACTTGGCTGGGTTTCATTTACTGCAGCCATCCGGCCTGGATCGCAATAACACGAATGGGACACAACAAACCGGTACTGGGATGCCTGGCTATACTGGTGCAGGTTTGGAGTCTTCTACTTCAAGGACTAGGGACATAGCAGTTACGACTCAGTAGAGTCCTTTAGCAGTGTGATTTATCAATTCTACCAAAACGCGGGTGTTTCCTAAACCACTATAAGGATTTCATAATTACGAACTCTGTTGTGTCTGAAGAGCGATGATGATAGGGACAAGCTGTTAGAAACGTGCATTTGTGTTTGACATCTGGCCACTTTCGCTGTTTTGAGGACTGAACTAGTGTTTTCTTTTGCCTTACGAGTAGTTAGACTGTTTGCACGCTTGATCAATGAGATAAGTGCCAAGGCCAAGTGGTGTTTCGACCGTAGCGTATTGCAGCCATATTACCGGCTTCCGACAAGTCAAGTATATTGACGAGTAGTTCAGTTTTTGCCTGGGCGAACATCACATATTTCTTATCCTCGATTGCGCCTTGGCAGCTACCTTTGTTAAAATATAAGACCCAACATGCTCTCAAGTGCTAACCCTTGTTGTTTTTAATAACCTTTGCAAGTCCAAATTGTGCCTTGAAACTCTAGCTCTGTCAAACTGTCCATATAACATCAATGTCCTCTAACTTGTTCTGTGGGGTGTGCGACTTTTCCTCTTGTCAATAGGGGGTAGAAATTGCTGTGGTCTTCCATCTGTCATAACCCAATGGTGAAGAAAAGTATCACCACCACTCAATCATCAAACACTTCCCTCGCTTCTAAATCAGGACGCTTTTTGGCCTCCTCCATATTGTGTGCCCTCTTCTTAGCCAAGTAGAGGGAAAGTATGCCCTGTATCGTGGTGCCCAGCCACAAGAACGATATGAAGAAGTTCATGTAAACAACCGTCTGCAACTTGGCAAATTCTGAGTCGTTCAGATACCCGCTGGCTCTCCCTTCGCTTCTGACCCGACCGATGTATCTCATTGTCGTGAATGAGGTGCCGAAGAGTGTGGTCCATAATACAAAGGCAGATCCATCGCAAATGCACCATGCTATGCTCCCAATCGTCATGAAGAAAGACAGCGCACAAGTAGCTACCGACAACACAGCCACGACTTCGGCAAAGATGGAGATTTTGGAGATACTGGTTTCTGTCGATTTCTCGCTGGCTAAGAGGGTACCGTAGAGACTGGCAATGGCGATGGCAAGAATGAGTTGTATACAGCGAAGACCGGTAAGAACGCGTAGCCGAAGGGGTTGGCTTGTATTGGAGAATTGGTTGGTCGACATTGGAATTGATATTGAGTTGCTGTGTTGGTGCTCGTTAGGGTCCAGGTCGATTGTATGTCGAGATTGTGCATGAGGCAGGTCTCAATGGAGGTAAGGTCAGCCAGCTTTATCTTTGTTTTCTCAGCAGAAGATCAGGTAGGCAGTTAGATCACTTATGGACACGTTTCACGGTTCAAGCCAAAATGCAACAATAGGTTTTAGATTAAGACAGCCAAACCGGGAACTCGCATTTCCGTGGTCTGGTGCGTGTTGACTGAAGTGTTACTCTCGTTTGTGCCCTATCAGAAACACGACGAGCAGTCACAGAATGCGTAAAATATAGGGACCAATCATGTTTATTCTTGAAACACTCAAAGTTCGACCTGCCCCTTTGAGCATCTAAACACGGCACTCTTCAAGTGTCAGGACTAAAAAAGGGTTGCGGGGAACACTTGTCCGGGGTTGAATCCCTTTTCAGGGGACGCTGAAACATGACAAGGTGAACTAAAACTGGCTAGCGACCTATCATCTTGCTAGCGAAGTTGGTAATATCGACGACGTTTGAGTCAAACTTGTGTGAGGATGAGCTCGCTGAGGCGTTGCGCGAGCACGCACTCACCACTGTGTCTCATCGTGTGTATGTGTGTATTATTTGGAATGCGGTTCTGCATCCCCCATTCTTGTACCGTCAACCCAGATAAGGATGGAGATTGCCTCAAGTGCGAGGTGTGAGAGAGTAACCCTTGTGCCACATGAGTCTCGCGAAGATACCAACGTAATAAAAACGCCATCCACCGTTTAGCTAGAAATCAATCACAGAGAACTTGACCTATCACATAATGAGCACTCGATCTTGTACGTCGGTTATCCCGGCTTCAACTATGATACAGAGCACACTTCAACACAATGAGCACTCAATGGAGTTCTTTAACATTGCTGCCGTTGGAAGACCTTCGTTGGTATTCCCTTCTATTTACATAAACAGCTCGCCAGCATTAATACTTAGCACTTGATAGTGTATGAATACAGCAAGAGCAAAAGCAATCAAGAATAGGTTACCGGTACCCGGCATCTGCCCATATCAGAATTCTTGCTGGAATCTTGGGTTTTCCCTAATCCTTCCACCAAATCTGTTTAGCAACCATGGTACAGGCGCCAAAGCAAGAGAAATCAATCCAAGCAGTGTATTCCCCCACCCCAGACCAAGTGCATCGTATAGCTTCAAGCCACAAAGCGGTAGAAGGGCTCCCAGCAAACTCCGCAAGATGGCATTAGCTGCAGTGACTGACGCAGCATGTCTCGTGAAGGCGTCGACAAGGTATGTCTGCGAGATCATAAAGATGCCGATCATGCCAAAGCCCATGATGCTTGTACCGATCATAGGCACGATCCAGTGCAATTGTTTGTCTGCTGTCCAGCCGTACATGATCAGGCCGATGGGGAGAGTCAAGGCGGTAGGGACAGTGAGTCTCAGGTCAAGCCGCTGCTCCGGCTCGACAGCCTTGCCCTCACTCTGACCATCTCTTATCAGCTTGTCCGACAAGTATCCCACAAACATCAAGCCAAGGAGATTTCCAACGCCTCCAGCGATAAATGACAACCCTGCGCCCACCGCACTGAACCCGTACATGTCGTGGTACACAAAGGTAAAGGTGGTGAATAACAGGTATAACATGCCGTAGAGGGTGGCGATATATAGGCAGACCATGGTGACAATGGGCGAGAAGAGAAGCATTCGCATCGGTCGAGTGATGGCAGAGATGAAGATCTCCTTCGGTGTTCCTGCAGGTCGCATGGCTGAGCGATACTTGTTGATTCCAGTCGTCTTGCGTAGTTTAGAAGCTTTTCGTTCGAGTATGACGGGTGCATACGTTTCTCGGAAAACTACAAAGGAGGCCAGCACTACAGCCCCAGACTGAAGTTACCAATCCGTTAGTCACTCATCCAGCACCCATGGTAAATGGGGTTGGACTCACCACAATAGTTATAACCCAAAAGACCCATCTCCAACCTTTGGCCTCGACCAGAAATCCAGCACAAACAGGTCCAACGACAGGTCCAAGAAGAGGTCCAACCGACCATATAGACATGGCGGCTCCTCGCTTCTCAGGAGGAACCATGTCTGCTATCGTGCCACTGCCGCAGGTCACCGTAGCGACCCCAACAAACCCAGACAGGAATCGAAATGCAATTAGCATCCCTATATTCTGAGATAAGGCACATCCGATCGAGAAGATGATGAAAAGAGTGTTGCAGACGTGATAAACTGGTGTTCGGCCGTAAAGTTCGCTCAACGGAGCCATTAGTAGCGGCCCAAATGCAAATCCGAGCACAAAGACAGAAACCATGAATGTCGCAACTTCATCATTGGTGGTCTCAAACTCGGCCATAATGAGCGGTACACCAGGAGCCATCATTGCAGATGCCAAAGGCCTATAGAGTGTTTAGCAGGTCGAGATTATCGAGATGAACAGAAGTCATACGTAACAAAGGTGATAAAGGAGAGAATCCCGATGATGCTCCATTTACGACCCGTTGACCAATTGAGGGGATTTTCGGGGTCCTGATCAGCTGGTTCCTCCCACCCAACTGTAAAGTTGTTGTTTCCATCTTCGTCGGGTGTCGTCTCTGACTTGGGCGTTTGATGCTCCTCTGAGAGTTGTAGTGTGCTTTCGTCCGCCATTGTTGTTTTGTTAATAATTTTCTGTGAATCAAGCAAGCAGCCTGGAACATAACATCAAACATCAAAGGGGCAATGAACCCCCGTGAATATAAGTGAACAGTGGATTCATTACGTCCTCCGTAGTTGCCAGGTAAGGACCCATCACCAAGGCTGAGACCGAAGTCGAGACCGAGACCGAGACCGAGACCGGGTGGTCAGGGGTTAATGTGGCTGTGCCACTTGTTTGGGATTTGGCCTCATTGTCCAGGGCAGAGTAGGACTGAATGGTGATCCCGCACTTTATCATAGTTGAAGCCGGGATATGGACATACAAGATCGGTGATCCCGCACCTTGCCGTTGGATGTGGCTCTAGCATCGCAACTGAGCCGTCCATGCCCTTATCAAAGAAACCAAGAAGCTTACCAAGACTCCTCTAAAGGTAACCGCGCCCAAGCTGCTCGTGATACAGAAGCAAGGTCAGCACGTCATTACGGAAAGTCAACAGAGCCAGCGCACACAAAAGCTCTATTTACTTTAATCTCCTACACCCTGTCACCGTGCCTGCAACTTCAAAGCTAAACTTTCAGCCATCTCGCCAATGACGCGAGTGATGCCTTCGTTACTGTTCACCCTCCATGGACCATGGCCCCCATATGAAGAATGAATATCGATCAGATGCAATTCTTCAACGTTCGTCTCGTCTCGCAAAACACTTAGAACTTGACTCCACGCCTCAAAGTTTGGATCAGCGCCGTCTGAACTCCATCTCGTCCTGAGATGGGCCGCTTGCATCATACAAAACGTCATTTTGACGGACCGAAGCGTTTCTCGGTGACGTCGGAAGAAGTCGATCATGTCCGCGTCCCTACACTCCATCCTGTCTAGCTCAAATGTCGTGAGTCTTGGGGCGTGAATGTAGGAAAGACTTGCGAAGCGGAGCCTGTGCCACATGGAGACCTGCAGGTGCGTAAGCTCGGGACACGCAGCTATGAGCTTCACGCTATCTTTCCATGCCTTGCCCCCATCATGTGCCCAGCACGTGCAGTTGGACGACACAAGCACAAAATCGAGCCGATTGACTTTGTGAAGCTCTGATGAGTGATATTCAGAGAGACTAGGGCAGGCGCTATCAGGATCCCCTTTGGAGAAGATGTTCAGACGTCGGACCGGAACGTGGCAACCCATAGCTAGCCTCATAACCGCTCTGAGAATGAGGTCAACCACACCGGGTCCGCTCTCCTCGCCCGCCTGCGAGACATCTTGATAGTTGATGAACTGCTCGAGCCCATAGTCAGGGACACTCTCTTTTGTTGGGAAGTCGATTTCGAGGCGTCGTGTGAGTACCTTGAAGCCCCAAGGTAGACGAGTGTGCAGGTTAACCATGTCGATGCTAGTGCAGTTTGTGAAGCCTTTCAAAGCATCTGTCAATCGCGGAATACCCATGTCGCTTTTTAGGAGGGTTTGCTGAGCCGAGTAGTAGGCTTGATAGGCCACAACGGCTGGCGTACGGTACCAGCTAGCCGCGTCGTCTTGCCAGGGTCCGAGGGGTGGTTGGAGCTCATCAGCAGGCACGAAGTACAAGGTTGAGATTTCCAGTGTGTGGACGGCTTTGCTGAGCACGGGATGTTGTGATATCTGATGTAGGTTTTCCAGGCTTTCTGGGAGGATCATGACGCAGCGAGACTCGAAGAAGCGCTGGGCGAAGAGATGAAAGGTTCTTTCGTTGAGCTCACGGCATGTTTGGCGCACACGCAGGTGATCGCCTGGATCGACCCAGCCACAGATCTGCTCGGTAAGTTCGGTTGGAAGTTGGAGGAAACTGATTGCTGCCATTCTTGTTGTTTGTGGCAAAGACAGGCTCAGGTATTGGGGTTTTGCAGAGGTGTATCCGCATATATAAACACTATTCAGAACGCAGGCTGGTTGTTTGACGATGCTGAGAATTATGACTCATGTCCACCGCTCATGTCAGCTGACAAGGTCCATAAGATCAGAACGTGACTCAGCACCCTCTTCGCCAGTTAGAGCACCTCTCGACAGGGATGCCATTATGCATTATGTCGTCAGACGATCCATCACGACGTGCCTTCGTCTCAGTCCACTCCTTGTAATCCCCAGGGGCCGGCCCTTAGCGAAACCCCGAGTCGCCATAGGTCTGAGTTGAAATTTGCAAGCACCATGCTGACATCAAAGGAGGTACAAACATGATTCCCGAGCAGCGTTCCAGAAAGAATCCGACGATTGCAGGCTGCCAATACGCTCATAAACCTTCTCAGAGCCTTCCCTGTTTAACCTTCGGAGCAGCAATCCGCTATGTTAGTCAGTGTTCCCAAAGGTATAGCATTCAAGACCTAGTGCGTAAATTGAGATTTGTCGCCTCTTGGCTCATCAAGTGCACAGACATTCTTCCAGTTTTGTCAATGTCCGTGCCTTATAGTTCGCCTCTAGATGCTGCCGGGTTATGTTCGCCGGCTTTGATTGGACCGATCACAGACGCCCATCACCACGAAGGGACACCAGCTATGCCTGAGAGCTTTGCTGGGTACTTCGCAGGGTTCCAAAGAAGTCCAGAAGAGAGGTTGGCTTTCCATATCCCTGAGAGATACTGGTCAGAGATTATCCGGCTCACAATATCAGCGATACCGGCAAGAGCAGGCAGTCTATCGCTTTCATATTTTAGTTGTAGCGTCGAGTACTCCTGTACCAAGTCAGACCATGACCTGAACTGGAATATGTCCTTCTGCTCTATGGCCATTCTCATGGGTAGATGAAAGCTAAACTATTGTCTCTTGACCAATTGAAGGGTTTTGGGCTAGGGATCTGACAAAACTACTAAGCCAGTGCTTCAACGTATGTCTGGGGAGTGAAAACTGCGTTCATCCATGCCATTTCTGGTTTTGATGGAAACTGCGTCCAAAAGGGGTGGTTTGACGCGCTGCAGCCACAACAACCCCGTCGCAGCATCGACCCTGTCAAATAGAATCACGGCGGGATACACTGGCTCGCCCAGTGCTAATCGCTTAGATCTTACTGGATAACCTGTGTTATCTGGTCCGGCTCAAAGTCAAAAGCTTGCTGCTGTATTGCAGCTGTGATTTATAAAGGAGCTTCCTGGTTTATCTCACATGATACGAAGACCTATGAGTTGCTTGCAGTCAAGGCGCATAAACCGGTACTACGTAGTATTGTACAGTGTTTTCCTAACCAGGCAGCCAGGCTAACTAACGTTGCCGGCCGGAAATGTTTTGACGCTCAAATCTGCAACAACACCGAAAGAGCTAAGTTATGCAGGGTGTTGGTTGAACTGCACGTTCCCTTGGTCGAGCTGATGTGGCTTACCGGGGGCTGCGGGGGCGCGTGATCCACCACGATACCTTTGAGGAGGGCCTCCCTAGTGGTGGTTGGGGATCAAACGAGCCTCATTGTGTTGTCTCAAGGCAAGATGTGCATCCTGACGAAATTGGGTCGAGGAGGGGCACGCCGTTCCATCGTTGCAGCCTGATACCCCTCTTTGTGGTTCGGGGTACAAGGTCACTGTGTTGGCATTTGGATTTGATGCTATGATGTGTTAAAAATGTGTTCTTCGTTATAGCTGAAGCCCAGCCCTCAATGGGACAACTCAGCTAGAAGACCGTGGTTTGGGGCACATAGGCAGGATCTGGGGAGCATGTCACGATGGACATGATGAGATATTGCCACGTCTTCACTCGCCCAGGATGAGAGAGAGAGCGGGATGATTGGTTCCGGAGTGAGTGGTCAGTTGATCCATATGTTACCTTGCCATTCAGCCGTGACAGGCTAGCAGACCTCCTTTGCAACATACACTTTCGCCCGGCGTGTATGAGACAAAATGTTGATTGGCGAGGGGATTGGGAATTCTATTTCCTTGGCTAGCCAGCCGATTGGCCCCGTTCTCTGGCGGCTTACGGATTTTACCAAAAATGGCTGCCAGCATGTAAAATCATGCAAACGCCACGAACGCAACGTTGAGATGGAAATTTGACTCGACGAGTTGGCGATGGTAGACATTGACAGCCTGGTGATAACCCCCTTATAATTCAAGGGCCCTGCCCTTCAGATTCCAGTAAATCTTTACCATCAACTTATTTCTAATCTCACTTCATTTCAACACTCTGAACGAGCAGAGCGTTCGCCAATCTGGTATCTCTTGTTTCCATTCCGAACTTTGGATCAATCCAAAGGCGAATACCGCAGTTACGTGTCACCCTTGTTTCAATTCCATCCCACTACGACATGACAGACGCGGAATATCGCGAGGAAGATCTCAGCGCTTATCTCGGGCAAGGATCCCCCGAAGAGATAGAGAACGCAATTGCGCTCTGCGAATTGTGCGATGAGGAAGAACAAGGAGGCGGCCAGGCACGAGACATGCTTGTCGTAACCCTCTTTGACCTTTTCGAGAAGGGCAGTTCCAGACGGCATCTGGACTGCGCTATCGACCTCGCCAAAGAGCTCTACGAACTTGGAGTCACAACTGGACATGAAGACCGTCGAACTCGGCGAGCCAGCAATTACGCCAAGGCACTAGGGCATCGGTACTGGCTGGATGGAGATCCTGAAGACCTCCATGAGTCAATCAGGCTCAGCGAAGAAGCAGTGGATGCTTCACCACACGCTAGATTCATCCTGGACAGACCCATGGGCACCATCTTGCACAACCCTAGCATTGAGATCCAGGCCCTGAACACCCTAGCGGCCAGACTCGAGGAGCGTTTCCAACTGGCTGGATCCTTGAGTGACCTAAACAGGTCTATTGACATTAGGGAAAGACTCATTGCGGCTGTTCCCTGGGAAGAATGGAAGGACAGCTGGGTGGAGTGGATTCTCAATCTCGTTGCTAGTTTGCAAAGACGCTATGAGCAGGCCGAAGGCGACTCTCGCAGTGATATAGACCGAGCAGTCAACTTATCAGAGGAGGCACTCAGATATTTAAGTCAGACACCCCTTTCAACGACGCCCGCGTTGTGCACACTTGCACATGCGCTTGGCGGACGAGCCGGAGTCACACAGCAGGTGGACGACCTTGACAGAGCCATTCAATTACTTCGCGAAGCCCAGAGGAACACTCCAGCCAATCACGCCAACAGCTTAGAGATAGGTGTTAACCTCGCGATGCGTCTCTTCCAGAGATACGATATGAGTGACTCGGAGACAACCGCTGATCTTGATGAGGCGATGGGAGTTGCGGAATCAACACTTGACGAAACGCCAGATGGTCACCCCATTCAAGCCCACCTACAAAACTTCCTGGGGCTGTTCTCATACGCCAGTTTCCGTCGGTCTTCTTCAGAGCCAGTGGCAGACGAGGCGTTGCACCACTTCAGGCAGGCCCTCAGCAGTCCCCATTACCCCTCGGTCTTCTACCGTGTGCAAGCAGGGCGGATGATGCTCCGTATCTGCTGTGACACGGCTAGGTGGCAAGAGGCGTATGAGGCCTCCCTCACGGCCATAGAGCTGATTCCTAAGCTCTCATCACGCGCGATCCAGATCTCGGACAAGCAGCGGGTTCTCAGCGCCGACGACGTTGTGGGCTTCGGTGCTGACGCTGCGGCTGCGGCTCTCCAAAGCGACCAGAACGGTTACACGGCTCTTCGCCTGCTTGAGATGAGCCGTCAGTCATTGGCCGCCTCCGTGGCCGAGCTGCGTGTCGATCTTGTGGCGCTACGTACGACGTATCCTGCGCTCGCCGAGCAGATGGATTCACTTCGGGACGAGCTGCAGAATGACTCACCTCGACAGCACGCTGCGAATGGCGAGTTTGACACTCTTTTGGAAGAAATTCGCCAAAAAGCCGGGCTTTGAGCATTTTCTGAAGTCACCAAGTGAAGAAGATATCCTCGAGGCGGCGCAGGGTCCTCTTATCGTTCTCACTGTGAGCGCTTATCGGGGTGTCGATGCCATCCTAGTCGAGAAGGATAGAGTTCACGTCTTGAACCTAAAAGGAGTTACGCTTGAAGCTGTTCAAAAACGGTCCAGGGACTTGCAGAAGCCCAGTCTACTAAGATGGCTCTGGGATTCCATCGCCAAGCCGGTCCTAGACGAGCTCCGCCTTACTCGGCTGTCCCCGGACGGACGCCTGCCACGTATCTGGTGGATTCCCACTGGCATCTTGAGCGGTTTCCCATTTCACGCCGCGGGCTATCACTCCAATGGTTCGGCGGATAGTGTGATTGACCTTGCCATATCATCGTACAGCTCATCAGTCAAGGCTCTCGTGGACAGCCGTCGTCGTTCGTCTTCTATTCCCCGACTAGAAGACAGCAAAGCGCTTCTGGTGGCTGTATCTGACGCGCCGAAAAGTTCACCTCTGAGGGGGGCAGTCGAGGAGGTCCAGGCGGTAGAGAAACTCTTCGAATCCAAGGGTTTCGACAATGAGAGGCTCAGAAATGGTAAGGACAACAATGGTAAGGTGAACAAGAAAGAGGTCCTCGAGGGTCTCAAAACCTGTCAGATCTTCCACTTTGCGGGCCACGGAGTCGAGAACATGTCTGACCCTTTGCGCAGTGCCTTGCTGCTGCATGACTGGGAAACAGATCCCCTGACGGTGGGCAGCGTTCTCGAAGTCAATCTAAGCGGAGGCACCCCTTTCTTGGCCTACCTTTCCGCATGCGAGACTGGCCAGGTTTCCGAGTCAAAATTCCGGGATGAGAGCGTTCATCTTATCGGCGCGTACCAGCTGGCTGGGTTTCGCCACGTCATTGGAACTTTGTGGGCGGTTGATGACAACGACAGCGTTATGATGGCGACAGCCACGTATGAGAATATGCTTGAGGACATGACGGATGAATCTGTCTCCCGTAGCCTTCACAAGGCGGCTCGAAGCTTGCGGGATGACAGGAGATGTCCAAAGGTGGAAGCAGGTCAGACTGATGCAAGAAAGATCATATTAGTAGACTCCAGCAAGGATGAGTCAGGCAAGGATAGAACAAGTTGGATCCCTTTTGTCCATTTCGGCATGTGAGCTGTTTGGTCTTCTAGCTCAATTCTGCAACTGGGGGTCAGGGTTCAACTATAATAAAGAACACATTTGAGGATATATACATGAATGAATATCGCAGTACGATCGCCGTTCTTTGCAGTTCATGTTGATTTCGCTCAAAATTGCAGGCCAAGCTCGATCTGTGTGACGGCGAGCTTGACACTTAAAGCGGAGAAAAACTAGTCACTCACTACGTGTAACCAACGCGGACAATGGAGACCCTGAGAGAAAGCTGATCGATTTTTTTCCAGAGAATGAACCAAACGTGGAACTCTTCAATATTTCCCTAGCCAGTTTCTCACCTATATAGTCGATAGTGTACCGGGCACACAGAAAAGGAGCCATGCCTTAAGCAGTTAGGGTGGTGAATATCTAATCTACGAAACTCTACCACTCCAGGCGGGAGCATTTGAAATCATGTTTTGAAAGACAACAAGGAACAGGATACGTAGCCTCCCAACAAGAAGGAATGCTGTATAAGTAGATCGGACGAGACTTCTCACGCCACGGAGAACACCCAACTTTCACTGTTGTCATACATCGTATCACACATCTCATAAGTAGGCCATCGATGGCATACTAGGTAGGGTAGCCCAAAACATAATTTCACCGAGCGGGGAAATATCTGCTTCCAAGACTGCAAACGCAAGACAAATCCTCCATAGAAGAACCCGCAAAGAGCAGTGAAAACAGAAACTCTGCCTGTTGACGAGATTGGGATTTATATGCGTGGGGCGGAGAAATTTATGATTTATCTGAAACGGCTTTTAAAGTGCCCGACCTCAGGGGGAGCTCGTAATGTTTGGTGGAGATTGATGCCACGGTTAGTTCGGAACAATGAAGTACGGATCTAGTCAGGATGAGGTTCGAACGGCATGATAACCATTAAAATGCCGGGCTCCTAAACCGATTATGCAAGTACTCGAGCGCAAAATAACTGGGAACAAGCGGTGAACGGCTTTCAACCATGCCCATCATAGAGAAGACCCTCAGCGACGTAACGTAAGATATCCCGCTCACTAACCGACCGATAAGAAGACCAGCCTACTAACAGGAAATGTTACGTTATGTGCCGCTGCTACTTCTTATTTCCATATCGTGCTTGAGAAAGTCACACCGCCATCTTCTCTCACTTGACAGCTGTCCTAAACAGACTATCTCAAGTCTTCACTGCTATCCCTTCGATATTTCATCGCGCACGACCTCGCTTACGTGACAAAATACTATGTTATTCACTTAGTTATTTAGGCCCCCCCCCTTTTGTGGGAGAACTTTATTGTTGATCTTTCCATTAGTTACAATGATAAAAATAGTAACGAAGGTACTTCTTGGCACATGCCGAGAGTGAACCTCAACGCCAAGAACCACCATAGGTAGAATATCTTTCCGTAGCTGAGAACTGGGAACCTTCACACATTGGGTTGTTTATGATGTTATAACTGATCATTTGTAGCCTTCTAAGGATATATGATGAGTACCTATGGAAACCAATGGCTTTCTCTCCATTTGTGTACTAAATGGCAAATTTTATCCCACTACCTACGAGCTCTAGAGGACGATATTAAAAGGAGAGAAGGGAAAAAGGTTACCCTACACAAAAAGCGCGAAATGTTTTCCGGAAGCAGGGCCGGATTTACGACGAAATGGTCAGATTTGGTCAGCGATTGGGGACTCTGACAGGTGAACGCGAGATCGCCGAAAGTTCCGATAACCCTAGTCGAGGGGCATGGCATGGCATGGTTCATGCCCCTAGCTTCGATCCCATGCATCTTGAAGAGAACGGTGGCGGTTTGGTAGTGGATGGCTTGACACTTAAGTTGGACTTGTCATTTTACGTGAGCATGTCACTAGCATGTCACTCGGGCTCTCACATTTTCCCGCCAAATCAAGCTCAATGAAGCTTCTTTTTAACACTAATGACCAGAGGGTCCAGGATGTTTGGGTGGGCGGGTGAATCCATCTCATTTCCGCTAATGAGGCGCTAACTAAACAGGGCCGCCACGCCTTACGGGGCATGTTCCGGACCGACTACAATTGTTGCTCGGATTCAATGTGGAAAAGAGTCGTTGTTATCTATCTATAAGGGGAAGTATTCCTCAGCTAGAGTATTAATCAAACCTTGTAGTCATGCTTGCGTTATTGCTTGAAGGAACGACACTCTTATAGAATGCAGTGAAAAACGCACTAATCAGTGACATGCCAAGGCGGCATCCGATGACCGATCCCTGGTCAATATCCCCGAAACACTGTCCCCACATGACAGGTAACAGGCTTTGAGAGACTCGATGGGCCTCACTCTGTCTCGAAATTTCCGCCAATGATAGGGAAGTATCGTATCAATGAGGTCGATCTGAAACTCCTGGCTGGGGCGCTGACCCGTGAACCGAGACCAAAACCTCGTATTCCAAAGCCAGGGTATTACGACAGGAGATGGATGAGTTTTGATATCAATGGCTTTGGAAGAGATTTTCTGGATATAAAGCTCTAAGCTCATCCTCTCGTCGTAAAGTTCTTTCACTCATTCCTCATCGCATCTTTTGTCTCTCTTTTCAAACATTTCAACTTCTTACACTCGTTGACCCTGGTGGTTATACACTCATTTCACTGATTCATATTTACCTTCTACAACTTCTCTACCAACCAAACCTCAACTCATCACCATCAAAATGAAGTTCTCCATGGTCATCGCCGGGCTCTTTGCCTCTGCCGCTATCGCCACTCCTCAGGGCAACATCACCCCCAACACCATGGGAGCCCTCGAGAAGCGTGCCTCCTTCCCCATCCCCTCCTCCAAGGGCTCCGTCACCTACAAGTCTGCCCAAGTCATCAAGGGAACTTTTGACGGCAAGATGAAGACCTACGGCCGTGGTGTGAAGTGCACTGGCCAGAAGGAGGGCGGTGACAAGGATGCTGTTTTCATCCTTGAGAACGGAGCCACCCTCAAGAACGTCATCATCGGCACCGATCAGATTGAGGGTGTTCACTGCAAGGGCTCTTGCACTATCGAGAACGTCTGGTGGAAGAAGGTCTGCGAGGATGCTCTTACCCTCAAGGGTGACGGCAACGCTCTCGTCAAGGGAGGTGGTGCTACTGGAGCCGATGACAAGGTCATCCAGCACAACGGTCTTGGTACGGTTACCATCGACGGCTTCACTGTCGTTGACTTCGGAAAGCTCTACCGATCTTGCGGTAACTGCAAGAAGATGGGTACTCGCAACGTTGTCGTCAAGAACGTCAAGGCCTACAACGGCAAGCTCCTCACTGGTATCAACTCCAACAAGGGTGACAAGGCTACCATCTCTGGCACTTGCGCTACCTCTGTCAAGAAGATCTGCACTGAGTACCAGGGCACCACCCCCGGAAATGAGCCCAAGGAGCTCCGCTCCGGTGTCAGCGCCGCTTGCAAGTACACTTCCGTCAAGTCTTGCTAAGTGCATACAATTAATTGCTCTGCTTTCGATGGACGCATCGAAGGCCAAAGCATCTAGAGGAGATGAGGTAATTGGTGAAAGGGAGCGCGCCGGAAGGGCTTAATCGTAATAGAGGAATGGAACCCACGGGGCTCACCAAACTATTACTGTATCATTCTGTACATACTAGCTTTACCGAAAATAATCGAGGATATGTTATCCAAAACTTCCGTCATCTTGATAACTTGCTTAGCAACCATGTGCCACATCACTTTTGTCTATTTTATGTCTTCTCCTGAAAAGGAAATTTGGCCGATCTCTTTCATTATTTCCAAACATTTAGACACTAGATAGGGACCAAGGGAGGCCAGTTCATCAATCATCATATTACGGCGGGACAGCTCTGCCTGAGCTAAGTCGCTTGCCACATAAAAACGAAGATCCCAGTCAGACGCCAAACTATGAATGTCTGCAAGACAAGTTTAAAATTGGGACTTTGTCAAGTATTACAATGATGTTGATTTCATGAAAGATGGGGGCGATGGATACATAAAGAAACTGGTCAAAGGTGGTATGTTTGCTAGTTTTCACAACGATTTATGACCATGTTGTGCCATTGAAGCATCAAGGGTGACAAGATATTATTGAGTCTGGGAAAGACTAGGTCAATCCTGCCAACATAGTCTTTATTGTCTTCCTTTATTATATGGTCGCAATTATTGTTGCCATCTACTTCCTCTTCGGTCGGAGCTGATACCATACCTGCCACCCGATTTGAGTCATTCGAAAAGTTATTTGATTTGAGCGTGAATATTTTTCCACCACTCTTATAGACTCTTAGCGCCAGCTTTCATAGCCTATGCTCATATGAGGGTCGGTCGTACTGTAGATCACTACTAAGATAACTCTGAAATAGAATCTAGTTATCACGAGGAGGACTCTAACTACGGAATCAGGTCGGATCGCCATTTTCGCAGTACTAAGATGCTCTATCTTCTTGTATATCTACAGCACACATCAGAAGTTAGAATGCGTAGCTGCCTTGACAAACTGGCGCTGTGCAGCTTGTGGTGACATTGAATCAGTAAGCATCCATCCTAGTCTATCTTCGGTTTAGAGTTATAAAAGCAGTCAGGTGGTCATACGAAGGATGAAGAATGCGGATAGAACCTGCAAGCCCTTGGTTATGCACTGGAATCACATGTAAGTGAGTATAGCCTCAAGTAACCGACCCCGCCTGCAATGTAACACAAAGGAAAGTCACTCTCCTGCTGTGCCTTTTTCCACTATACCGATTTTAGAAGTAGCCGAGCAAACCTCAATCGTATTCACTTACCATTACAGAAGATAGAGAGGCCTCCATGAAGTGTTTGAACTGCCAAGAGAAACTGCGCCACTTCATCGTGCTGCCATGGCAAGCTTTTAAGCTCCCTCAGAATGTTCAAAGAATAGGCATTTATACTTCGTTATTGTCTACGCTTTCGAGGCCTGGAATGGTGAGATTAACTTTTCACTTGCCTGAGTAAAGACATTACGTTAGAGTTCTTCAAACTTCACCCCAAGATGCCCACCGCAACAATTTTGACTGGTCATTTAGCCACCATAACTAATTTCGGTCCGCTAACAACGACCTATTCGGCACCAACATCATGCAGCACCGCAACAGATCATCTTTACATTGGACTGACAGAAGAGCCAGGCATACTTTGGGGTTACCCCACCTGTCACGGCGTCCAGACATTTGGCGACTGCATACCATCCGGTGACGCTTTCGATAAGCTCATGACTGATGTATATGCCAAGATCATTGACCATGGTTTCTATCATTATTATTCTCCAGGTCTTTACTGCCCCTCTGGCTGGACCACTGCCGCCGCCCTCGTCAACGAAGGCGGATCCTTCACGGATATCTCGGGATACTTGACGCGAAACTATACTAACTGGCTCGGTCGCTGGGAGCCTGGTAGAGCACAGCCTTCAGACCCAGGTGAGGTCTGGAAACAAGCCTTATTGCCCTCAGAAACTCTCAAGATATGTTGCCCAAGGTATTGAGAAATCTTGCACTTATGGTCCTCACACTGATGAAGATTGTAGCGGCTTCGAGGGCGACAACAACGGTGACTGCTACTCGGTTTTAGGCCCACTTTCTTCCTATGGCGTTACAGAAATATGTGGTTATTACGCTGAAAAAGAGCCAACGCCCATCGGAACCCAGACAGTTCACAACTCAACCATCACTCAGTGGGAAACGGTCGCCTTAACAACCGTGACCCGGGTCCTGGAAACTGGGGCTTATAAAGACGATTTTGTCGTGACGAGGGTTCCAGCAGTGGCTCTCATCCATAAGGAGCCGGATCTTGAGCTGTCAGAGGGGGAAGGGAGTGATGAGAAAAGCTCGGCTTCGGGGAGGTCGATGTTTCAACAAATGAGCCTTGTGTGTCTGGTTCTTTTTAGTATGCTCTTTGTTTGTTATTTGTAGTTAAGCAAAATGGTTTCATGTCTGAACACGTTGGTATTACTTCCGTATTTTTCTCAAGATACATCCTCCTGGTCCGCCACCCTGTCTCAACTCTCACACTTTTTCTAACCTTCCTTTAATGAGAATCCTACGAGGCCATATGGGAGTATTTGTACCTCTCATATAACTCATTTGGGAGCTTCTCTCTCTCTCAAGCGCGCCAGGTGAGGATGCTAGGAGGATATCTCGCCATCAGATTCTGCTGACGTCCATCTTTGACTAATAAGGCGCAGCGTGGTTTTACAGTTAGGTACACCATTATTTGCGTATCACAACTGCACAAGTCTGGCGGCTTGACTAGTCGTTTATTCTAGGGGCAGAGTCACCACTGAGCTCCTTGACTTGTGGCTATGGATCCGAGTTATTGGTTTTCTCGCGAGCAATGTAACGCGATTCCGTTTCATATAGGTACTGTACAGATACCTGCAGGGCTCCTGCTCAACGCCTCGGTGGCCCTTGATTGATTACCATAAAAACCTTGTTCTGTCCAACTTGATCCAGCAAAATTCCCGCATCAGCGCTTGTTCTCGCATCAAACACACAGCCTCCTCCATCTGCACGCATATAATGGGTCCGCATCATGGCGAGAACTTTGCGGACTTGCTGATGATGCTCTTCAGGGGTGCCCAAAGAGAAGACGAGGATTACATTGTTGACCGACAGGCAGAACGTCTGGTCAACATTCGGAGTGACGTCGAACGCCGCTTTCAGCTCTTGATGTGGGTGATGAGTTTCGAGGCGGGTAAAATAGGTGGCATCACGAGCATTATCGAAGGCTGTGGGGAGGGATGGGTTCCAGACGGCGACGTTGGTCTCGCCCGAGGCGCCTGCGACCTGGATGGTGCCGTCTTCGGCGATGGAGAACGGATCTGAACTCGAGGTCATGCTGAATATGATAGCTGCATTGGAGGTTAGAGAGGAAGATTGCCCGAGAGCTGGGTATGTTGCTAACATTTGCGAGTGGTGTGTATGACTGAAGAGTGACGAAGACGACAGCCTGTGGAAGTGGGGGAGGGGTCAAGAAAACAGCCTCTCGACTACCTTGTGCGGGGGATACATTTTCTAATTGGCCATGTTGTCATACTTGAACATGACCATTGTTACAATCTCGGTCAAGGCTCTATCCAATTGGCGACGTGTTCTAGATGAGATAAGCCATCTTGTTTATCGCTTCTCCCGACTTCAACTATAATAAAGAACACATTTCCAACACATCATAGCATCATATCCCAATTAACACAGTGGCATTTTTAGTCTTTAGGCCACCTGCAGCCCGCAGGAGTCGAAGACCTAGATGAGATAAGGTTTGTTGAGGCTGAGTGTTGAGCGTAGAAGCATCTGCAGAGCATGTCTTGATATTGACTTTTGCGTTGAAAGGCATTGGATATGATGGGTTGATTGTATTGAAAACCATATATCTCTTGCTGGGTTGCCTACAGTCGGATGAGATGATACAAAGGCCGAGATAAGGCAATATTTCGTGCCTTGATTGGTCTATGCGTACTTGGATATCACCAAAACTTCTGTTTCTAATCATTATCCTCAGCCCCTACGGCACGCTCAATCCTTCTGGTCCAAGTCTTTGATCGTTTCCTCATCAACCATCTTTCCTTCGATTGCAGGATCATCCTCAAATTTGCTAGACTTTCCTAGCATTCCCTTGGCCACTCGTACCATACTATGACGCCCTTCCCAAAGTGGGAAAAGACCAACCGCGATTGAGCTGCAGCACAGCCAGATAATTCCCACAACGACCCATCCAGTGAAGAACTCCTTAGAGAAGACATAGGATGAACCATACATGGGCATGGGCCAAAGCACGAGGAGAGCCAGCGTCATGCAGACTGTCATGATCTTGGCCGTCTTGGAAGCCTTGTTTAGCTTTGCCTTGTCTTCTTCGGGGGCAACAAGAGTAAATGTCGCCGGCGGGGAAGCATTTTCGGAATCCTCCATAAGATCGGACGAGTTGGAGTCCTCGATCTGTTTGATGGCTGCCATGGACGACCAGTCATAACGGTCTGGCCCAAAGACGAAGGTGAAAAAGGGAACGAAGATGACGGGACTGAGTAGCGCAACGACGTTGCCCGCAAGCATAGGATTGTTGGCACCGAGGTTGTCGACATTCAACACACCGTCGAATTCTCTCGCGCAGGTGACTGTCCAGGCAATGAGGGCACAGCAAAGTCCAAGGACAGGTGAGCATGCCGCAGCGATCCAGTTCTGTCGAGTCCAAAGCAGAGTGAGAGTGGCAGGGATGACGGCTGCAGAGATCATGACGCCCATCCACAAATAGAGCCACCCCATGCTGATGCCCGCATAGTGAAGTCCTACACTGAAGCCGGCCATGATGGTACCGTATGCGACGACACTAGAGTGGGACACGGCAATCAGGCGGTTGCCAGAGGCACGAGGGTTGATATAGGTTCTACACAGTGTGTTAGCAAGGCCAAAGCAGTGGCAGATTACAAAAAGCCTTACTGGTAAACGTCATAAGTGAAAATTGAAGAGACGGCAATTAGTTGGGCCGATGTTGCCGATGTAACGGCCATGAATATCATGATGAGGGTGCAAATAGCACCCGACTTGCCCAACAAGCCAACAGCAGCATACGGAAGCACCAAGCCTGCCGTCACATCTGCCGGGTCCATACGGTTCGGATATGTTGGGAAAGCTGGATTTGTCTCCAGGGCCAGGGCACTGAGACCCATGGTTGTGGCGCACAGCCAGGGAATGGCAAACCAGGACAAGCCGCCGATGATGTATCCAGGCAGCGCGGACACCGGATGAGCCGCAATAGCCTTGTTGTAGTAACCTGATGCTGAGTTAGAGGTATATCCTATTAACCGAGGATTATACATACCATTATCCATAAAGACAGTTCCAAAGTTGCCAACAATGTTGATGACGAAGAAGATGATGCCCTCTCTTGATCTCATAGTTAGATAGGAGCCTTCAGCGTTTCCTTCTACGGGATGAGAGGCCGCAGCCTCTACGAGAAGATTGTAAACCTCGGATGGGGAACCAAGCTCAGTACCACCAGCGTACGCCGTGAGGGCGAAGATGAGGATGATGACGAGAATGACAACCGTATGGACCTGGAATACAACAGTCAGAACGGTAAGCTCTCAGATGGGTGATGAGACAGGTTAACTCACGTAATCAGTAAGGAACGTAGCCTTGATACTACATTTTTCATCAGGACAATTCATGACACCGAAGGAGTTGAATGACATACCCTCCAAACATTGTGTACAGAACGACACCGAGAGGCAGCAGAAAACAAGCGGCTGCAGTGTGCATGCCGGTGAGAGATGTCACGACGGCGGAACCTCCAGTCAACAGCATGGCAGTCACGAGAATATTTGTGAACAATCCGAAGCAGATATAGACGCAATGGGTGAGACGACCTGGTACGATTAGTGAAGCCCAGGCCATATCCATCGAGGAGTTCCAACTCACCATAGCGAGCACGGATGACTTCCAAAAAGGTATGAGCATTTGGTGCTCTTCTCTTCAACTCAATTGCAATCGTAGCAAACAGAATGATCTGGACCGTTGCGCCCGAAGCGTACTAACATCACACATTAATATTGATGAAACGGCTCAAGACCACGGTCTTACATACCCAGAATGGTCCCGAAACGCCATATCTGTAAGCAACTCCAGATGATTGCAGGAGTGTCGCGGCCCAGGTCCAGCTAGAGACGACAGCAGAGGCGACCAGACCAGACTTGACTGTTCTGCCAGCCGTGTTGAACATTTCCGAGGTTTGTTGCTCATTGTTGTATCTATAGAGTTAGTCAAAACCATACGGCTGCAAGAAAAAGATTTTAAATACCTCTTCAAGATCCATGTCGTCAGGATCATTCCCAATGAAAAAAGAAAGCCAAGACCGACAATGATGCCGTACCCGTAGGCTTGGCTCAAGGGAGGCTCAACTGTGCCGGAAGATGGACCACCGCCACCTGCCATGATCGCGAATTCTTAAGAAACAAAAGGAGTATTTCTTTGACAGGGCAATTTCGGCGATCAAGCTCGTTTGGCCCAGAATCTGACCCAACTACCAAGTCTTAGACTTTTATACCAAAGTCTTGAGTGCATGTTTCACAAGACGATCGTACATGTTCATGCTCTTGGCGATAAGTAGACTCATTCTGATTGGACAATGTCAGCTTGACAGGCCTGGACCAAAGGCGTGGGGTAAGAATTAAGGTTACAATCCGCGCGGAGATGTCAGGAAAAATGGCTTGGTTAGAGCAGATAAGGCTGATCTGAATCATGATAAGGGCCAATTCGACGCCATGATTTGTCTATTCGTGGGCGTTATCTTCTTATCTACCAACGATCACCATTCTTTCTACTGGCCGCCGGCCCGCTATCTTACTGCCATCAGCGAACTCTCGATGGAGATATTAATGTGATTGGTTGCCAAGACGCGGGGATATTGACCCTGCGCTCTGAATAATGTTCCGATTGACAGTATCTGGGGTTCTCGCAGGAAAAAAACCCGACCGGCGGCCACACCTATCAAGGTGATTTTATTGACAAGTAGTCAACGCTTCTCCATTCTTTACGTACGTATCTTCTATGCATCTCTTCTCAGGTGGAATTTCTGGCAATCTTTTAAGGCTGTCAAAAAGAGGCTGGTATACTCTCCGTCAGTGCTGATAAGTGGGAAAGCAGGCTCTGAACTCACATCAATTGACACATCTTCTCAAAACCCATAGACGAAAGCTCTTTGACTATCGGCACATGACTGGTTTATCATCATGTTTGGGCGAGATCATGGCCCATTGTGGTAATCGTCAATCGTGCGCAACTCTACCCAGGAGTAGGACGGCATATCATCACGCGTCTGAAGTGTGCAAGCTCCGAGCCTACGAAAATATCCAGCTCGTATATGACCAGAAGATCGATCCTCGCACGGGTGGTTCAATGATGATAAGTCACGGCTTGATGGGTTCAGACCGAAGTTTTCTCTACTCAACCTAGGCCAAAGTGAGCTGAGAGTTAGGCGTGAGCTCATGGCCAAAATAGCGACAGATCTCGACATGCCTGTGGCGCGAGGCTCGGGAGAATCTGTGCAAACTTAGCCAGGTCAAAAGTGTTCGTTACTGCCAGCTGTTGCCCACGTAGCACACGCACCGGGAATTTACAAACGGCCCTGTTGTATTTGGTGACCTCGAACGGCTGACAAGGCACGCGACACTCGCGGTCCCTGATAAGCAGGCTTGGGCCTTCCTCGAGCGTGCGGTCTTGAAGTCAAAGTCTCTTCGTTATCTCTTCCCATCGACTAGCCTTGAAGATCTACATGCGCAGCTTAGCTATCTAAGTTGTCTCGACGAACTTTTATTGATGCTGGTGCCTTAAGAAAACGAAATCGCAAGGCCGAGAAGCAGGCATAAAAAGAGATGTTAGACCTCCAGACCTATGCAACGTGCACCACTTCAACGGTGACTAGAGCGCGCCAGAAACAATCCCAGACAGCTTGCGCATTGACCCCACTCCCCAGCAGTAGCTAAGTTTTCTTCTGCGCTAGGGAACCATTCATGGCGCCGGCTAACTCACTGAGAATGCGATCGGACAAGGCTAGATTCAGGTCGCGTCAGAGCAACGGTCATATTAAAACAATACCACCTGCTAACTCTCATATTTCGTGACTAAATTACTACCCTAACCCTAGGTTTCCTTTGGTAGAAACAGCATGTTAATTGGCTGTCTTGTTATTAGTAGCCCCTTATTATCACACCATTGATACCCACTCGCACACCATGTCTAATTCTGCTCTGACCCTAACTTCTTCTTTATGTATAAAATCACGAATCACGCACTGAGTAGCACTAGGACCTTCCTATATATCTTGGCCTTGTCGTGACTCTTCTGGCGTATTTTCTCACGAGTTTATGTCGACACCCTCGAACCGCATACGAGTTTCGTCCTACTGCATGTGCAGAAACGCTACCGACCCAGCATGGCTTTACATCCCTCCGAAGTGGCTAAGCACAATAATGCCAAGTCCTGTTGGCTTATCATTCATGTGGGTTATAACTGCAACTGTTAGAGCTCGAACTTACCAAATAATCTCAGAACCAAGTCTATGATCTAACCGAGTTCCTTCCACGTGAGTAACAGGCTGAGGTCGAATATTCCACCTTGATGATGGCATGAGAGCATTCTTACTAACGCTGGATGCGATGGCCTTTTGGAATAGACCATCCAGGAGGTCGTAGAGTCCTCTTGATGCATGCGGTATGTCTGTTTGTGAAAGCCATTGATCTGGATGATGAAGACTCATACTTTCCCGGTCATAGGGTAGAGACGCGACCCAAAGGTTCAATCTTGTCCATTCGAAAGAGATTCTCGATACAGGGCTTGATCCTTCCCAGAAGTTAGGCCCTATTGATTCCAGTGAGGTTGTGGAAGACGTCGGTCGACAAGAAGAAGGAGAACGCCAAATCACGCACATCAAGAAACCACCACTCTCGCAATGCCTCACCATCAGAGACTTTGAGGCCGTCGCTCAACAGACTATGAGAAGAGAGTCATGGGAGTACTATTCCACAGGATCAGAAGACGAGTTTGTAGGGTTGCATTCCATTGACTACCCGAGTAGGGCGCTGCGTAACTAACATGTGCTACCAGACTCTCAAGGAAAACATATCTGCATTCCAAAGGATTCGTTTCCGTCCGAGGGTTCTCGTCAATGTCGAGAATGTCGATATATCAACAACTCTTCTGGGGACAAAGACCGCAATTCCCATCTATGTCACAGCTACAGCTAGTGCCAAGCTGGGCCATCCGGAGGGCGAAGTGGTCCTGACAAGAGCAAGCAACAATCACGGCATCGTGCAAATGATACCATTATACTCATCATGCCCTATCGAGGAGATTGCTGGCGCCAGGGCCCCGGATGCAACTCAATGGTTTCAGCTATATGTAAAAAAGAACCGCGACGCCAGCCGGAAAGCTGTTGAAAAGGCAGAGCGACTTGGTTTCAAGGCTCTTTGCATCACCGTTGATAACCCTCACCTGGGTAGTCGTGAAAGAGTTTTGCGGCTACACTTCGAAGGTGATACCAGCGCCGGTGACGAGTTTGAGGATGTCCCTGCTACCGAGCTAGATCCTTCGCTCACCTCAAACGCAAGCCTATCTTGGGAAGATATCCCTTGGTTTCAAAGTATTACCAAGATGCCTATTGTAATCAAAGGCGTACAGAGGGTCGAGGATGTTCTTACGGCAATAAGATATGGCGTCCAGGCTGTAATTCTCTCCAACCACGGAGGCCGGCAGCTTGAATACGCCGAAGCTCCCATTGAAGTCCTCGCCGAACTTATGCCCATATTGCGAGAGCGTGGACTTGACCACAAAATCGAGGTATATATAGATGGCGGCATTCGCCGAGGCACCGACGTTCTTAAAGCTCTCTGTCTTGGTGCTCGCGGAGTTGGCATTGGTCGCCCGTTCTTGTATGCCATGGCAGGGTATGGTCAGAAGGGTGTCGAGAAAGCGATGCGAATTTTTAAAGATGAGCTGGAGAGGAACATGCGCCTGATAGGATGCAATTCCATCGACGAACTGCATCCTGGATTGGTGAAAATGCTTCCTGGCGATGTAGCAAAGATCTAAACAGACAGGTTTTTTTTACCTAAGGGGCTGATGGGATATTTGGTATCATAATTTTGTTCGATAGAGACCAAATTGCATGTTATTACAATATACAAGGGGGGAATAGACAGAGAGTTGTCAGCGGTTGAACAGCCTCGCTCAATACACTACGCGCCCGTACCAGGCAGCGAGCCATACACCCAATTGTGCCTTTCCTTCCGCCCGTCGCCGAGTGTCAACCTTGGTCTCGATAAGCACGCCTGTTGGCTCATAACAAAGTGAGCCATGTGTCGATTGGTTAAAGGACCGTGGGCCATCGAAACCGTCAACGAAATCGGCAATACGAACAGCGAGTTCCCTTTCAGGTTGGAGCAGCAAAGCGTAGTCAATCATTTTCCCACCCAAGGTCCCGAGTTCCCCACGTGAGGGGGGGATAAAAGCCTTCGCGATGGCGGCTTGAGTGATGTTCTCGGTGCCTACATGCGGTATGGCAGAAGTGGCCAGTCGGAGGACCAGGTGACAGGTTTCTCAAGCTTGAGCAGATCGTCCGAGTTCTTGGCGGGACTTGTAGATCGTGTACGGCTGGCGATACCGCTTTGTCCTCGCGAACCAGAGGTAAAGGACGTTGAGGACTCGTTGTTGTCGTACTCGAGAGGCAGGGCGCACGTGTGCGGATCGGCCCAGTCGTGCAGAGCAAGGTGCTGGTCAGAGATCCAGGCGCAAATAATGTCAGATTCCATGTACGATCTGATTATTCCACAATACAGGATCGCTCGGTGCTTACTCGTTTGGTGACATGTGGGATAAGACGATGATGGTAGAGCGATGTGATTGTTGTGGTGTCTCGTTACTGGGACAGCTGATAAGATAAGATAGAGCGCGATAATTCAGCGTGGTCACCCGTCCCGCCATGGAAGTCTAGGTTAGGTGCACTTCAAACCCCGATTTAACTTACATGGTCATGAATGACGCCCTTCTAGATGAGCAAATTTAATTAGATGGATAATGATGCATGAGGAGATTAATATCCCGAAAATGAAATTGAGGATAAATGAAATGCTTGTGTAGGGTTGTTTCTCCTAGCTGATAATGATGGACTTTGTGGAAAATCAGCAACATCTTATGCTCACAGCGTTGTAGGATCACGATCACGAAACGAGGAGAGATGCAATGTTTTTTCGGCCACTAAGTCATTTTTTTTTTTTCAGCTGGGGGATCAATATACCCCTAAGACCCCATGCGACTTATAAGTATGAGTAAAGCCAGGTGTATCCTCACGAAACAGCCAGCCAAAGTCTCGATTTGACCCCTTTGAACCATCCTGTTTCTGCCTTTGTGATACCATCAGATCTTGCAGTTCTCAAGCAGCTCGTTTCGAATCATGTCGGGCGTCTAGTTTTCCGCCGTTGGGACAAGTGCCGTGGCAACCGTCTTCCCAACTTCCCGCTTCAGAGTCGAAAGCGTGGTCTCTCGGTTGACTTGAACTTGCAAGTTGTACCGCTCGCTGTGGGTCTCCGGTTGTAAGCTATATACATGATTAATGGTTTGACCCTCAATGTTATGTAGGCAAAGAACTACTTACCCCTTGGTTGTCCAGACGGTAGTTGGCATCCTTGTAAAGGGTGTGCTCTCCATCGGTGAAGCTGTTGATCTTGTCGTCTGGGATCGACATAATGAAGTTCCGCAACGCTTTCCCTGCTTTGCCCATAATTGCTGGTATGGTACAGTCGAGTGAGAGAGTATGGTGCTGAAGCTTGGGTTCAAAGCACTGAGAGGTGGTGATGCCGAGATAAGGATGACTTTGGGGAGTGTGTTGAAGTGGTAGAGTTGAGAGATTCATCACATCAATTACTTGATCAAATATCAACGTCACGCAGTGATTTTTATTTATGCCTACCTAGGTGATTAACCTACCTATAATGGCACCAGACGGTTGCGATGCGCGCGGCTCAACACAAGCTCAATGACGACCTACCTCGGAAGAAAATCTGTATTGTTAACAAAAAGTGCCAAGATGGGATTAATCGTGTTTAAAAGAGACAATGGCATAGCTAAACACGATCCGTTTAAAGGATAAATTACCTGTAAAAGGGCCAAACAGCCAATTTTGTTTTCAGTTGCTCTGACAAACGGGCGTTTAACACGCGTAGGATTATGTGTCACTAACAATATAGCCATTTATGGCACAACTGTGTTGGCCGATGTGCAATTGATACTTGGAGACATTTTTATTAAAGTTTACAAACAGTCGTTTTTCTTTTTGTCACAGCAATAAGAGGTGATTGTTCTCAGTTACAAATAGAAAAGTCAATGTCCAAACAGTTTTTATTCCTCTATTGATAAAAGTTATTCAGGTATCATGCTGTAATTGAAAAGAGTATTAACAAAAAGTGAGTTAAAATTGGTTAAACTACCACTGCTCCTGGGGCTGCGCTGTTTGCTGTATTGAGCGAGGCCCTCGTTTGTAACCCTATTGTGAATAACTTTTTGTTCATGGTTCGGTGACGTCACCAGTCAATTGATCAATTGGCGATTAGATATGCCGAGTGGCCCGTGCGTGTGCGCCTGTTGGCACTGACTGTCACAGAAATCAACAATAACCACGCTGCCTGGTGAAAGAAAGCTTATTGTGCTAAAAATGAAGATGAAGGTTTTTCCATGTCGCATCTTACAATTACTCGCTCCCTACTGCTGCCCGCTCTTTCTCTTTCACATCTCCGCCTCACCAGCCCACACTCGTTACCATGCCTTCTTCGAAAACACGGATCAGTAGCCTTCACTGGGAGGAACACACGTTTGGGCTTCAGCCGCGGTGGAAAGTTGAGCCAGATATCAACAAGATCAAGTCGACACTGCAGCCTCTTTTCCCCTCCAGTCCTGTCCAAGTCGAGTTCTTTGCTCAAGGCGCCTTTAACAAGCTCTATCAAGTCATGATCCAAGACCAGCCACCCCTTATGCTCCGAATCTCGCTGCCTGTCGATCCTCGGTACAAGACTCTGAGCGAAGTCGCCACAATGAGATGGGTTAATGCGGTTACGACCATTCCACTTCCCCAGGTTATCAGCTACAACTCTTCGCTTGACTCGGCTCTCGGATTTGAATGGATCCTCATGACTAGACTTGGCGGGACCTCCCTGTCTGATGCCTGGACACACATCGATTTCTCAACAAAATCTGCCCTCGTCCGCCAGTTTGCCCTCTTCGAAGCCTCTCTATTCCGAAACCAACTCTCTGGTATTGGTAACATTTACCCTTCTGCTCTCCCGACACCCACTCCTATAACTGGTCGCATTGTCTCGATGCCCTTCTTCTGGGGCGATCGCATCAATCTCGATATGGATCGAGGCCCCTTTCGTCACAGCCGAGACTGGATTGCGGCCCGCCTGGAGCTCGCAGAGAGTGACTGTCTTGCTGTGTTGCGCAAATATCCAACGGGGGCGGGGCTCGATAGCGATGTCGAAGACGATAGGGAGGATGCTACTCGGACAGCCAGCATCATCGCAAAGCTCCAGCAGCTGATCGACCTCGTCTTTCCGGAAACAACAATGGCAGAAGATCCTACGGTACTCTGTCATACTGACCTATCCCGAAGCAACATCCTTGTCGACGATGCTGGAAAGCTCACTGGCGTTATCGATTGGGAATGTGTATCAGCTCTGCCTCTGTGGAAGGCTTGTTCTTACCCTGCGTTTCTGGAAGGCCGGCCTCGACACAAAAAGCCCGACAAAACACGATACGCGCATGACCCAGACCAAGTTCCCTCTTGCCTCTACCTGGAGCACTTGTTGGAGTACGAGCTTACTCTGTTGAGGTCTCTGTTCTTGGAGGAGATGGAAAGGGTGGAGCCGAGATGGATAACAGTTTTCAATGCAAGCCAACTCCAGAGAGACTTTGATCTTGCTGCCGAGAACTGCGATAGTGAGAATCTAGCACGAGATATCCTGAGATGGGCAGACAGTATTGCTGGGGGGAGTGGGGGGTTGACTAGTTTGAGGGACATAATAGATGATGTGTGATCACCCTGTTTTGATATCTTCGTTATGGCGGCGTACCGGCTGGCCATGTGTCCAGAATATACCTCCGGACAATAGTGCCATGCTAATGCGAACATTATGGGCCTCTTGTTATTGCAAAACCAAGTTACGACCAAGGCAGCTTCTTCTCCATGACAGGTTGTGATCTCTTATTGTACTGTACTAGTAAAGTGCTCACGGCATCTAAATTCTTCATGAATGGATATTCCGATATCAGTTTGAACAGTTATATAAGGAATTCTGGAACGTTTTATTCAAGGATGAGGGAGCCGAATGGCTTTTGAGACAGGATATGCCGGCTTTTTGCGCGGAGAGTAACTCAAAAAGATGTAAGAGTATAAGACCGATGTATCATGACGTTTTCAGCACTAATCTAAGCCTTCCCAAATTGTCAGAGCTGCTTGCTGGATCTTGTGATGATCCAAAGGCGAGAATTATCACGAGGGCTAGTCACAATCCCATCCGATGGTAGGGTCTTGACCATGAACACGGATGCATGCTTCCAGCGGGATGCATGCCTTGATGATGTATGACATTAAGACTCATGACGATGGCGCTCGCCAAAAGTGCTCTGCCGCCTTTCAAGACCTGTAGCAACATTCACCATCAATGACAATCATGACGACGGAGATTGAATCCGTCCAAAATCGAGGGCCAAAGATAATCCACAACACCTTACTGAGGCAAAGTTATGTAGCGCAGAGATACCAACCTAGGAGTATCGAGTTGGAGGAACCTTGAGTTTTCCTTAGCACGTCCTAACCTGGCAAAAACATGACATCGTACTGAAAGGCCACACAGGCGGCTCATGGGACACATCGGCTCATTGAGACCCGTAAAAAAAACACGCAAGTCACGTTGGATTGTACCACTCCTTATCCGTGATTAGATGCATTAAAAAGGACCCAGAAATTGGTGGTGCGACCGGCACCCACCACCCGGGAAAGAATCTTCTCAGAAGCATGACCCCAGACATCCTTGAATATCTTAGCTTTTCCCCACGTAATGTCAAGTGGCGGGCGTCTGAGTCGTGCGGGCACACTAGACCAGATTCAGGGGCCATAGCCTACCTACTCTCTCCCCACTTGGCAGCCCCGTGCCTGTGCCGGTTTCCAGGAACCGTGGAGAAACACGAGATTAAACTTGCCGAAAATGAAGAATTTAAAGCTGGACGGATCCGGGGGAGCGATAGTCAGCATTGTCTTGTTCAACTCAGGCGTTTGTTTCATCCCATTCGAAATGGCATCTTCTCCAGAGCATACCATGGAGCCGTCGACCAAGAAGAACATGTGGCAGTCCCTTCGGGAAAACCCCAAGGTCTTGTTCATTGCCTTTTTTGCGTCACTCGGAGGCTTTGAGTATGGCTACCAGCAGGGTGTTCTTGGCCAATCTCTGGTCATGACCCGGTTCACCGAGAACTTCCCTTCTGTTGTTGAGTCCTCCTCAGCGACTGGCTGGCTTACTTCTATCCTCCAGCTAGGAGGCATTCTTGGATCTCTCTCAGCTGGTGTCCTTGGTGAACTCATCTCCAGAAAGTACACCATGTTTATCGCCTGCTGCTGGGTTATCCTTGGAAGTTACCTCTATGTCGGCGCAACTGCCGGCGCCCCATCTCTCCTGTATGCCGGACGATTTTTCACCGGTGTTGGAGTCGGTCTCTTCAGCGGCGTCGGCCCTCTTTACAACGCAGAGCTCTCTGCTCCTGAGATGCGAGGTCTCCTCGTTTCTTTCTATCAACTTGCAACCATCCTGGGTATTATGCTTTCTTTCTGGGTTGGCTACGGCAGCAACTACATCGGCGGAACCGGAGAAGGACAATCTGACCTCGCATGGCGACTTCCCTCGATCATTCAAGGCATCCCGGCTGCCGCCCTCGCCGTCGGTATCTGGTTTATGCCCTTCTCCCCTCGCTGGCTTGTCAAGGTCGGTCGAGACGAGGAGGCTCGATCTACCTTGGCATGGATGCGTAAGCTTCCAGAGGACCACGAGGACATCCGGGTCGAGTTCCTCGAGATCAAGGCAGAGGCTGTCTTTGAGCAAAAGGTTTTTGCCCGAGATTTCCCCCACCTCGCAGAGAAGGGCAAGAGCCGTTTCATGCAGCAGGTGGCGCAGTATGTGACTTGCTTCCGAAGTATCGATAACTTGAAGCGTGTCTGCACCGCATGGCTGGTCATGTTCTTCCAGCAGTGGTCTGGAATTGACGCCAGTAAGTACTCTTTTACTCCATGACTATGTCAAAGAAGCTAACCCTTTCAGTTATTTACTACGCCTCTAACGTATTCATCAGCCTGGGACTCACCGGAGGAACCATTGCCCTGCTGGCAACTGGAGTCACTGGCGTTGTCTTCCTCATCAGTACCATCCCTGCTATGGTATGTAAAATCAACGATCAAGTGATGATAGATACTAACGCCTCAATAGTTGATCATTGACCGGGTTGGTCGCAAGCCTCTCCTGCAGATCGGCTCCGTCGTCATGGGCGCCAGCATGATCACCGTCGGTGTCATTGTCGCCAAGTTCCGACACGATTGGCCTTCCCACGTTGCAGCCGGATGGACAGCCGTGGCACTAATCTGGGTCTATATTGCTGGATTCGGTGCTACATGGGGCCCGGTTTCGTGGACGCTGGTTTCCGAGATCTTCCCACTATCCATCCGTGCCAAGGGAGCTTCCATTGGCGCATCTAGCAACTGGGTGAATAACTTCGCCATCGCCTTCTTTGTGCCTCCTATGCTCGAAGCCTGGGCATGGGGAACTTATATCTTCTTTGCTGTTTTTCTTGGCTGCTGGCATCGTTTGGGTCTGGATCTACCTCCCCGAGACCAAGAACGCCACCCTCGAGGACATGGATCGCGTGTTCAAGAGTCGCACTGGTGAGATGGATGGTGTGCTTATGAGAGAAGCCCAGGCTGAGGTTGGTCTGCTTGTTTCTCATGAGCGTAAGCTGTCGCAGGACAAGGGGGCCGAGAAGCATGTCGAGGAGCTGTAATCATGAGGTTCTAGAAATGGTGGAGTGTTTGGCGATCGAATATACGTATACAGGGTTTAAGTTTATACACTATGTATCCGAATTGAGCTTTAAAAATCTGCTCAATCATTTTCTCGAAGCTTCGTCAAGGCCATAATCCGCCCTCACAGGGGGGACGTTTGTAGACGACAAATGCACCTGAAATTTTTGATTCACCGCTTCTCATTATTATATGACCGTTCGCATATTCCTCCGAAAGAGGCTTTCTGACACAACCCAAGGGGTTTCCTGGTGTGGGGCAAGGGATATATAAAAAGACTCTTTAGTGAATAAGGAATTGGACATTTGGCTCACCCTTTCAATCAAAAGGTATGTTAATGGAGGGCGTATGGACCCTAAGTGATAATTTTGGGATCGTCGGGTGATAGATAGGCCTGAAATGATCACGGGAGTCTCATAGTATATCATTTATTATGGTGGTGTGTTAGACATGGTTGATATTTTGAGTCGTGAGAATCATCCTGATCATAGACATGATGATCTGGAGCTTGTTGGTCCCAAATGGGGTCAGTGTGCCTTCAACCACCCACTTTTGGACATTGGTTTTGTTCCTGGAAATGGTGGAAGTGAACTGGGCACTCGTGTAGGACAATAGGCAAATGGCGCGTTGTGGTCAGTTGTGTTATAAATGATGTATGTAAAAAAGGTAGCTAGCCAATCTACTACCCGTTGGACCTCTCGAAACCCTCCACGGCTACGGATAAAAATCTCCTGCCCGTCACAAGAGCGATCACTTTAGGTGACCTCGACTGTGGTCCAGGGTTATGCTCTGTGATAGGTGAGCGCACTTCCCTATGGGAACATTGCAGAGCATGGAGGTGGGAGTTTGCAGTCTCAGCGTGGAGTCTCTACCCCGGATTGACTTAAGCTTAATGCTAGCTTTTCCTTGTGCGAGAATATGAGCTGGGGAAGCATTTCACTCGGCCAAATTTGTGTCTTGATATGACTCTGGGGTGAATCTCCACAAGTGAGAGAGGCACAGTAGAACGAGAACGACACCAGAACAAGGGTGGGTAGCACAAGGGGTTGCCTATGACCCCCATAAAAAGGAAAGGCGTCGGCAAAGGAGAAGAACCTGTCGACAGAGTTTTAGCGAGACTCGGTCAGAACCGAACGAGTGGAGCGAGTAATACAACGTTACGTAGTATGGGGTGCATTGACGTGGCTACAGCCCCTGTTTCTGGTATAGCTCAATTCGCCTCCAAGAACTCTATCCACTTTGCCAAACCATCAGACAAACGTTGGAGCTGTTGCTGCAGCTGATGGAGCAGTTGAGGTTCAAGTCTGCTTCGCAGTCCAAACCAAATTCAAGGTCAATCATGTCATTCTTCTCAGAAGACTTGTCCCTTGACCCACGCTTCTTCGAACTCCAAGAGGAGCTGCGCTCCGTGCTCTTCGCAGGCCTCTCAAGCCTTTCGCCTAGCAGACCCTCTACCCCTGAGGATGAGGCTACAGACACACTCGACTTTTCGCGTGTGACGGTCGCTGTCCCGCATGCGAGGCTGATACGATACCTACAGAACTGGATTACGGAATGCGCACCTCATCTTGACAAGTTCGATGAGGACCAACACTTTCAGATCCAGGTGCCTCTGATGGCACGCAAGTCGCCGGCGTTGCTCTACGCCATGCTTGCTTTTTCATCAAGGCAAATGGAAAGAAGAGGGCTTACGCAGAAAGGTTGCGATAGTCTGGAATTATATCAAGAGAGCATCAGGCTCCTCACACCCGGTTTGCAAGCCAAGGACCCCAACATGCTTGTCACGGCGTGTGTCCTCGCCGTGTTCGAGTTAATGTCGGGCGGCGCGAGGAACTGGAGACGTCATGTCGAGGGCTGTGCCTCGCTCTTTGAATACTTTGGCGTCAATGGCTTCTCTGGAGGTCTCCCGCAAGCAGTATTCTGGTGCTATGCAAGGATGGAGTTGTGTGGAGCAATAATATCTGACGGTGCTGAGACAACTGTGTTGCCTCTTGATCAATGGGTTCCATCTATGGGCGAACAGTCATCATCGCCCGAAGTATCAGAGAGATTTGTTCAGAATCTTTTTCATCAGAAGAGCCGCACATCACCAGATACCCATGCGAACTGGGCCATCTACCTCTGTACCAAAGTCTGCCATCTACGTTTCCGAAGAACACAATACCTGGAGCTCGGAAGGGCAGACTGGCAGGATAGCAGGCCTTTTGCAGAACAATGGCAGAAACTCTGGGCAGAGCTACAATTCTGGCTCGATGAAAGGCCTCCGTCGATGAAGCCCATCCGAGTTGTTGAAGCGAGTGAGAAGCAGGTCTTCCCACTGATCATGTTTCCTCACTGGGCAGCCATTTCAAGCAATCAAGTCTATCATGCCGCATGTATACTGATGCTGGAGATGCAGCCGCCAGAGCAAAACTTAGACTCGCAGTGCTTGGCTTTATGGCATGCTCGCAGTGTTGTTGGTATATCTTGCGCCAACCCTCACCCTGGAAGTATGGTCAACTCTATCCAGCCCCTGTTTGTCGCGGGAAGGTTGTTCTCACATGTGAGTGAACGAAGGCAGATAGCTCAACTACTCAAGTCGATTGATAGAACGACTGGCTGGGGAGCTTTGTGGAGGTTGAGGGATCTCGAGGCGGAATGGGGATATGAGGTTGGCCATGTTTTTGATGATTCAGCCAAGTAGTGAATAAAGGGCCTAAGACCATATCCAAAAAGGACAAAGCCTACACACCCTTATAGTGACGATACACGGAATTGTACATTAGCCCAGATCGCAATAGTGATCCACTCGTAGGCTACGGAGCGCCATGGGTGGCGTGGTCTTTGGCATCCGACACTCCCTCCCCACCACCCAAAGGTGGCTGGCCTCTTTTAGAATAGCGTGAGGTACTTATGTTTTATATCCTTACAAGAACCTTGACCAAACTGTGATCAAATGCACCTTGTTGTTGACCAGTTCACTTTCATTCTCATAGAAACGCCTTAGACTCACCCAGGCCCTCCATTTTGACTTTTTTATTGTTTGAAACTGTCACAATGTCGTCCAGACCAGTTATCAGCGTCCTCGGTTCTCTCAACATCGACCTCGTTTCCTATGTCCCGCATCACCCACTCCCAGGGGAAACAATTACGGCAAGCCAGTTCGATGTCTTTCCTGGCGGCAAAGGCGCAAACCAAGCTGTTGCCTGCGCAAAGCTATCCCGGGAATCGACTCTTCAGGACCCTAGCGTTGACGTTGCCATGATCGGCGCGGTAGGCGCCGACGCCTATGGTTCTGTCCTCCTAGACAGCCTCAAGTCGTATGGGGTCGAAACAACTGCCATAACAGTTGATTCCGAGTACAAGACTGGAATCGCCATGATTGTTGTCGATGAGCCTTCAGGTCAAAACCGCATCATTCTTTCGCCTGGAGCAAATGCTTCGCTCAGGCCTGCCCAGTTCATAGACCTGCCCAGCCCGTCACCTACGCTACTCATCATGCAACTGGAGATTCCACTCGAAACAGTCATGCAGGCGCTTGAGGCTGCCAAGAAAACGGGAACGCCTGTTCTTCTCAACCCTGCTCCAGCTCAAAAACTCCCGGAGAAGGCTTACCAAGGCCTAGAGCACTTGATTCTGAACGAGAGCGAGGCAGCCTTATTGTCGGATGTCGAAGAGTCTGACCTGGAGGACTTGGAGGTGGTCGAGCGGATTGCAGGACAATTCCTAGCAAGGGGTGTTCAGAACGTTGTCATCACACTTGGCGGAAGAGGCGCCTATTACGCTAACGAGACGGACAAGGCTCTTGTTCCAGCGCTCAAGGTCAATGTTGTTGACACAACGGCGGCAGGCGACACCTTTATCGGAATGTATGCCATACACGCAGTGAATTTCATTGCGAGGTCGGAGAGGTTTGACATCGATAAAGCCGTCAGGCAGAGCATTGAGGCATCATCGAAAACGGTCTCCAAAAAGGGGGCCCAAGTATCCATACCCTGGAAAGATGAGCTGTAGCTTAGGTTGAAGAAAGTTGCGGTTTCTTATCTTTAGCTCTCAAATATTCAAATCATCGGTTGGACATGGTCGGCGGTGTGCCGTGACTGGATGAGCGCCAATATAGCCTTAGACTTGATATTTCCTCATCCAATGGTAATTTCGTGAGGTCCGTGATTCGTTGGAAGCAGTCAAGCAGAGCTTCCTGTTGCGAGACATGTGTCATCTCCCTTGCGGCCCGAAGCAGGGCGGCTACTACGAGAGGATCCCACTGCTCAGGAAAGTTGTTCCAAACCGCTAACCTGGCGATCTTTTGTGTATGCCAACTCCTAGAAACCAAACGGTGCGGAAATCTCGATAGTTTCACGAGTCGTGGCTTGTAGGCAAGAAGGAGGAGGGAGGATAGATGCATGGTCAGGTTGGCCTGTAGAGATACGGCACTGGTATAGACATCGGCAGGAAAAGACGATTCTTGCATTTTGTGCCCATTCAGATCAGCATCAGAACTTTCCAAGACCGGCTGCATGCCAGGAGGCCTATCCTGGAACCATTGCATACAGCTTGTCCAAAGGCTAGACCATGCAGCCCACTTGAGTGAATAAGACTCTGGGGCGGCGGATTGCATGTTAGACTGACCAGCAAAGAGCGGGATCAGCTCGTAGTGTATCAACCGGACGCACTCAAGGAGGCAGAGCAAACATGAGTCGTAGGTTTCCATAGGGGAGAGAGAGGCGTTGGAAAGCGGTCTGCCTGTGGAGAGTGGGAGCTTCATTGACGGAGGCTTGTTGGTCATTATGGAGGTTGCAATGTCTATCAACGTCAGCATATGTACCTAAAGTTATAGAGGAAACAAACCAATCTTGATGTGGAACCGCAGCAGCGACTTGAGAGGCTCAGCAATGTCTTCTAACGGTTCAGGCTGTGTATCCGGTTGTTGATGGTAGAATCGAAACTGGGGCCAAAGAGAAGGTCCGCCATTGAACAAGTCTCCAAGAGCGAGTAATGATCGCCCAACGTCTCCAACAAAGGTGTTTTCTAACAAAAGGCGATGATGCAACTCTTGTAGCTCCTCACTCGAAGTCTCACCGCGACTGGTACGATGTCTGGCAAGATAAATGGCCGCGTCCATAATGACGGGTTTATCCTGTGCCAAAGTCATCATGTTTGAGCCGAATGAGGGTTTCGGGGCGTTGGACTCTATCCACGGCACGAGCTGGTACCTGAAGCAGTGCATTGCTCGTTGCTTACACTGGCCTGCCTTATCGTCCCACGTCGACGGGGTGAGGATTTGGTTTCCGGTTGACTCGTATGTACGCGCGAGGCTGACTGCTGGAGAGGTGTCGAATGGCGCAGTTTCAGTTCCACTATCTTTTGCCGAGTAGACGGCGTTGGGTGGTGAGTGGTTTAGAGCTCTAACCGGCGAGGCGGCTTTCGGTAAGGATAGCAGGTCATCCTGTGCAAACTAACGTCTTTATTAGTTGAGAAGCAAGGGTTGGATGAGAATCAACTGACAACTGGGGATTGAGCCATGTCTTGATTACGGCCTGGCGTGTTGTCAATGTCGCTTGGAGCTGAAGCCACTTCAGAAACAAACGCCCATTGCTTGTATTCGCAAGTCACGCTCCTCTCTTGGCAACTACCGCATCTGGGTCTCTTCTCATCACCTTGGTGATCTGTAAGCAATCGCATCATGACAAAACGCCACGACTTGACGAAGGGGTCGAGTCTGGCGAGACTAGAATTTTGGGCGTACATTTTCTTCGGCGTTTTCTGCACGGCAAGCATCCTGTTCGGGACCGCCTCTTGCTATCAGGGATATTTCTTATTACCGGCATCGTTGAAGATCGTTAATAAAAGAACAATTACGACCTTGAAGGTGGCCGGCTGTGGAGTACGGGGTATCACGGGAGAAGAAATGCACAAAGTTTGGCGGGGACCTAAGCTTGTTTTTATCCGTTTTCCGCCTCTTGGCCATTTCCAGCCTAGTCACGTGACCCACTTCCTTCATCCAGGCGTTGACACTTGTCCAGCCTGAGAGGCAAGCAGACAAATGAAAGTTCGGTAGTCTTTTGGGTACAGACTCTAGGTTGTTTGTTTTGTTATGTAACGCTGCTTACAACTTAAAAGTCATATACATGTTTATGAAGCAGTTAACATCCCTATGAGACATCTTCCAAGACCCTCGCCTCAAGCTTCACTGGTAGCAACACTGTTGCCACCAGTCTCATTCGTGCTGGGCTTTCCTTTTCACGGTTAGAAGAATCAGTATATGCCTAATGGAAGATCGTTGCTACTTACGATGGTTTGCCAGCCGAACTTGAATGACCCAACCAACCACAGCAATGGTGATTATAACAGGGATTGTTGCCAATCCGATAACCGCTGCATTGGTCCAACCTGTGCCAGTTGGGCCATCCGATGCGTAGTCAGCGCTGTTGATGTGCCGCATGGTGGTATTCACCAAGGGCTGGTTGGTAGCATTTGGGAGGACTATTGTCATGCTGGGCATTATCCTGGACTCATGGTTAATTGTTTCACTAACCATTGCGATTGGGAGGCATATCTACTTACATTGGAGGGAGATATAAGATTTGATTCAGAGGTCGTCGATGCTGTTGTATGTGTCTGTCGAGTAGCCGGTTGCTGAGGGAGGCCAGGATTTGATCCAGAGGTCGTCTATTTATATTCTCGTGTTAAACGGCTGGTTGCTGATTCCCTGCAGCCTTCTGGAAAATAATTTTTCGCTCATTGCAGTTTGTTGATATCTAAATTCGGTAGCGGAATAGTCATGATGTGATGCATCACCACCTGGCCCCTGCCTTCCGTTTCCTTTTTCAGTACCGGAAAGGTAATCCTTGGCATTGCCCTGTGCTGGACGCTAGTCTCAATGTAGTACCGGAAGTCAAGATTGGACATTTGATTGGTTGGCGACTACCTCTGACGTGGGCGTCAAGGCGGACAAGGCAAACAGACACGCTGTGGCATATAAAGAGGGACTGCCCTTCTCTAATCATCACCGTCACCATCACCATCGTCCTACATTATACACGCTGCAGACAGACGTGCCATCGCCGAATCTCCTTTTCAAATCTTTCATGCGTAAGATGGACCACGACACTAGACAGTCCTCCTGCACAGTCAACTCGGATGTTGTTGCACTTCCGGAATTAGAGATGGATCAGGCTGCACGCCAACCCATATCTGATGCTGAAGAAGTTGGCCGACTCGACTTAACGCTCCTGAATTTGCCTTTTCCATGGGATGATCAACAGCTTTACATTCCCTCCAACCAGGTGGATGATGTCACACTTCTGGAAACAGAGATGAATCAGGTTTTACTCCAACCCGTCTATACCATTGAAGGTGTTAGCTAACTCGACCTAACGCTCGGGAAATCCCTTTTTTCAACGGATGATGAAAGAATTCAGATGCTCCTCAACATGGGCTCAACAGGCGGGGCTACGAATGTCCAGACTGAGAGTACATCGGATGCTGTTGGTCATCTCATGTCGCACAATCCGATAACTCCCGAAGGTCAGGCTGCCATGGAGCCATGGAGCTTGGCCAATACCATGTGGTTTCATGGTCAATTCCTTCCCGAACAGCCTGGAACCTGCGTCCTCAGTTTTCAGACAACCGAGAGTTTTGAACAGACCGGTTACTCTCTAATGGCGGTACCTACGGGACAGACCGGCAGACTAACTGCTTCAGAGGGATACTCGGATTTCATCGTCCCTGGTATGGAAGACCTAACTCCAACTATCAACATGACCGCCCCGGGAGACGTACCGGTTCCCCCCTGGCCAAACCTGATGGCACAGCCCCAACCAAATGTTCCGCAAGATACACTCGGGGTGCCTACTTTCTCTAGACCTGTCATCGCATTCCCACTAGGCGAATCCTGGAACTCGAGACAGGATCCTATCATACTGCCGACTCAGTCCGTATCTGTTTCTTTTTAACAACCAGTCGGAGGCTTTGCTTCCAGCACCTCAAAGTTCATTTCTCGACATCCTATCGCAATCTCCTTCAGAGACCTTGGAGCCTCTTGATGTGCTACCGACATGTCCGACTCAGCAGATTCCAATCTCCGATACCTCCACGAGAGCTTTTTCAACAGCGCTCATTCAGGAGAGTGACAACGGCCCACACTATCCGGAAATTAGGCCTGCCAAGCGAAAGAACGACGAAGATTTGCATAACTTGGGCAGATCAGCCAAGCACCTGAGAGGACCGGGTGGTAGGAAAGGACCCTCTGGTGTGCCAGATTCCTGTTTGGTAACATTCTCTGTCAAGAGAGCGCAGGAACCTAGGAAAAAGACAAAAAATGCGTGCTTGAACTGCATCTGGAATCGCAAAGGGGTATGTTGATTGCCGTGTTCGACACTGACATAGTTGCACAATGAGCTAACTGCCTCAGTGTTCAGAGATAACCCCATGCGTAAATTGTCTATGCAATGGAACCAGAGGTGGCATTCCACAGACTCTCTGCATCAGGGAAAACATAACAGAGCTGAATATCTTCAAGAGAAGTATGGATTTCGCTGAATAATTCTAGTCACATACGAGCTAACGAGACTACCAAGGTGATACTTATGTCGTCTGGCGTAGCGAGAATACACCAATTTTCGGTCTTGGTTCTTTTCGTGATCTCGAACGGTTCTGGGACCGTGCTTATGACACCATGGTAGACACTGCCACCTGGTCCGATGACCCCGATCTATCACTGGAAGTTTTGGGTCAGTATCAGTTCAGCAACCGATGCCGCCATATGATTGTCTTTCTATTGAGATTCCTTCAAGATGACATCGCCAGGGAACTTGAACACTATGAAGGCCAAAACAGAAGTGTCTCAACTGCATTCGCCCGCCGGTTATTTGCTGGCATTCAGGGAAACATAAGAGAACTACCTAAGCTGCGCCTTGAAGATTTTTTGGATCTACTGTTCGAGCTCAGATGTCTAGAGCAACTACTGGAGGCAAACTTAGGTTTTCATGGAATGGATCCTGATGACGAAATGATCAAGCACCTCCAAGATTACCTACGCGAGGTTGTCAAAAATTCTTGAGGAGCGCATAAAAGTGGATAATCCAAACATTGCGCGATATCGCTTGCTGAGGTCAATTGTCCCGGAGTTCTTTGCTTTTCGCGACGCGACTGAGGGAATGGTCTTAGATTTCGCCATGTATTAACTAATAACTATGTCTTTGCCGGTATGGTTGATGGGTTCTTGTCATCGTTGCAACGAATAATGAATCAATAAGATACAAACAGGTGGATAACTATTAGCTCCCTCAACTTGTGCTTCTTTAATAACTAGGTTGTCAAGTTGACATTGGTGTTTTGCGTAGTGTCTATCCTCCTCCTCCGATTGAGCTCAGTAGCTGAAATCCTTGGTCTGTATTTCTCTCCATAGAGCTTTCGGCATCCCTCCTCATCTCTCACCCATAATATGTCGTAGTCGCTGGAATTGGTCATTTCTGCATCCCTCTCTAAATGGTGTTGACGTCCCCGGGCCCTTTTCTTCATAGGCTTGACAAGAATTGCGTCAATATTTCTATCTTTAAAGGCCTTGCATCTCTCAGCCCTGGACGCATAAACGGTGATGCGAGCTGTCGGGTCATGTCGTAGGATGTAATCGAGTGCCAACTCATCAGTGCCTTTTGCGTCACCAAGGATGAATCGATCACCCCTGGCTATGGCTTCTTTTATAGGGTCATGATAATTTGCGGCGAACTCGGAGTGTGAGATGTCAATGTGTCCACTGATCATCGCTATGTGACATTTTGGTGATTCGGCGAGGTCCATGGTGGGGTTGGTAGCTATATTGATGAGGTACCAAGTGAGAAAAAGCCTAGATATTGAAAGAGGGGGGAATGAGGACAAAGGCTTCTTTAAAAATATCGATCACAGAAAGGAGAAATAATATAAGCAAACGGGACGCGGAATAATGAGTCAGTCGGTGAGCATGGCTGACTCAGCCCCATGTGTGTGTCAAGGGCAAATGCATCTATCTTACTCACTCAGCGATCAGGGAATATTGAAAAGCATCCATGTTAAGTTCAACATACGACAGATATAAGATACTAACTAGCACGCTAAAAAGATTAACGTAAACAGCAGCGATGATCTGGATTCCGCAAAGAGAAGGAGTTAGCTGAATCAATTCACAAAGATTCATCTCAACCAACTCCTGGCTCCCGGAAACTATGGTATCAAGGGCAATATAATATAACACTCGTGTCTTCCACCTCAAACCGGGGTGATGAGGTCTCGAGACTCATTCAATCCGACTCAGCACTGACCTGAGTGAACCGTCTAGTTGGTCGATTGACACTGCAACACACTGGTCGTGAGTGATGTGAATCTCTGTTAACTTCAATCATATATTCAACTGTTATCATTCAAGCCCGGGATAACTTAACCAGATCATGAGTATTCTCTGTTGAGCGTAGCCGTCCTGGTGTCTCAAGCTTTTTTTTATGACCGTGTACGTCCCACCACTGACTACCTATACTAAATCACCCACCCCTTGGTCGCGTTAGTTGTGTAAGACGCATTTGAGCTGAATAGAGACTGGCAGAAGAACAGCGATCTGAGTATGAGGAAGGTCGTATAGATTGTTGCCAGACAAGGAGCTTGGGGTCAATTTTTCGAGATCGCATTGGGGATATAAACGCCAACTAAAATAGTCATGTAGCAATTATAAATTTGATCTCTTTCTCTCTCTCAAACCTGAATCGAATTACTTCTGGATACAATGACGGGAGCACCAAGCATTGGGATATAGCTATGGGGCTAGAGTGCATTGCTTTTTAGGAGTTGCGTTGAAACAAAGTCATTATGTTCATGCCTGGTTTGTTTTTCCTGTGACACCGCACACATACCAAGTACTCTAGGTCACTGCCTCTAACAAAATACATTAGCATTTATCCCCAGTAGGTCACTTTGTGGTTGTTGGCTAAGTTCTGTCCCTATGAAAAGACCACCGATGAAAAACGGAGCATGGGTCTTAACTAGGTTGTTTTTGATATAGCGGCAACGTCAAAGCAAAATCGAAAAACTCAAAATAGCATGTCCGCGGAATGTGTCACCTCCTAGGCCGCCCTATTGTCTTCCGATGAGATGCGGCTGTGGCGCAGACGGGAGGTTCCACCATGGCTCGATAACTTTCTAACTTTGCAGCACCATTAGCATATGGCTTCACCTTTTGATAGCTCCTATCACAAATTAGACTGCCGCTGCGTGTATCTTGGTTTGCGTACCAGGCTTTGAACGACGTGTGGATGATAAAGCAATTTCAAGATCAACATTGGGCGTACGTCAAGCATTATCACTTACCAACTCTGTCCGTCCTTGCGTGTGAGCTGTAGATGGATGTAGTACTGTTTGATAGGCAGGTTCATGTAACTGGACATCTTTAAAATTGAATAAAGTGGATGTGGAAGCATATGTGCCGCGTCTAACCTAGTGAGAGGTATGCTTGCAATTGCCCGCCGCAATGTCACAATTCCATCGCCATAGGTGGGATTCTCTGAGCATATTGGAGTAGGGAGTGGATTGGACTAAAGAATTAGTGAACATTTAATTCGTCAGGAGCACAATCCAACCAATAAACATCTGGCACTGCCGCGATGAAGGCGTGGCTCGGAAGATGACAAGAAGAAGCCAATTTGCCGCGCCAACCGAACTTCAACAAGGAGAGGAATTGGCCATCAAGAATGAACAAATAATGCCCCTCAAACGAACAAACACTCGAGTTGGAAAAGGTTCGCACGCCGTCACTCCACTGATATCCAACAGCGTAGAGGATTACCTCTCCATGGCCAAAGATGCATACATCTTTCAGAGGCCTGTGGTCTAAGACCGGAAATACGACTGAGCCTCTTAAGGAGGTTTGCAGCAATGGCAGACCATCTGCACTTCTTCATTTCGTTATATTCCACCTTCCGGCCGTCCTGGTCACTACCGCTCTTCTTGTGCTCCATGCCAAGAACATACGCTGGCATTCACCTCACCCCACCGTCGATGAACTTGCGGCTCTTCAGTTCGCAGCCAAAGTGCAAGAAAGCTTGGTCCTAATCTCTTTGGCCGACATCGCTCTTCACAGAATTCACTACGGCCTTCTCGGGAACACCGGTGTTCCGTTGGGATTTCTCTCGTCCCCATTCCAGCTCGGCTTCTCTCTACGATATCTCGTCAGCAAGGAATTCTGGTCTGCGACGCTTGGCCCTGCTAGAAACCGATATTTTCATGCTTCTACCGCGGTAATGGTGTTCGCCTTTTCCCTCTTGGGCCTGGCAGCAGGTCCATGCTCCGCCATTGCAATGATCCCTCGTCTTGACTGGTGGCAACTCTCGACGTCGGCTACAAACGCCTATCTTTTCCGCGACCTCGGAGATGATGAAAGGGCCCAGTTCGTAGGACAACATCCTTACACGATGCACCTCAACAAAGGAAATATTCCTGGTTACAAGACCTGTGACGTGGCCAAGAAGCAGGACTGCATCAAGCAGGATCTCGACATGATTCTGAACACACTTGAGCAGATACTTCCTGAGTCTGGAGACTTGGTGGGGGAGACAACCAGAGTTGGAAACATATCTACAACCTCTCCCTCAGTGCCGCCTCATAGGCAACTTACGATCACGCTTCCTGAGCTAGCGGCACCCTACGAGGACATAGCTTATGCTGTCACCCCGATGGGCTTTGTTGCCGAAGGATTCCGAAGAGACTTTGAGAAATACCTCTTAAAGTCTAAGATTCTTATCAGATCCAACGCCTTGACGATATCTGGAAAGGTGCAGTGGAAGCAGCCTTTAGTGGAAGTTCGCTGTGCCATGGCTAGAACAAACGAAACGTCCACGACCTCGGCAACATTCGACTTTGGAGGCGGCCTTTCCAAGAACTTTAGTGTGAAAATTGACTCGAAAAGCACACCCGACCTTCGTAAGAGCATGCCTAAAAAGCCTGATGATTTGGCTTGGTATAAGGAGGCCGCTATACCTCTTGATATCCAAACCCTGGTGCCTATGCCAGTCACAGCAAGCATCTTCTTCGCGCCCTTCTTGACAAACTTGAGTCTGGTATCATACCTTTGCCTTGTACAAGCTCGTTGGGTCAAGGCAGATGTTTGGCTCTGGCCAGAAGAATCGTTGGAGATACAAACCCAGCTGCCGTTCCCGATGAGCGGTGTCATGCAATACATACAACAGACAGCTGATCTCGACAATACTATCAAGATGGATGCGGAGTGGCTGGAGGGTATTGCTGCCCCTCCAAATTCGACTGGCGTTGCACGAAAAAACCCTGCCTATCTGAAAGCGTTTGACTTCTGCCGTGGAGAAGTGTATACGCCCGCATGTCTTCCATCATTTCTCGCCGCCTATCTTGCGAACGCTTTATCGCGGATCATTGACATTCAAGGCGATGAACTAGATAGCCCAACCTCGCCAGTGCCTTACGCCAATTCTACCGTTCTCGACAATACGTACTATGAACACGTTTACGCTTATGGTTTTGGGGTTGGCACTCTTATTCCTTTCGCGCTCGCCTTGCTCTTTATCCAAGCCCTCATTGCAGTTGTTCATTTCATGCTCATTTTACTAACTCGAAACCCATGGCACTGCTATGCTTGGGGAGATTTTGGTCAGTTGCTGGCGCTTGCTTTGCGGTCCAAGGCCCCGGAAGGTCTGAAGAATGTTGGAGCGGGGGTCAGGAGCTGGCATACTTGGAGATCCATTACTGTAGTGCGAGAGGTGGGTGTGGAAAGCCAGTTAGAGATGGTCATGGATACCCAGCCCAATGCGGACGTGGAGGAACAAGTAACCACCGAGATGAGAGTCCCTCAAGTTGGTGTGAAGTATGGATAGTTAGCTTGGGATTCTAATCATGTTGAACTGTAGTGGATGATCTTCTCTTCTTAATTCTAATCAGGATTTCGAACTTCGTTTACGTTCGTTCCGTCGATGCTTTTTGCCGCTTGTTGCCTTGGCCTCGGGTTGAACCTCGACTGGCCCTTTGGCTTCCTTGGCCTCCTTGGCCTGATCATTCTTGGACTTGGTCTTATCACCCTTGCTCTTGACCAGATCATCCTTGGTTTCCTCTTTGGTTTCCTCCTTGACATCCTCCTGCTCACTGGCCATGGACTCCTCTTTGCCGGTCTCAATCTCTGGTACCGCAGGTTCCTTTGACGCCTCGAAGCCCCCAAGCACCCGAGGGACCTCTCTGCTCAGCCCTTTGTTCACCTGTGTTGTGGCAATGGTGCTGCATGCGCCACCGGCAGACAACGCTCCAACGAGTGCCAGGGGTGTGAGAAGCGGGAATGCTACACTGAGGGCGAAGGTGCCAGCTAACGAGGCTGATATACTGCCGACAGCTGTTCCGACCGTAGCAGCTGTCTTCCATTCGCTTTCTTCGCGAGTGACGTTCTCCACATCCTGCAAAAGCAAGTTCCCCGGGTAGTTCTCGAGTGTCGGTAGGTTGAACCAGACGAAGTTGTTGGAGCTGTGAGTCTCGCCGTGGATAGTGAGAGCCCCCAGATCAGGGAACTCGAGTGCATCGTTGATGAACAAGGGTCGCCAAGTGGGTATGAGCAGATGGAACATGGTTGTGTCTGAGCGTCTCCCCAGGTTTTGGCGGATAAACATCATCCAGGCGACCAGAGCATCCAGGTCATCAGAGAAACCAAGGAAGTTATCTGGCAGAGGCTTATCTTGAGCAAAGTCACAGAAATCAGGATGCCACTCCGCGTCGGGATGATAAAGGAAGTAGAGATGTCTCATGTCATCCGACAAGGCGGCTCTGCTCTGGCGGTACAGAAACTTGTGGACATGAGCGGAGAACTTGGCTGGGGAGCTCAAGCTATTGCGTGCCTTCAGCTCTTCAGGAAGCTTGACGCCTGCCTTTTCAACGTCTGACTCGTAGATGACATGGACGTCGTTTGTGCCAAGCTTGAGGTCCGTTAGGAATTGTTGCAAGGGGCTTGACCAGTCGGCATTTCGGAAGACTCTGTTGACGGCCTTGACATGAGTCTGCACAGTCGGAGGAGACTGAATGGGAGTCTCTTGGGTGGCGTTGGGCTCCTGCTCCTGCTCCTGCGGCTGGGAGGTGTTGCTGGCTGCGTTGTCTCCCGCCTCGGCCTCGGTAGGGTTGCTGACCACTGCTGTGTCTTCCTCGGGGGCTGTAGTGTCGAACTGGGCTTCCTTTGCCTGTAAGAATGCGTTGAGGTCGAAAGGGATCTCGATCAGTTGCCGCGATGTGTCGACACCTCTCTTTTGTCCTTGGCCACCGCGCCTCTTGGCGCTCGGGCTGCGGGGCTGCTTGCTCTCGACTGCGCCCATGGTGAGATGTGTGAGAGCGTTTGATCGACGCTCATAGACTGATACACGCCGGAAGGATGTACGCCAGGATGTTCTTTAGCATGGGATGTGATGTACTTGACGTTGTATTTACCAGCCGGTAGAGGTAGATGAAAGTACATGGTCCGCCGTTCAAGATCATGACAAAAAAGAGTCATCGACCAAATTGTGGGTCACCGTTTGACGCTAGTTATTGGAGCCAACACATCCGGCGTTTTAGATGGTCTTCACCGCCTTTCCGTCTCGAGCCGCCGTTGGGCCGGGATTTTGCCTCTTCTCTCGAATGATTGCTACCTAATCTAATCAGCGGGATAGTTGAGTAGATAAGATATTCACAAAGTGGTGAAACTTATCATAGGTTGAGTCGTGGTTGCAAGTCTAAGACAATTCAATTATACCATAGGTAGTTTGATCTTAAAAATTAATGGGGTCCCATGAAAGGCTTCCCAGTCAACTTACTGATCCCTACGGTCTTGGACGTAACCACGGTTCTACAGATGTTCACATTACGATGCTGGAATAAACTGTACTGAGCATACTTTCAATCCAAGCATAGGTATAATACAGGGGCGATCAGGAATGGGGGCATATGCGGCAGAGGTCAAGCGGTGATGCAAATTTAGATAGATACAGTCCGTCTCTCCAGGGTAGATCCTTCTAAGATAGCTCTATTTATTATATTTCCTTATTTACGCGGGGACTGCCATGATGTACTAAGCAAGGATCTCGACTAATTATAATTAATCTCTTCTTATACTTATTAAAATTGACATAAGTATTTAACCTATTCTTATCTTATTTTCTTATTCTTGAACCTGAAGACTATAGGCCTAGGTCCAGGCTTCCACAAATTTCCCTTTATATCTCCACAATTTACCAAGACAAACATCACCAAAAATGTGAATAAACCCACTAATACTGAGAGGAAAAGGTAATCGGCGACGGAAAAGACCAATTCTAGATTTCTCAGACGACTGTAAACAATGATCTGCTGTGTCGGTTATCCCGGCTTCAACTATAATAAAGAACACATTTCCAACACATCATCTCATTATATCCCAATGCTAACACAGTGGCCTTGACTGTAAACCATGTAGTGGGCTACGTGGTAAGTGCTAAATGTGTTGATAGCGAAAGATTGTGCCCAGAACTCGTGAATGGCGTTGCCCTCAGTTACATTCAGCTCTCGATTATTCGCATAACCCGAGTTGACGATAACAGTGTTCAGATGTTTCCCCTCCTGCCCAAGCTTCTCGTGCGTGAAAGCAGCTAGATCGTGTACAGAGAATGCCGACGTGATATCACACTTGACACTGTGGACGACGCAGCCCGGGTTGATTTGGGCCACCTGGGATGCCAAATCCTGTAGCTGCTGCGTATTACGAGCCGCGAGAATGATAGTATTCGTGTCTGCCTTGGCGTAGGATCGAGCGATGTCCACGCTGATGCCACGGGAAGCACCAATGACACGCACATTGTATCGAGGTGGGAGCGAAATCAATGACTGGAGGGTGGACCCTGGCTTGTGATGTATTGTCTCGGTGAAGTTACCGAAGCCAGTCACACGAGGATCGGCCCAGTCCTTGTTTGGCTCTTGAGGTTGTACCATATTGAAGGAGATTTGTACTCAAATAGCAGCGAAACTTGAAGAAGAAGAGGGGGAAAAAAGAGCTTCGTAAGATGTTAGACCTGGGATGCTACCGTAAGTCGTTGAGGACTTGGGGTCGTGGATGAAGCATGTCGCTACGATTCATCGTCCTTTATGTAGTCAGAGGTCATGAAAGTTATATAACTACGGTCATGAACATAACCCTTGCGGCAACGACGGGCCCAAAGCCGGAACGGAGCCCGTTTCCACCTTGAAGCCTTCAGCGCAGGGTATTGACTCTATTCTCCTTGGTCAGGTCTCCATTGTCTCGGACATGGGTTGACCGCTTGACGCTCAACAGATTCCATTTTAAGTAGGTAGCAATCAAGGCAATCATGGGCCGACTTACTCTTGGTTTACGACTGATGGCTCATCACCCTAGGTAGGTACGTAACGCGGCCCGCGACTTCGCTGCACTGTGGACATAATGGAATTATCCTTAACTCAATACTTGATACCTCAATTTGTAATGCCATCAACGTTTGTACATCACCCCAGTTGACATTCAAGTTCTAACGTTAGCGGGACTTTCACAAGGGACAAACGGAGGTATAACGTTAAAGCCCCGCAAAGTTCCGTCAGACTTCCGCGGTTCTTAGTCACCTGCGTACAATTCTCACCAGGTTCGATTACACAGCATCGCCACTCACTGTATATAAGAAGCAGAAGATGATTCCTTCTAATCCAAGTCCAAGACAAACTCTCACACTTCATTTATCACTCGACAACACGAACATCATATGTTAGAGACTACCATGGCCTACCCACGTACCTGCCGCTCGTTCCGTCGTACTGAGCCCCCATACCCTCTTTCTATTGCACCATCCACCGAAACACTCCCAGAGACTCTCAGTCCTCGCGACGTCGTCATCCGCATTCATGCAGTATCTCTTAACTTCCGCGATGTCGCCATGCTCCACGAAGGTCGCTACCCCGCACCAGCCGAGGTGCGAGGCATACCTGCGTCGGACTGCGCGGCGGAGGTTGTGGCGGTAGGAGACGAGGTGGAACAAATTCAGCATTGGAGATCATGTGGCTCCCATCTTCAACTTGACTAATCTAGACGGCACTGAAAGAGATACCGATGCGGTGGCCCTTGGTGGCGACGGTCCTGGGGTCCTTAGGGAATTCGCAGTGTTTGAGGACAAGTTCCTGGTGAAGCTGCCTCAGCATCTATCTTGGGAGGAGGTAAGTTGAGCTTTGAGGGATATTCGGGGTGATTATGTCGAGTTGGTTGTTAACTTGAAAAGGCATCAACGCTTGCGTGTGCGGGATTGACAGCTTGGACGTCACTGGATTCGCTCAAAAATGTGAAAGAGGACACTGCCGTACTGTTGCAAGGTATACAGTAATGTTGTTGCACTCTCCTCATGCATTTTCTGACGGCTGAACAGGCACTGGCGGCGTCAGCATGTTTGCGCTGCTGATTTGTGTTGCGGCCGGCATTAAACCAATCATAACTTCGTCTTCTGATGCCAAGCTTGAAAGGGTGAAACAGCTTGGTCGTGATGTCCAAGGAATCAATTACAAAAAGCATGCAGACGTTGCAGCGGAAGCACTGCGGCTCACTGGCGGCAAAGGGGTAGACTACGTTGTTAACAACACAGGACCAGCTTCCATGCCCTACGATCTTCAGGCCTTGCGCAAGAAGTATGGTACAATTTCATTTGTAGGATTTTTGGAAGGGTTCGAGGCCGACTGGAGCCCTAGTTTGCTCCTCACTCTAATGTCGAAGGCGGCTAAAATTCAGTAAGTCGTCACATTACACACTCGTTCGTTTCCTTATAGGAATTGAACCTTTACTGACCTCTCCTTTCTTAGGGGTATCCAAGTAGGATCGAAGAAACAGTTTGAGGAACTGAACAGGTTTTTGGATGAGAAGAAAGTTCAGCTTGACTCGATAGTCGATAAAACATTCTCCTTTGAGGATTCCGCTGCAGCATTCGACTATCTATACTCAGGATCACACGTAGGTAAAGTAGTCATTAAGCTCTAGATATGCAATCTTCTGGCCCAGTTATCCCGTCGAGGGCCGGGCTTCAACTATGAAAAAGAACACATTTCTAGATATGCAATATTGTCAAGTACTTTTCACAAGCTCAAGTTCATTGATGTGCGCCTCAGTCTTCTTGAAGCAATCTTCGTGGCATCTGTATAGCTCTTGCAACTAACCAAGGCACTAGAATGAATTGGCTAATGTTGTATCTAACATTGAGAGTTAACACAATTGTAGTCAGGCAATCCCTTATTAAGATTATGGACACAAAGCGACCGCAGAAGTGGGCCGTGATATCTCTAGAGATGGGGAGATAACCGCTTCTCCAGTTGTGGTGGTTACCTGTACTCCTCAGTGAAGTTGGTCTAACATCGTTGAGGGGAAAGAGGCGGGTACAGTTGAGAAAGGAAAAGCATGAGAAGAAAAATAAGTAGTGGTGCTATGGCGCGATGATAAGTGCTTTGGAACGCGACAGCCTGCTGAAAAGCTGTAAGCGACACTCTCCGAGGTTGTACTGATGAGGTCATTCTGCCAGCTCGGAGATAACGTGGCTTCTGCTGTGAGGGGGCTTGTTGAAACGCTGCAGAAGGCTAGACACTTGAGATCAAGATACCACCTTGACTTTGTCTACTGTCACCGCGAAAGGCCTAGACTACCCCACGGGGACCACACCCACAGGTTTCTCAGATGCTCCTAACCCCTCATCTATCGGAGTCGGTATTACTTACTGATTTACAGCAAAGGGCGGGATAGGGTCTAGACCATTAGCTGGTTCACAATCAGGCAGGTTTCCGCGAATGGCATGCGATCCCGATATCCCATTCAATGATAAGAGGCATCTAAGGCGTGGCACCCTTTAATGAGCACACATTCGAGGATTCGACGAGCCTTGGGCACCTTTCTCGTCAGTCTCAGCGCTGAAATCAGATTATTCCTTGCAACCAAAAACAACCCGCTCCCTTCTCCCACCCTCTTCTCACATCACTCACCATGAGGTCAAAACGAGTCATTTCCATCGTCTGCTGTCACGCCGAAGGCGAAGTAGGCGATGTGGTCATTGGTGGTGTGATTGATGTCCCAGCAAAGACGATGCACGACAAGCTCGTCCGCTACATGGCCGAGAAGGACGACCTGCGCCAGTTGCTTCTCCAAGAGCCACGAGGACGCCTGGAAATGAGCGTGAATCTGGTCGTGCCACCATGTCGCCCCGATGCCGACGCCGGCTTTCTTATCATGGCCCCCGGTGACTGGGTGCCCATGTCTGGCTCCAACTGTGTGTGTACGACGACGGTTCTTCTCGAGACAGGCATTGTGCCGATAAAGGAGCCTGTCACGGAAGTCAGACTTGATACCGCGGCAGGCTTAGTTGTGGCAACTGCGGAATGTCAGAATGGCAAATGCAAGTCTGTATCTTTTGACAATGTCCCTGCCTTTGTTTATGCCCTCGACAAAGAGATCAACGTTCCTGGGCTTGGGAAAATCGTCGTGGATATTGCATACGGGGGTCAATGGTATGTCCTCGTCCAGGCAGATGCACTGGGTGTTATGGTAGAAACTGTCAACGCGGATCGCCTCATCGACCTCGGTAAACGGCTGAAGAGTGCCGTTATGGCTGAATGCATGCCCACACATCCCGAGAACCCGGCCATCTGTGGCATCAACAACGTCATCATCACGGAGCCGCTGGTCGACGGGCCTGAGGGGAAGACAGTCAAGCATACGGTCATTGTCACGCCAGGAAGGCTAGATAGAAGCCCGTGTGGTACGGGCAGCTCTTCTCGCCTTGCCATTTTCCATGCCAGGGGTCTTGTCAAGGTTGGTGAGCCGGTCAAGTTTAGGAGCATTATCAACACTCAGTTCATCGGTCACGTCAGAGGTACGGCCAAAATTGGGGAACTAGATGCAGTGCTACCCACAATCAAGGGAAGGGCTTGGATCACAGGCGAGAAGAATGTGCATCTTGATCCCGAAGATCCATTTCCGACAGGGTTTTTACTTTGAGTGAAAGGTAGAAAAAGAATACAAGAAAACCTCATGAAATCATTTTTGACGTCAATATCTCCGCTAAGCAGAATAACAAAGAGCACTATGATCAACATGTGACAGGATTAGAACCCAGCGCTGTAAATCACCGTACTCAAGATAATAGCAAGTTTCTATATTAGCAGCCATAGAAGAAGCCTTATCAAATACAATCCAATTCTTGGTCTACATGATCAACTTTAGTCTTGTCTTGAAATGTAAAAACGCGTCTCTAAGCAAGCGTGACGAACTCAATACCAACATAAATGAGGGCCGGACTGACCACCTTAGAAGGGATGACGAGGACTAAGGATAAAGGTTCATAAGATTAAGGAGAAATAAAAAGACAAAACCTATTACACAGGCATTTTACAACTTTGCTCGGGTCTTGGTCACCTTTTCAACCAACTCAACCACTCCTTCGGCACAGCCAAATGACCCCATATAGCCCCAGCCTGAGTGTCCGTAGTTATGAATAATCCACGTCTCGTCATCCAGCTTCTCCTCCTCGAGCCTGAGGCCGTCCTTCCTCCAGGGACGGAAACCAACACCATGCCGGACAACACTTAACCCCGAAACACCCTTGCCATCAGCAATCTCCGGGCAGAGAGTGACAATTCGTTCCATGATCCGGTTTGCCGTGTTAGGATCGGGCTGAGAGTCCCAGTTGCCGATCTGATATGTGCCTCCAATGACGGTACCACCGCCAGCTGCTCTCTGCATAGCGTAAATCTCCTCGCCGCTCCCATCGAGTGTGCTCGAGCACATGAAGAGAGGAAAGTTCTTGGGAGTCTCGTTTCTCACAACCACGATCTGACCTCGAGAGGGGGCCACTGTTGTATCCTCAACGCCGCCAAGCTTTAGGGAGCCGAGACCAGTGGCATTGACAATGATGTTGGCGGTTTGACCTGTGTGACTTAGGTACTTGGCATCTTTGATGTGAGAAACGATGCCACGTTTTACCACAACGCCGTACTTGAGGCATTGGCCGAGGATCCATGGGAGAAAGATCGCTGTGTTCATACAGATTCCCTCATACTGGAATCCCGAGTCATATCCTGGAGCTACCTCAGACGGGTGGTTCTCGCGGAAATTATTGAAGATCTCCTTAAACCATGGGTTATCCTGGTAGAAGTGGGATGAAAAGCCAGACGCGTCGGACTCCATGTCCTTGTTTCGACGGATGACATGGGTTGCTACAAATACAGTGTTAGTCATGCTAGCCAGGGTGGAGGTAGAGAGGCCAGTAACGCACTCTGGAAGTGAATTCCTGCTTCAGGGGTTTCTTCGGTCAACTTCTTGAGGGCGACCCAAGTTCTTCGTTCCCAGCGGCTTCCCTCCTTAGGGGCCAATCTGTAGAGCTGTCAGAGCGGACACAACTTGACAACCAAAACCTGCATTACTCACGGAATGACATTGGCTCCCGCCCAAGGCGAGGCATACTCGGCGTCATAGTCACCAGGCATATGTTTAGCAATCACGGTAACATGATTGCCCTTTTCTTTGGCGAGCATCAAAGCCGATGTGAGACCAATCACACCGGCACTGATAATGTTAGCTGTGTCTCTAGTTCCCAGAGGTCGAGTTACTTACCCGATGACAACAACGGTATTGGTCATTCTGAACGTACTAACGGAGAAGAAATATGAAGACAGTATGTGCACCTAAGTCTACCAGTCAAGCTACTGCAAGGAACCAGACAGACTTAAATGTTGGCTATTCGCCTAGTGGGTTATGACAACTCACAACCGCTGATTAGCCACACCGCAATTGCATGCTCATTCGAGAAGGACTGAGCGAGCCAGCTGACGACTCCCGGAGCCCGCCTAGTTCCTATGTTGCTTTTTGTGGCCCATGATGGCTTATACTAAACCGAGGTGTGCCTCTTTTGATCGAGGGTGACCCACATGGTATCTAGGGACCAAACTTAGCTTGAGGATTCACCCTTATCAGCGCGGTAGCTTTCCTTCTTCGCTTGAAGGTTGTGGTCACGCGGGGGATATCACTACTACCATCGGATCCTCATCCGAAGCCCAGAGGTCGGCTGTTCCGGCCGTTGGTTGCCAAAATGGAGAGCCTTTCCGTTTGAACGCGGAAAAGTGCCTGTTTTGAAGAGGAAAGTCTATTTCCAAAAACAGACTAGTACCCTTCAGTCTTGGCGCGGGGTAAAAGGGGACAGAGAGTTCACGAATGAGAGATGGGCCAAAAATGAATATGAGTATTCACCGGAAATGATAAAGGTGATGAGCAAAAAGGAAGCAGAAGACAAAAAGAAAAACATACAACAGCGGGGATTCGCTGGTCGTCACCGACCCAACTACTAATCCGCCCCTCACTGGCTTATCTATGGGAGAGCGGACGGGATCCCGAGTTTTCCAGTGGGTATGGTCGTATGTGATAAGTGTGTCCTCTACTGGAAGCTAAGGAGTCGTCGGCATCCATCACGATGATTTGCCTAAACAACAAGAGTGGCACATTGGATACAGCATGGGAACTAATGATTCTAGCTAGGTACGGTGGTTTGAGCCCCTTTCCATAGGAGGCAGACCCGACATAGTGTCTAGGTACCTTTAATACCATGACGAGCAAGACCCGCCTCCTTTCTGCCGCCTGGATTATCCTTGTGGGTGGTTATATTAAAACCCAATGTACCTTGATGCAACGACATAAACAAGTCCGCTTATCAGGTGCGATGCGGATTATGTTCACGAGACCGTGATCGTGATAACCGCAGTCGCAAATGTTTATACTACAGAGATTTGGTGCTCTCAATAATTGGTCGACACTCAGAAACTGTCCATCATAAAGGGATGTCTGGTGGCATCATTGCTTATCAGGACACGTACGGACGCTCAACCCGCGATGATTAGGCGAAACGAGACTTCATACGCACTGCCAGGACCTAATAATCGTTTATAAAGTCTTGCCAGTATCTTTAGCCTGTTCACTGAGTGATATAGAGAATTTTTATAACCTTTGATCTTTTCTAGATAATAGTATCGCCTACCCTAGAGACCGTGGGAGATAACTGAGACTGTTTTAAATACGGCATAATATAGAACCAAATAGCTAATAAATGCTAGATCTAAGTATGTGGCACTCTCGGCCGCTTCTCGGTCCCTTTAGCTCATATTAAAGCACCTAGGTAGTATGTCTCTCATTGGTGTTGAAACGCGGTTGAGCCACCAAGCTCCGTGTTCGTGCCCACTCAATGGTGGATGCCGATGGCTGCATCCAACGAATTGGATGGCTTCCGTAGCTCAGTTGGTTAGAGCGTCGTACTAATACTTCACACTGAGTGTCAGTAATGCGAAGGCCTCTGGTTCAAGCCCAGGCGGGAGCAGTTCCCACATGCCCTCCAATTCTTCTCTTTTTGCCGGGAAGAGGACTGGACGTTTCTGGATCATGGCCTAGCCGGTGAAGATGATTTGACCTACACGTTGATATATCTGCCTGATGAGTGGCAGGGTGAACACAGAAGTAGGTGTGCCATCGAAGGATACTTCGCAAGTGAGGGCCTCAAAACCAAAGTTTTGCTCTGAGCTTCCTCGATGGGCCTGACCCTAACCAGCACTAGTTTAAGATGTTAATTATAGTTAATCGTCCGCGAGGAATTTCCGCTGGATGTTAAAACCAGGGAAAAACTATCAAGAAACAGCAGTCTTCAGAGAATCATATCACCCATTCTAGAGATGGAAAAAGTTGGCGCAAAGGTTAAGCAACATTGAAGGTTCTACCACCTACACAACCATCCCGTTGGCGGGAAACTCACTCATGTTCTCAAAAACGTTGAACCGTGAAGCCCCGGCAACTATATCTGTAGCCTCGGGCCTAATCTGCGATGATGGAGGTCATTGAGAACATGCCCATTTGTCTATCAACTATTTATCATACATCGTCCATGCGATGGTGCCCAATCACCGCCCAATATCAGGCCGCAGTTTCTATCACAACTTGTCTGGCTCGTTCAAGTACCATGTAGAGTCCTCGCCACCAAGCTCTTTCGTCGAGAAGCCGTTGCCCAGGAACAGGAAGCGATTCGTCTTTGTTCGCCAGGTGTACTCCCAGTCTTCACCCCTAAAGCCCTCCAGCATGTGAAAGAAGTGAATTCTACTTCCCGGGTGCAGTGCGGTCACAGGTCCATCCAGAGTCCCCCCTTTGAACCAAGAAATGCAGTTTCCAGACCAGGCTGTGCGAGGCATAAACTGTTGAGTATGCTCAAATAATTCATCAACTGCAGACTGCTGGGGAGAGATTGCACGAATCCCTTCGACCTGACACTTTTTGATGATGCGCGTGAGATACTTTGCTATGTGTTCAGTGATGGTAAAGACGCTGCCGTGCCCGATGGGTGCATTAGGGCCGAGGAACACTTGTGGGGATGTTAGCCAGCTGTTTTAGTGCTCTGCAACTGCTTGCAATTGGAGTACTGACTGAAGTAATTGGGGAAGTCTGGCACAGCGCAGGACATGTAGGCCTTGGGGACATGCTTGGTCCAAATATCTTGAAGGTTGCCATTTCTGCCAACGATAGGGAATCGAGGGCGGAATGAAACGTTGAAGCCCGTCGCGCAGATAATGGCATCAACTTTGATGAACTCACCAGCTTGTGTTCGAAGACCCTGCGCTTCGATGCTGGTGATGGGATCCGTGACTATAGTGACATTGGCCTTCCTCAGTGCGAATAGGTAGTCGACAGCTGGCGTAAGCCTTCGGCATCCAAGAGGAAACTTGGGAATGATGGCGTTACAAAGACGTTCGTCACCCCCTAAAGCCTCGCTCATGTACTCGGTCGCCTTCTCTTGTAGACTGGCCGCGAACTCGGTGTCCTTGAGGGTCTTGATATCATGTCAGCTAGATGATCGCGATCAACATGACGTGACTCACCAAGGGAAAGTTGCCATTGATAACTTCTTCGACCGCCCTGACAAATTTCATGTAGAATTCAGGGTCCGACTTGAACCGTTCGATCTGCGCTTCAGTAAAGTCGGCGTTCTCCTTTAGGCCAACCTCGTCCAGAACTCCACCGCCAGCACCCTGAACCAAGAGTTGGAGGCGTGAGGGGACTACCCAAGTGGGCTCTCGCACAAAGTGTACAAGACTCTTGACAGCTTTTGTTCGTATCAGTAAGCTAGTAGATGTTTCTTTGAAGGGCAATATTTTGTACCTGGTTGAATCTCTGGTAGGATCTGAACTCCAGAAGAACCATTGCCAATAACAGCAACGGTGAGATCTTTGTAGTCAAATTCAGACGGCCAGTTGGCACTATGAATTAGTTGCCCTTTGAAACTATGGAGACCTGGAATTTCTGGCCACTTCCAGTGACTAAAGGGACAATTAGCGTATGTAGCTGACGAGAAGCTATGTAAAGGGGGAGTTGCTTACTTGAGAATGCCAGTAGAGTCCAAAAGAAAATGGCAAAAGTCATCAAATTCGATCTGATTCTCCAGGTTGAGAATCCTAAGTCGCCAGATAGCATCATTGTCATCCCAATGGGCCCCCGTCACCTGATGCTTCAGCTTTATCTCCTCATGCATCTTCTCCTCCTCACAGACCCGGCACAGATAATTCTGGATCTCTGTAGCGGTCGAGAAAAAGCCACTCCAGTCAGGGTTCGGACGCCAAGAGAACTGATAGTTGTGGGACGGAACATCACACTTGCAGCCTGGATATCTGTTTTCGAACCAGGTTCCTCCAATCTGCGGGTTCTTCTCGTACACTACGTGTTCGTAGTCAGTCAAGTGGAGGCGGAGAGTACGAATCATATTGATCCCGCTCATACCCGCCCCCATCGTAACTATCCGCACATGCTGGGTGGTACCGAGAGGCTGTTCCAGGACTTGATAGGGAGGCGCAGCGGGCTTTGATGGCCCAGAAAGGTGACTTGCGAGCTGTCCAATTCTCTCCGTAGACATCTTGGCAAAAGGTAATTGAAATGTTTTAGTGAACTGGCCAGGAGAGCATTGGCGTCGAAAGACTCTATTAAAGCCGATGCCCAAGTTGCCTTGGGGAGAGGGCATCTAGACCATGAGGCTAAGAATGTCCTCGGCGAACTATTGGCGTAAACAAGGCTTAGCTCGGCAACTAGGTTGGAGCCATATTGTTCCTGAGGTTATGCAACATCACTCACACCTAGCTACAATGTACCGACTACCGAAGCTACCGACGGCCGAAGGAGAGAGTCGGTGCGCCACATATTCGTCCTCCTCATCCCGGGCATTCCGGGAGATGCGGAAGTTGGCCGTAGATGCTTGAGTGCAACGAAAGAATTCTAGTATCGTCCCTTAGACATAATTATCGCCTCAAGACTTTGGTAATATTCAAGGGTTCTTCGTAGTCGACCGAGGCTTGTTGTTTGGCTTCATCTTTCTCGAGGGGGTGGGAACCAGGATGAATTAGCCCGGCCCCCTTTCCCACCAATCAAGGAAGCCTCTTATTTGTGCCGAATGCCGAACAGTATCACGTGGTTGACCAATGATCTACTCTTAGACTGCTACCCCCTGGAACCTTGAGTTGTGGATAGCTGCAGATTTCCACACCTCCTTGTTGACCCAGCCTCGGTTCCCCGCGTTTGGACATCTCGCAGGGGCTGCATATCAGCCCATACAATCCTTCATTAACTACCGAGTGGCTCGACTCGTCCAGAGAGTTCCACTCTGTCAGATACACGTCGTTCCTCGCCGCATGCCCATTGGCAGAGAGGGAGAATGGACGAGTTTCGGCCTTTGCGTGACCGTGCAAATGTGGTTTGCGTCGAGTGCCATGCCCGAAAAGTACGGCAACTCGGGTGATGCCTGGTCTGTCAATTTTCCGGAACGCTGATGATCATCTAGGTGAAATGCGATTTGCAGGATAGACCGGATCAAATCTGTAGGAACTGTCGACGTCTCAATCATCAATGCATGTGAGGGCCCTCTAAGCTTCGGCTGATGGATCATTCAGTCACTAACTGACATATGCTCTTTAGTCGCCGAGATGGTGTCCGCAAACGCCGAAAAGGAGCGGGGATTCGGCAGTCTCAACGAGTGCCGGAAACCGACGAGACCCTGGACACGGGCACTTCTCTTGCCGGGACTTCTTTGACCGGCCCCTCGGCCAGGTTGCCGTCACCCACTCTATCGAGGCCCGGCAGTCGTGGGGGAAGAGGCTCAGGAGCCCAGCCCCCGATGGCCTTTGTCTCTCCCTCGACCGTCATGTCTTATGATGCCTCACGTCAACAATCTCCAACTGTTGACGGCCATCCACAGTCTCTGGGTCTCAAGGCTACGATTCTTGAGCTTACCAAGGCCCATGTCCTTCCCCGACCTGCCTTGCTTGGAGCTCTGACTGATGCCTATTTCCAACACATCCATCCATTCTATCCTGTCGTTGAAGAGGATGATCTCAATGGGCGTGAACCGTCTGTAATACTTCAACAGGCTGTGTGTCTAGCCGGTTCTCTAGCACTACATGACCCCGGTAGTGTCAAGCTCTGCCATTCGCAGTATGAAAAGGTCAAGACCTTGATATACCTAAACTTTGAAGATGACACCCTGGCTCTGCTGAAAACACTCTGCCTCATGACGTGCTATAGTGTCGTTTCCACTGACCAGGTAACCTTTGACGGACCCTGGCATTGGCTCGGAATGGCCATCCGCTTGGCACTCCAGATGGGCCTTCACCAAAGCTCCACCCATGAACGGCACACCAACCCAGGGTGTCTCCGTCGAATCTTCTGGCACCTAGTTGTTCGTACTCATCACTCAGCAATGCTTCTAACATCCCACGTTACTAATGGTTTATTCAGAACTCGGACAGGCTAGCCGCTTGTTGCTGGGGTCGGCCTTTGACTCTCAGGCCTCAAGACTACGACATAGCTCCCCTGGATACAAAGGACTTTTCCGTCATAGCAACCGAGCCACCTGTCCTGCCCGAGGCGCTGAGGTTATCAGATACCATTGCCATGATTGTAGAGATCAATAACGGACAATCCCCCCTGAATCAAGACACTGCCGCAGCCATAGTTGAGCGATTATGTAACTGGCTTCAAAACCTGCCTCAAGGACTGCAGCTCTACGACTCGTCAGGTAAGAGACGACCATTCTATCGTCCTGTATGTGATTTACACATCACATACTTTGTCATTATCATTCTTCTACAACTCGCCGATAAAAAGGCTAGGCGATCCTGTATCGCAGCCTCCTCCTTGACAGCCTCTCATTGTATCGCCCGTCTATATGAAGAAATTCACTGCAGGGAGGAGACGGCCCGCCTACTTCAGATTCACGGATTCTTTTGTATGGTCGCGGCAGTCCCTTTAATATGTTGCCCTCGTCAATCACAAGAAGACGATTTCGCAAGAGACGAGGCACTCGACGTGATCCGCCAGGTCTTGAGGAAGATGAAAGCTCGCTTTGGAGGGTCTGATCTTGTCCTGCGCAAGATCAGTCGACTTGAGAATGATGTGAAGAAGGAGAACGAACATGGCACTCATGGTCAGGCCAGTACTGTGGAAGGGGATTCAATGTGGGCAACTTTCAGCATCCGAGACCGTCTAGACGAGCTCTTTTCCTTCCCAGCCTCTTTTTGTCGCCATGTAGATTTCTCGGATGTCGAGGGGATGAATTGTGCCAGACAGCCGCGCACTGAAACCGAAGGGATCCCTGAACTTTTCCCTGGCAATGACCTGAACTTTGCCGATATCTTGATCATGGACTACAATCTCCTCGAGATGCCTGATAACGAGGCCTTTGGGTTTAGCACGGGAGGTCTCCCTTGTACCTAGAGTCTAGGATACATTATTCGGGTCATCAATTGTTTCATAGGGCCTTCAAAACCAAGTGAAGATGTCGTTGTGTTCCTTGACATTGTGCCTGTTGCTCATTCTTGTAGATGTAATTGACACCAGCAAGGCTCAAGAACCAAAGTCTGGTTGATTACATGCGTAGATTGCAATTCTTGCCGCTGTGGGTAGAATAATACATTAGCGGTTACCACTCTCAACATGAACCCCGAGCGTGTTCGGGATGAAGGATCTCCAAAAGCGGGGGATGCCGATCTCGGCTCGGCAATGTATGGGACTTGTTCTGCGGCCGGTAGTCGGTACTGATGTGTTCGTTACTCGGCATAACAGGCTCCATACCGGGGAGTGGTACTCGCCCCCTGAGTCTACAAACTAAAGGACCTGGCTCGCATGGAAGGATCTGGTTTTAGCTCCTCACTTGCTTCCGTTAATTCTCCTTGAGCCTTGAAACCAGTTTCCCATCTACACCAATTCTCAACTCTCTCAGCCATGGAGAATCTGACCGAGAAACAGCTCTTGGGAGTCAAGATGATGCACGAGTTCTTTGGTCAAGACCTGTTCGATGCTCTCAAAGCAAACTCTGTAGGTCTTGCGCAAATCTACGCTTAGTGAATTCTTGGTACTGACATCAACTCAGCGTGACGACCTACCAAGCAAGGTCGGCGCTGAATACATTGCCGAGACGTGCTTTTCGTCTTACGCTCGGCCAGGCCTTAGTCTCCAGCAGCGCTCTTTGATGAACATTGTCATGCTGATTGCTTTGAACCGAGGCCCCGAGCTGCGCATTCACATTAGAGCAGCGCTCAACAACGGTTTGCAGGAGGAGCAGATTACGGAGGCTTGCAGACATGCCATGGTATACTGTGGAGTTCCGGCAGGGAGAGACGCATTGTCAGTTGCCAGTGAGATTTTCGAAGAACGAAAGTTGGCAAACAAGAGAGCCGAGGGTGCCAAACTTAGCTAGAGTGATGCATTATCGGGTTTCTTGGACTTTGAGCCAAGCATTTACATTGAAGCTTAAATTACCTTCCACACTCTGTCTAAGATTGCCTTGATACCATGAGCATCCTCATCCTTGTGTGACTCTCTAGGCCGAGGTCTGTGTTCATAGGCCCCGCTGGTATTTTGATGGCATTGCGAAGGTAAGATAGGCTAAGCTTGGGCTGCTCAAAAGCCACCTAGCCCCCCTACTGTTTTGAGCCCTTGACATAGTGGCTGAACGACAAAGGGTTGGGCTGAGTTAGTGGTAGCACACACGTCTTGCTTGGCCCTGCACATATTTCCCCTCAACAGGTTCGCCACTTAGACATATTGCCGGATGCCGGAGTTTAGAATGATCTATGCCGAGCATTGGATCCGACTGACCTCTCCGATTCCTGCCAATATGAGCCGGCTCGTTTATAACAGAGATAGTTGGCCAACTACTGCTATAAATGCGAAGAATAATGACCATCCATTACCCCAGACTTTCCCCAGATTCCTCAACGGGCTTGCTTACTACACCGCAACCCTTCCACCTTCCAAGGTCTTTACCAACTCATCGAGTCTGTATCTTTGTCTGATGGAAAGAAGCTCAATGATGGCTGGTGATATGAACAACAAACCTACGACCGACATGATCGAAACCACCGATCCTCGTGATGATACTGTCGAAAAGGGCCTCGATGAAGGTGTCATCAACCCTACCGAGGACAAAAGGCTCGTTCGCAGGATTGACTTTCACGTTCTGCCCTGGATCTGCATCACATACGCCCTTTCTCTAATAGACCGCACGAATATCGCAGCTGCCAAGATTGTTGGCATGGAAGCTGATCTTAACCTGACCGGGAACCAGTTCAACGTAGCCCTTCTCATCTTTTTCATCACTTATCTCGTGACTGAGATCCCATCCAATATCGTCATCAAAGCGGTCGGGACGCAGAGCTACCTGATGGTACTCATCGCTTCTTGAGGAGCTATTGCCATGTGCTTCGGTTTCGTCAAGACGTACGGGCAACTTCTTGCCCTCCGCGTGCTCTTAGGCTTCTTCGAAGGTGGATTCAATGTTAGTACACATTTTTGCATCCCTCTTGATCAGCATAGGTCCTTACTTCCTCATAGCCTGCATGCATCTACCTGATATCGTGCTGGTACAAGCGATACGAAGTCCAACAACGACTTGCGATCTGGTTCGTATTCGGCTCTGTCGTCTCAGGTTTCACCGGCGTCATCTCATATGGCCTCAGCCTGATGGAAGGGCAAGGAGGCTTGAGGGGTTGGGGCTGGATCTTCATCATCCCCGGAGCCATCACCGTGGCTGTGGCTATTCCCATCTTCTTCTTCGTCGCAGAATTTCTAGAGAAGGCCAAGTGGCTGACTGCAGAAGAGCAAGTCATGATCCAACGTCGTCTCGCGGGAGATCAAGGAGAAGACGTTGAGGGGAAAGGCACAATGAAGTCGTTCCTCGAAGCTGCAATTGACTGGAAGGTCTATGTCATCTCCATGATGCTTATGCTACCTACCGCAACTACCTACGCCTTATCGTCCTTTTCGCCCTCTATCCTTGCGAGCTTTGGGTTCAGTGTCACCCTCAGTCAGGTTCTGACCACTCCACCATACATCTTTGGCGCCATCGTCTCTATCCTCACTGGCATCATGGCTGACCGAGTTCGACTCCGCTCCCCGTTCATTACCGGATACTCAATTTTGCACATGGCCGGTCTCGCCATGATCTCATGGGGCGGCAGTCAGGGTGCCAGGTATACCAGCATGTTCTTGGCCGTTGCGGGAAGTAACTGTGCCATCCCCTCTGCCCTAGCGTTCCTTGCCCGCAACGTTGTTGGGACACACAAGAGGCAGTTTGCGGTCCCAATCCAGTCCATATTTGGTGGAATTGGAGGAATCATCGGTTCTCTCATGTTCCGAGAGGCAAATTATCCTGGGTACAGGCCCGGCATTTATGCTTCGTTCGGCTGCATGGCTGCTAACACAGCCTTGGCTAGTGGGCTTGCATTTTATTTTTGGATACGAAACAGGCAGGCGGACCGCACTGGAAAGGTTCTTGAAGGAGTTCCGGGCTTTCGTTATACTACCTAAGAAGGCTTGTGGGCCGTAGTTCTCATCGAAATCCATTATGTTTTGAGATTTATCTTCCTCGCATGTGTCAAGATTTGAGATGGTAGAACTTGGGCGCTCGCAAGTTTCATCTTGAAGGCCACTCCCATAATTCATGATAATGTCGAGTGCTAGCTTGATGAGCTCCGTAGAAGCGTCGCATTTGTACAACTTGGCGCTATATCGCCCTAACATGTTGAATTTACCAAACTAATTCGCTTCCTTGTGAAGAAGGTCAGTGGCTAACTTCTGCTTATTGAACTCATTTATGTCGCTGATAATAATAAACCTTTAATCCGAGGACTTGATCCGTATTGACGCAGACTTACCCTGCATCAAACAAGGCCCTAACAAAGCATTCTCCTCCTCCGCTGGCGCCTCGTCTTCGTTAACTTTCTTTGAACTTCATCTCAAGCTGGCTTGCTCACTGCCAGCAGCAACTGCTATCTTTCCTTTCACATATCATGTATCTACAGCAGCCGTGCACCCATCAGATAGGCAACCTATAACTCCGAATGCCGACTACTAGAAAGTACAGGGTTTAAGGGTGGCAATAGACAGCATGAGGCGTCCCTGCGAGATGCATGACTGAATCACCTAATTGTGGTGAGGGTTAGAAAAATCAATAGCGCGTTAATAGCGCCTTTGATAGCGCACTCCATCGTGTCTCTTCTCGGGCACTAGTAACCTTTTGGTTAGAGAAACTCAGGAACCAATATTCCAGTGGATGCTAATTTCTTTCCTCTGGTTTCGAGTGGACAGGAACGTTTGCGACGACGACGCCACTCATCATTAGCTCAACAGTCCCTTTCCCGTGTTGACAGGACCTACTCTGTAGTGTAGGTAGGTATTAATACCTCTGGTTCTGCGTTCAACGCTTGGGTTCTCTAGGACTTACATTCCTTCATTTCCTCCTCAACGTCAGTCGTCAACATGGGCGCCTCTATCTCGGTCGTTAGCAACCCCCAAACGGTCGCGAATGCGATTTTCACGAGCGGCGTGAGCGTCACAAGCGCGTCTTGGAACGCTGGGTTCAGCGAGAACGCCGTGGGCACCTTCACCAATGGCCCCTTGGGTGTCGCGTCTGGCGGCATCTTGACAACAGGCGGTTCCAAGGACGCGGCAGAATACCAGGCGTATTCTCTCAACATAGAAAATGGAGCGGGCGCGTCTCAGAGCTATTGCGGAGAGAATTCCCTTGATGCCGCTGTCTTGTCGGTCGATATTGAGGTCCAGCAGGGCTTCAATGGAGTTGAAGTTGAGTTTGTGCTAGCCTCAGAGGAGTACTCATAGTAAGCCGTTACACGTTGTCCATTCTCTATGCCTCCTTTACTAATGAAACAAGTCAACACGCGGACCCAATTGGAATATATCTGGACGGCGAGCAGTTCGCCCTGAATCCGGACGGGAGCAGAATAACGGCCAAATCTTACTACCTATCCTCCGAGCGAGCCATCGTGAACCCGCACCAATTTCTCAACTATCCCTCTTGGTCCACCTACGCAGCATCATCGAAGCCGCTGATCATGGGCATTGCCGCAGCGCCTGGGGCACACACCATGGTGTTTGCCATCTGTGACACTGTCGATGGACAGCATGACTCGGCGCTCTTTGTGAGGGCTAAAGGCTGCAAGGACTGTGTGGCAGATGTCAAGATCCATTATCTCACGCAAACGACAACAGCCGCGTCGACTTTTACTTCGACCATTGAGCCAATCAGCGCGTCTGCCGGCACTGTCTTGATCGGTGTGACGGCGGATCCGACGACAACAGCCACATCTAGCGAGGCCCCAACAACGACTTCCAGTGAGCTGTCCACGACAGCTACATCCACCGAAGCTTCAACATCTGCCTCTACCGAGTATTCATCTACATCAACTCTGGATTCGATTACATCTTCTACCGAAGTATCAACGGAGTCATCCGCCATCACAACTACTGCTAGCGAGAGTTCAACACTGTCAACTACGGACTCTATGGTTTCTGCATCCACGATTAGCACCGATTCTTCTGTCACAGCTACATCTTCCGACTATTCCTCAAGTATTTCGATCCAGACCTTCACCACCACAACATCACAGGTCACCACCATGTCCACCATCGACTCGACGATGACAACGCTGACAACATCTCGAAGAGGACCTTGCCGTCCTGCTTAGCACACTGTCCATAATTTTGAGTTTTAGCCTAGACATATATACTATGGGAGATACTCGCGGATTTGAGCCCGTTTTATTCTTCATCAAGGAACCACGCTTCATTGACACGGGGTACTCAATAGTTGGCATGCAGCCTTCACTTGAACATCCCAACAGTAAACCTGCTATTCCTAGCTATTAAGCCGACTTCCCTATTTCCGTAGCCATATGCGCGGTCGCTTTGATAATAGCAACCTCGCTTCCTAGCGAGTGTCCATAGGTAGAGGCTCCAATTGCCAAGTTGACTACAACTGTCAAGACACCATGGAGAAGAAGAGAGAATGCCGCTCCAAAACGCACCCTCTTGGAAGACATTCCCTTGATCATCTCATTGGCGGTTCGAGAGTACGTCTGTTCCCAGGACTGCAGACACCCGAGGATCTGTGTCCTCGTTGCCATCAACTCAGCTACTTGGGACTGGCTCTGCAAGCCCGTCACCCGCTTCACAAACGCCAATACTTCCGCAGAGAGCACGCTCAAGTCGCTTCGCGCCTGATCACATAAAATGGCGTTGACGTTGGTTGTCGTGGAGCTACTGTGCTCTCTTTCGCAAGAAGACATGTGCTTAGGCCCAGGATAGCCTGAGGCGAAGAGCTTGATGGCAAACTCATCTAGGTGAGGAAAACCGAGATTATAACAAGGAACTACCCGGCCGGTATCGCTCACACCTGGGCGGTTCCGGTATTGGTACATAATGCGAAGTCCTAGAAGGAAGTGTTGGAAGGCAGTAGCGTAGTCGCCCATCATGACCTCGATGCTCACAAACATGTGACAACACACGAGGGCTGCCTGGGCTGAAGTTCGACTGGGCTCCTCTTTCAGCCGAGACGCGAGGCCGGAGACTGCCGCATTGTACGCATCCAAGCTGCGTTGATTGATGAATACGCCATGGGTGGCGACAGTGGCCGCGTGTCTTGTTGTCTCTATCCCGTCGTTGAGAGCGATTAGAGAATCGAGTGCATGGCGGATGGTGGGATCTGAGAGATTCGCCAGTACTGCCCGGGCCTCGTTCCGGTAGCATACATTGGCTTGGCGCTTGCGGTGGAAATAAAGGGATAGCTTATCGACTTGATCAGCCGTAACTATTGAAGACTTTGGCTGATATATAGAGAGTGTTGGCTGAGGACCAGTGGTAGGCGTTGAAGTTGATGATTGGGTGGCTCCAAAGGTCAAGATTCGGAATACGGACGGATACCCATCACACACCCGATCAGTAGATATACAGCGACGACATGCTGGCCGTGTTTCATCACATTTGATTCTTCGGATCCTATTTTGGAGTCAAGTCGGCTTAGTATCGACATGACAGCAAGCGGGCGGGTAGGGTTCGTAATGTCTCTGTCGACTTACCTGCAGGTGTGGCAGCCTGTCTTGGCCTTTGGCTTAAATCTTCGCTTGAAAGGTGGCTTGAAAGGCTCCAACAGCTGTTGCTCCTCTTCGCGAGCTAGGAACGACATGTTTCCAGTGTCCTAAGTCTCTACATGGGTCAGTCGGTTTGTTGGGTTCCTCAATCAGCCATCTTGGAGCAACACCCGATATTACTGCCCTTAAATAGGAAATGGGAACGAAGACTCCACCTGTGAGGCTGGATGGTTCCTACTTCTATATGGGGTAAAGATGGACCACTTCGGCGTCTTGACAGAATAAGACTGTCATCGGGGATGTTAGAACGAATCATATATGCAGCTGTTATTGTACCGACAGAAGCAAGGTGTCATGGGCGGGATTTATACGGTTAGACCAGCCAGCGTGTCCCAGAAAATGCTACATCCCAGGCTGGACGAAACAGCCCTATATACCGCAATGTAACTTCAGTGCTGTGACCCCTACCTCAACCATTCACGACTAGACCGAGTTAGGAAATCTGAACGACACAGCCAATCACCTCAACTCGTACAGTCTATCCCTTCAGCTCGATATCACCATAGCATCTCATGCACAAGGCTCCCAAGACCCTTCGCATCTCTCCTTTGACTACGAGCTCTACAGCCGGCATGTCTTCCCTTTGCTGATCAGGCAACTATTTAAGTAGACTCATCTCCGTATGGCTCATCAGGACTGCCACTCCATCAGACTTGACATACTCGTAATCTATTTTCTCCGCTCTTCATCACAATGCACATCACGTTTAGCTTGTCTACTCTACTCACATGGCTGAACTTGTTGGTGCACGTAGCCCAGGCTATGTCAGAACCGAGACTCCTCACTCAGTTCCCCCCCTCAGTTCGCATTGAAAACCTCACTATCCTTCCAAATGGGACTATTGTGGTGTGCAACGCCTACACCGGAGATCTCTACAGTATCAACCTCCTCAGCCGCCTGTCAAGGAGGGCTCCCTACCTATTTGCTTCTCTCGCACCATATTCCTCAGCCATCTTCGGGCTCGCATCCCCATCACCAGACACTATCATTGCTACTGCCAGTAACTTCTCGTGGGAGAAGGGGCTGGTAGAGCCGGGTTCGAACGTTGTTCAACACGTCACGCTCACAGAGGCTGGTGGTGCCAAGGTCAAGGCATTCCCCATTCCATCGGCAGGATGGCTGAACGGCCTGACACCTGTACCTCGCTCGCCGCATTATCTACTGGTTGCGGATTGCGTTGCTGGCTCTCTACTGCGTCTCGACACACGAACAGGATGCATCGAAACCGTCAGCTCGGATCCACTCTTTGCCCCTATACCCGAGCCTGAGTCGAACCTCTTGCTCGGCATCAACGGAATCCACGCTCGAGACGGATGGCTATACTTTACCAACACAAACCAGGGTGTGTACGGTCGTCTCGCCATCACTTCCGAGGGTCTCGCCGTCGGGACACCGGCAGAGGTCGTGGCACGAGGCCTCAACGGCTCGACATTCGATGATTTTGCCCTGAGACGAGATGGTGTTGCATTCCTTGCCACAGGGCTAGGGGGCCTGAACGGCATTGAGAAGATCACTGCTGATGGTCAGGGCCAAATGGTGGCTTCCTGGGAGTATGGCTCACCAGTCATCAGCCAACCAGTTTCGGCTGTGTTTGGTCAAACCATCAAAGACCGTAGTACTTTGTACTTTGCAACGGCAGGGTCGTACTTGGGTAGCAATGTGACGTCCACCGGGGGCCAACTGTTTTCGCTCAAGGTCAGATGTTAGTGTAGATGAGTTTGGTGCCCTCGGAGTTCTTGTAACTAGCAAGGCGGAATGCACACGGAGAGACCTAGACATAGGCCACTATCTCTAGAGATCAAACATATAGTTGCATGAACATTAAAGTTAGGGTGGTGTCAAATAAGAGTAGGGGAGATTTTCCCATACCTAGGTGCATCACTGTACGGTAGCCCCAGCTAAACCCCAGCATCTTGGTTTAGAACCTGGCAAATCAACAATCAATGTGACTATAGCCCTCCAAGTCCTAGGGATCTTGGAGAACCGCGTGAACCCATTCCATAATAGCGGACTGAGCTTGAGAAGTATGGCCAGCCGTCCTTGTTTACTTCTGGGACTGGAATACTTCAAACTCTTTCTGGCTCCGCATGGCTCCACTACCTGCATCAACTTATCCGGGACCATGTATTGTTGAGGAAGTCACACAGTGATGGTCTGCATGTCATGTCGGTTGTTGTCATGGCCTACCCCGGCAGACTCGTCTTCAAGGCTAACTCTTTCTCGCTATCTGGAACTAGACTTATTATAACAAAATGAAATCCCTTACTAGATCTTTTACCGTGAATGTCAAGCTTTATACCTAGCAGGCATCGGCCTTCGTAGCGATGATCGAGTCTGCTGCCTCACATTGCTTGTCACCAGCAAAGGCCGCCTCAAACATCAATCTATAACCGAGATTGACCATGATCAACGGTTTTATCGTGTATAAAGAAAATACTTTCAACGCTTTCAGCAAGTTAGAATTCATCGGCTCTGCTCATATGTCTGGAAGATGAACGGTACTAGCCAGAGACTATCACAAACCACAATTCGTCTCCATGAATGCCTTTAGTGCTATCTAGTGCCATAAGTTGGTGCCCCAATAGGCGGCCAAGTTTAACTTCGGCGACGAGGATCATGATGGTTTATTCCGAGATATAGGGTGGTTGTGACGACGATGTGATAGGCATTATCCTTCAAACAGGCGCAATTACTGTGCGAATCTTTATACGTACACAACCCAGCACCTGCTTCTTAAGCGCCGCATAAGAGCTATACAGGGGGCTTGATAGACCCAGTAGGGCAAAAGATTGAAGATGAGTGCGGTGAGAAGTCAGATAGTATCTCAAGGCTCAAGGTGAGTCTCGGGGGTGACCCGTGTTATTCATGTTACAATCAGCTCATTCCGTCAAAGTCCCTATCCTGCACCGCTATGGGTGTATTTAATAGGCCATCGGCGGCCATCTCTCTGAGTATGGCATCACATATGACTTGACGTAGGTTAAAGCAATTCCGCAAGACGACCCAGGTACCGTTGGCACTAGGGATTACTGGAGTTATCGCCACGATCGCAGACAATTTTGTTTAGTTTATTGGTAGCGAGTGCCGAGACTTGCACTAACTCCCTAGCTCGACGCGCCGTCAGTGGCCCATTGTTGCCATGGGACCGACGATTGCCTCGATGACCCTCGGATCATGTCATCTTTCCCAAGGGTCGGATCATAACAAATGGGGATACCGGAGCTATGCTTTGAAGCCGGCAGTTCGGCGCCGCGGCTATCAAATCCCGTGTCGTCATGTCGCGGGGTCTAAACCGCTTGGAGAATTTCGGAGCCGAGAGTTCATAGCTAGCGTTACCAGCTATCATTCAGTCAGGGCTTTCATACCGACGCTTCCGTAGCTAGAGGCCAGTTTTAAAGCCCCTTTATAATAATGGTGATATAAAGGTTTAAAGATTCCCTTCTCTTTCTTAGAAAGCGATATATACGAAGGATCAATATCTTTTAGAGGGACTAATCAACCTTCCACGACAATCATGGCAACTATCGACTATTACCAGAGACTTACTGGAGAGTACAACCTAAGCAACACACCTCTTCTTGTCGCTTCAGCAGTCAGCTTTGCTGTGGGCTATATGCAATATGTCTACGCCATCAGAGTCTTACTGCGTGAAGGCAATGGACCCATTCCTTTCTGGATGCATTCCTTCTACCTCGCCCATGACTCCAGCTGGTCATACATCCTCGGAAGAGCCGCATCCAAATATGATGAGCATTGGTTTCTACGAGGAACCTCCACGGCGTTGTTTGTATGGACCACCCTCGAAATCTTCTGCATCCATCGTTCTATCACAAAGACCCGCCATGCATGCTTCTCTTCTGTCCTTGGACCGAATCCTTCCCTGACCGCTGTTCTTCCCTACGCCGCGTTTCTGCAAATAGGAATGTACTGTGTTGTTTGGTTCGGGATCATCCTCATGGGCGAAGGTTGCGTTATGCAGTGGTTCTGCTTGACAAACGTCCTTATCATCATTGGACCAACACACGAGTATCTCCGACGTGGTTCACGAGACGGTCTCGCCCTGGGATTCTGCCTCGTCAACATCATCTGTGCTGTCTGGACTTTCACACCCTTCAGCATGTGGGCTCTTACTCTGCCTGAGATCTTTGCCCAGCCAATGTACTACTGCGCTGGCTGTTTCATGTTCATATACTCGCTCTGGGCATTCCACATCGTCTACAGTTACCCAGCCAAGAAACCTTCAAAGACGGGTCCATTCCCCATTTGGTAACTTGGGAGGCCCGCCGAGATCCGATAGCACAACAGATCATTCAGATCAAAGAGCATCGTCGATCTTAACGTCGTCTCTGAAAGGTGTCCATGAGATCAACAAGAACAAAACGACAAATGGGTGATCTGAGAAACAATGCACGAGGGTGACTGCCAAAGGAAATGTTACTGAGCTACATGTACCGGTATCCAAGATATCTAAATTAGAAATACGTATTCTCTTTATATAAATTTCATCCTCGGTGACTCTATATCCGCCACTAAGTGATCGCCGGCCTTTTTGGTCTTCTTTCACAGTTCCTGTATGGTCTGCAAGAGTTTGTAGAGGATGCACTTGACTGTTGGCTTGGTTCTAAGGGATAGGGACAGCGTAGAGCAACGAGGCCTCGGGAATCCTTATCACTAAAGGATATCCATATGATTGAACGATCGGCTCAACTGCATCAAGTAGGAATTAATATCAATAGCCGAGCAAGTATGGCGCGCCGGTAATGTGAGGGTAGCCGAGGTAATGACAGATCGGCGACGGCGCTGAGGCTCTGACTTTGCAAGACGACAACATGCTGATGGTAAATATATCTACAAATATTGGGGGGAATTGATAGTCTATGCTGTTCAATGACAAGTCCTAAATTTCACCGGAAACCGCCTCGATGACCGAACACGATACTTTCGGGAAGCCCCCATACCGATATCTGCCAACACAGCACATGCTGTCCTTTGCTGCTGCACCTGAGCAAGGTGAGGGCGTATACACAAACTCAGTTTCTTTATGGCATCCTCTATGGGCCCGCGGTGTGTTTGGTGGTGCCTTAATTGCCCAGTCACTTGCCGTGGCTCAGGAGAGCGTCCCTCTCAGCTACTTGGTGCATAGTATGCATTGCCACTTCCTACTCCCGGCTCATACCACAATACCTATTTTCTATCGAATTGAGCGGTTCCGAGATGGTAGAACCATTGCAACTAGACGCGTTCAGGCATACCAGGCCGAAAAATGCATATTCACGACACTCATCAGTTTCTTCCGCGAAGCCGGACGGAAAGGGAGAATGGAGTTGGCGCACCAAGCACCGATGCCTGAGCTCTCAAGAAAACAAAGACCACCGTCGGCATCTGGGGAGGATGTTGATCAGACAAGGTTAACAAAGACTTGCCAAGCGAACAGGGGAAGCCTATACGAATGTGTGAGAATTGACACGGGCGGAGAAGAAGGCCGCCCAGAGTCCAAGCGACTAAGGAACTGGATTCGAGTTCGTAGCCAAGCCGACGCTATGTCTCATGTCAACGATGATCAGGGGAGAGAGACAGATCATAGGGCACACCTCGCTGCTCTCGCGTACATCAGCGATCACTACTTTATAGGCACTGTGCCGCGCGTCCATTGCACCAATCGATTTAATAACTCAAACGCCATCACATCCGTCATAAAATCGCTAGAAAAGGGTGACCCTTCGAGCCAACAGATATTTCTTTCTTACCAAGAACTGGCCATTGAGGAGTTTGAGGAAAACTCTAGGTCCGGGACGCCGACTGCTCCTGACCATCACATTGGCATGATGGTTACGCTAGACCACACCATCTTCTTCCACAATCAGACAGCGGTTAGAGCAGATGAGTGGATGTTGGCCGAGGTCGAGACACCGTGGGCGGGACAGGAAAGGGGTCTTGTTGTACAGCGAATTTGGACCAGCGACGGAACCCTCATCGCTACTTGTTTCCAGGAGGGACTTGTACGCTTGGAAAGAAACCAGGCCAATAGCAAGATATAAGATGCTGCTACGCCTTGAGAATATATACGAGTCTAGGAATTGTTCTAGCTTCGGTACCCGGCAGGTTTATATCGTACTATGTACATGGTGCTAGAATTGAAGCATATCTGATGAAACATTGCTCCAAACCTCGAGTTCAATGAGTAACCTCCGTCTGGGTTGATGGTCGTAGATTGAATCTCGGCATTTGCCATGAGACTGCTATTCATACACTCCCGAGATGGTGACGCGGGCTCGTCGATCCAGAGAGCACAGTGCCCTCGGCTAACATGGGCAGCACCTTGGCATATACCCTAGGCTCCTGACACTTGTTTGAACGCCATGTGAACTATCGGTAGATACCATGAATCTGCAAGTGTTGAAAAAAAAGTGTTCTTTAACACTGTGCTCTCGACTCGATCTACGCTTACGGGAGGAGAAGTGCATTGATGAACCAGAATTTTGTCAACTGAGATTGATAATACATGCAAACGCCTTAGCCTCCCGTACTATATGTATCCCAGTGGACTACCCGAAGCAGTCATTCATCCCAAGATTTGTTCTTAGTCCCAGGAGATGCCACGAGAAGCGTACCCTAGTGGAAAACCTAGGCGCCGAGCCGCACGAGCTTGTCTCTACTGCCGTACCCGAAAGGTCCGATGTGATCTTGTTTTCCATGGCCATCCATGCACAAATTGTACGCTTGATGATGGAGAATGTATTATTCCATTCAAGCAGCACAAGTGGTATTATGCCGTAACCCTTTAAGTAACACCATGATGAATACTAATGGCGACAGGCATATGGCCAATGCTACGTATCAAAAGCAGAATGGGACGCTGCCAGGTGCTGGGAGGCAGTATCAGGCTGCGCCCGAGAAACAGAGCACTCCAGTAGACAAACCAATGGAACTCGACCAAGCTCCGGGCATCACAACTACAGATGATTTACCAGGGCTTGAAGAGTTTCTCCTCACATTTGACGAGGAGAGGGAAACTAGATGTGAAGATACAAGTGGTAACCGTATCGCAGACTCAGATGGACTCCGAAACAACACAGCCCCTGAGACGGAGTCGTCAACGACCAGCGAGAGTAGTGCAACGGGCGACCACAGGCTGAACTTGCCACTCTCTCTGGCAGACTTCCAGCAATCGATGTTTCTCAGGGGCATGAGCCCGGCGTCAGATAGTATCGCATACAACTACCGGCAACCTGGGGTATCCAACTTTGTCCTATTTTCCTCGTACTCATTTGTCTCCGCAGACACGCTATGGAACCTAGACGGGGAGGAGATGACATTTCTAGAGAAGCAAAGGTGTCTCTATTTACCAGCACAAGCTGCAATGGATGAGTTTGTCCAACAATACTTCTTGCATGTTCATCCTACCCTTCCATTAATCAATGAGCAAGACTTCTGGGCCATGTACAATGCACAGCCTTCCGAGGCAATGTCCACTGGACGTGTTTCTTTGGTTGTCATCCAGGCTATGATATTTCTCGCCTGTCCGGTACGAATTTTAAAAGCCCACGAGACGACAAGTAGCTAATGCTTAGTCTGATAGTTTGTGCCACAACCAGTCCTCGATAGCCTGTCCCTTACCTCTGTGCATCAAGCACGAGCCGAGTTCTACTCTGTTACGAAGGTGAACACCAAATTTCTTCAGTTATTGCCCAGGCAACAAGCTGATTGATTCCAAGACATTGTTTCACATCGACGGGTGTAGAGATGATGTTAGCAGCGCTCAAAGTGCGCTCATGCTCACTTACCATTCCCCAACCATCTTCGACAAGACCAACAGTTACTGGCTCAGCACCGCCATTCACTTTGCTCGACAGGCTGGTGCTGATAGATGCGGTGCAACTGGAGGCAGCCCGAAAGGCCAGGCAGCACTGAAGCGACTCTGGTGGCGCTGTATCCTCCGAGATAGAATTATGGCTCTCAGCCTCTGGCGACCTATGCAAATCTCTCTAACTGATCTTGACTTTGATCGTTTAGGTCCTCTAGAAGATGACGTAAGACAAGAGATCAGAGGTTCTGCGGTATATGATCCAGCCACGAAGCGCATGTTGGCGCAACTGGTCGGTTGTCTCTGCGAGCTCAGTGTCGTCTTGAACGACATTCTCACGATTTGTTACACGACCACACCGGACGCGAACGATCCTACTCAAACGTTGACTCAGCTGAAAGATTCCGTCTCGCGACTAAGCGAGTGGCATGACACGGTTGTCCCCAAATTCCACCTTCCATCAGAAGTTCCTGGTGGGCATGAGTCCCTCAACCTTTTTACGAATGCTATATACATATACTACTTGTACTAATTCTTCCTCGCTGTAACTTGGGACTACACCGCTGACTGAATGAACAGCACTGCGAAAGCTTGCTTGAACAATCATATCCTTTACCTTATTGGCAAAAGCGGGGATCAAAACAAGAGTCCCTACGCAGTCTGGTGTGCATCTGAGGAGCTTGGCGAGTCTCTCCAGTCCATCACCCAAAGCTTTGCCGATCTAGAAGAACGGAACTTGGTAAGATACTTGCCCAACACCTTGTAAGACATTCCATCCTCACGTTGCATTTATCTTCTTCACTGACAGCGCTCGCCAGCGTTCCTCTCTCACTACTACCGTTCTTGTGGCATGTATCAGAGGCAAAGGACCTCCAGAACCAACCTGTTGGGAGCGTTCAAGGTGACTTTGGGGTGTATCGCGATGTCTTCTCAATGTTTGGGAAGTTGTACGAGGAAACAGATAGCGTCCTGAAGTGTACGGGGATCGAGGATACAGAACGATAACAGCTTGCTCTATGAAAGTGGTGTGCAGGCTCAGGCATGTCCAGGGGGTTGTCATTTCCTTGCAGCACAAAGCGCAAAGCAGAGTCTTAGACCTCCTGTGTTGCCAGAATAACACTCTGTGCTCGCAATAGCTCTTTTACTCAATTTTGTGTTTTTAGAAATGAGGCGCAATATTCCTTCAAGAATTAAGAAGTCTTTACAACTTGAATGCATAGAGGGTTGTATCAACTTGACCACGCAAAAAGCCCCTGAAAACCCTGGTACTGTGTGCTGAATTTATCTAGTTTGCACCTGGCTTGGTATTCTAAATATCAAATCCCTTTCGCTTACATTTAATGTCTGTTTTGTAGGATCTGCTATGTCGGTTATCCCGGCTTCAACTATGATAAAGAACACATTTCCAACACGTCATAGCATCATATCCCCATGCTAACACAGTGTCTATTTTGTACATTTGCATAAGTTTCCGTGCTTTTACAGACGGCACTGTAGAGCCTGTTCCACTTCGTGGTAAGCTCGGAGTTGCGAGAATCGAGTAGTGACTTTAATATGTGTCAGAGAGATCAAGGAAGGGTATTAAAAGCGCAACGTAGATTCCGGTCTATCTAAGCCAAGATGGCAACAAGAAGAAGGATTGAAGTCCAGCAAATTCTATGTCCTTCAAGGTCATAGCTTTGCACGATTTAATCCTTGTGACCTCTCAGCAGGCAACTCCCGATACTTTTCATACATCTTCAGGGCTTCCGGATTGGCAACCGCTCCGTTGACCGTGACCTTGCGACCATTAATCACATGCTTGACATTGATCTCGCACTTCTTTCCATTCGGGGTGTAAGGGATGTCAGAGACCTCAAAGATTTCTCGTGGAACATGGCGTGGAGAACAGCCCTCCCGGATAGCCGAGGCTATCTTGGTCTCCAGCTCAGCGGTCAGCGACTGTCCGGGACTCATCTTAACAAACAGTAGGACTCTTTCATCTTCGTCAATCTCACGCCTCTGACCAACACAAATGCAGTCCGAAATCTCGGGCAAGGTTTCTGTAACGGCGTAAATTTCGGCAGATCCAAATCGCACCCCTGACGGATTGAGTACACCGTCACTTGTCTTGTTAGCACCATCATATCGCAAGGTATAGCAGGACTTACGATCTCCCAAGCATCATGATACCGCCTGTATCTTGTAGAATCTGTACAAAGTCTCCTTGACACCATACGCGAGGCCCAAAGCGACTAAAGTATGACGATTCATACTTCTCTCGCCCTCCCTCACCACCAAACCCAAGCGGTTGACTTGGAAACGGCTTCGTGCACACCAACTCTCCTGGACCACCAGAGTCTTCGATTGAAGTGGGGTGAATATCCTCTGAATCATACACGCCTACAGACATGCCAAGAGCTTTGCACTGGATCTCTCCGGGATACACGGGAAGCAATGGCGAGCCACCCACAACTAAAAGTGTCAGCGAAACGGAAGATGGAGCGCATTGCACCGATACATACAGCAACCAGCAATGTCAGTACCTCCACTCATCGACACGAGATGGACCGAGGGTGGAAAAGCGGCAGAGTAGAACCAGTGGTACATGCTTGCGGGTAAAGCAGAGCCTGTTGAAGTTATGACACGTAGCTTGCTCAAATCAAACCTTTTCCCTGTGTCTATGGTCAGGGAGGGTTTTATAGGTGAGGGCGGACAAGTAAATAATCTTGCCATCACTTACGTGGTACTATATCGAGACTCTTGAGTGTTGAAAGATATCGAGGGGAAGTCCCAAAAATACCAACCCTAACGCGGCGTTTAAGCATACTCTGGGTTGATAACATGCATCAACGGGGAGAAGCCATACCCAACTTGTTCAGCCAGCTCTAAGAGGATTGTCGGGCGAGGATGAAAGGGTGAGCCGTCATAGAGGAGCATGCCAGCACCACAAGAGAGATTGACAAAGTTCAAAACCCACATTACCCACGACGTCTAAGATGATACTTTCAGCTAGACATTCACCGGATATCCGATCCAACCGTTACTTCACTCACCGTTGTGTATTGAAACACCACGTCACTTGAGCGGATGTCGTGCTGCAGCGTCATATCCACCTTAACCTTTAATGCCACACCCTGCGATAGAGTGTGAGTTCTAAATCAGCTATATGGAGTTCTGTGAATTACTTACGCCCATAGAATGAATGATACACTTAGGGCCACCCACCTATAGCACAAATTGTCAGTCAGTCAGATTTCTTAGTGAGGCAGGGACGGGACTTGCTGTTCCAGAAGAATACAAAATGAATGCCGGTTGAGAAAAGGGGACCATTTCAAACCCCAACTCGTCTCCTTGGTCCCGTGCCAGGAAGTCGGACAAAGTGCATCCACCAGAAATGCTTGACAGGTTCACATCTGTACCGCAATAAGGCACGATAACGACATTGACAAGCTCATTACCATGCTTCTTCCTGAGCTCACCAGACCACTGGCTGATGCGGCCTGACAGGTTAGTAAGCTTACCCGCATAGACATAGCCGTCATCTGCAAACACAACCTTGGGTGAGACCTGAGAGTACCGATCGATGATGCTGGAAGGTCCTAGGTCGCAGGAGGCAGAGGTCCAGATAGCACCGATCGAAAGTGTCGCCAGAGCGGCAATAATAGTGTTGACAGAATTGCCCATCACTACCGCGACAACGTCACCACGCTTGACTCCAGACCGTATCATAGCGCTGTGTAGCTGACGAACCTGCTCCCTGATGTTTCCCCAAGTGATTCTCTCCAGACCATCTACACCTTCTCTCGCAAAATAGATTGCCCCGTCTCCATCTTTTCGGTCTCGCAGTATGATCTCTGCAATGTTGAGGGAGGCAGATGGAAAAAACGTGGGAGGAGGGAATAGGGGAGGAACAGAAGATGCCACCTGTGGCCGCAAGTTAGCTCTCAATCTAGCCCATCCGAGGGGAGCTCATCGTTAGTCTAGCTGACGATTGCAGTGACCAACCTTGTCTGTGAGCATAGACCCGGTCGCCGAGCAGTCTTGTGGACCGAGTTGTAACCAAGCATACGCGTCCGTCCAAAAGTCCTGGAAAGTCGTTTCGTCCACAGACCAGCGATGCAAGTCATGGTACGTTTCCAGTTTGAAGCCATGTTTTTGATTGACGTGGTGGATAAATTTCTGAATATTTGTTTCGTGAAGCTGGTTTGGTTTCCATACCGCTGTCTTTCGATGGGCGCTCATGGCTTGCTCTGCTGGAGTTGATAGGGGTTGAGGTGGTGATCACAGTACTCTTGGATGCGGTTGAGGATACTAACTGCCATTTCTTTAGACATACAGTTAGTAATGCCTTTGTATTTCTTGTCTTATCATTTTGCCCTTTTCCTTTCCTATTCCTGTGCCTAGTATATGCACCGAGGTGTCTCGGCTCGGAGCGAACGAAAAGTGGACTATGCCATTGGCAGCTCTCCTTGGGCACATGCCGCGGCAAAGGTTACTACACCACCACCTCGGGTACCAGTCCTAATGTAGTCATGGATCTGTTGTTAAACCCGATGGTCCTGCGTGCTATAGTTATCTTGTTGTCTTTGACACTTCACTTGTTACCGAGGCTTCTACGTCAGTCTAACGGAGCTATTGTATTCCACACAATCGATCACTATGCCATACGGCAAAATTAGAAGATACCTTCTGCTATTTGCAGAGGCATTTCGGCCTTATAATGCTGCTCAACATATTGCCATACCACCGCGCATTATTAAGCAGTATGGATGTTTCAAGCACTGTATTGATCTGGGTCTTGATCTTCGTAAAACCTCAATGAGGCTCAACTAGTGTCAATTGCGAGGAGTAGGACTGTAGTATAAAAGCTATTCAGTATTGCCGTAATAGGGGGGTGACCATGGTGGCAATGAACACGCTCTTCAACCACTGTTGGCATCAAATCAATACCCATTGCATCGCCGCCCAGGCAGTCATACAACCTTCTCTTGTCTCAGCTTGTCGACCTCTGATGCATCCATCCCGGCCTCCATTAGCACCTCGTCAGTGTGCTGCCCGAGGTTCGGAGGTGGTGTCCTCAAGCTGGCCTCTGTCTCGCTGAACTTGACGGCTGGGCCAATGACCTGAATCTCTCCCGATTCAGCAGGTTCCATCTTCATCCTAGCAACCATGCCTCGTGCCTCAGCCTGTGGGTGCCCGAACGTGTTCTGCATGTCATTGATTGGTGCAAACGGTAAACCTGTCCCGTTGAAAACATCGATCCACTCGTCAGTTGTCTTTGTTTGAAAGACGGCATTGTAGATGGGTGCAAGCAAATTGCGGTTCTGGACTCGCTTCGGGTTTGTAGAGAAACGCTTATCTTGAACCAGGTCTTGTAGGTCCAGCAAGTGACACAGATCTGCGAACTGGGCATCGTTGGTGGCACCACACACGAGATACGAGTCCTTAGTCTTGAAGGCATCGTATGGGGCGATGCTCGGGTGCTGACATCCCCAGCGTTGAGCCTCGACGCCTAGGTTCAGCCACGACAGGCCAACGTTGGTAAGAAGACTGATCTGTGTCTCGAATAGCGATGTGTCTACCCTCTGCCCCTCGCCATCACGATCCCGGGCGTGAAGTGCAGCTAGTATGGCACCGTGCAGATACAGACCGGTTGACATGTCTACTATTCCAATGCCAGGCCGCACCGGGGGTCCATTGCGTTCCCCCGTCACGTGGAGGAGTCCAGCTTCCGCGCCAGCTATTGGATCGTATCCTCCCCGAGAAGCATACGGTCCGGTAGTTCCGTAACCTGTTTCGATCGTGGTGTCAATCCAGTTCAAGTCGGCATGCTAAAAGAGGGAACATATACCTGAGATGCTCGCGTAGATCAGACGAGGATTCAGCTTCTTCAGTTGATGATAACCAAGCCCGAGCCGGTCCATGGTTCCAGGCTTGAAGTTCTCGACTCTATTTTAGTTATTTCCTGGTTAGACTGCCATTTTGGTCCTCTTGGTTCGTGGATGACAATATGTAGACGTACAGGACATCTGCTTGCTTAGCGAGTTTCATCAGGACTTCCTTTCCTCTTGTGCTCTTCATATCAAGAGTAATGGACCTTTTGTTGCGGTTGACAGCGGCAAAGTAGTTGGACATAGGCCCTGAATCTTGCTTCCATGTCGCGTCCTCTTGCTGAATTTTCCAGTGCCTAGTATCGTCCTAGCGAAATTCAGAAACCACTCCCGAGTGCAAGATGTACACACACGCTAGGACTTTTCTAGACGTTGAAGGACGTGAGACTTACTCCCTTACCGATAGCCTCAATCTTGATGATATCCGCGCCATAATCTCCCAAGATCTGCGTACAAAAGGGGGCCTGTTTATAATCTAGTGTTAACCCAATGCATAGGTCCCTCGAAAGAGTAATGAAGAGACTTACAGCTAGAACTCGAGAGAGGTCAAGCACTTTCAGCCCCTGTAGTGGTGGCCGAGGCTTGTTTTCTCTAGCGGTCGAGGAAGCGCGAGCAGCCAGCCATTGAGAGGGTCGACCTGACCGTTCGAGTACAGAAAGGGGAAGCCGAGCGCGGCACAGAGCAGGTTTGTACTGGATCTGAGCCACAAAGTGATTCATGACGACTGGTTTTGCTATACAAGCGTTCGTGGGAAGTAGAGAAGTAGGTGGTAAGATAACTGAACCATACATTAATCTAAGTAATATTCAATTTATTATTGCCTGCTCCTTGATACCATTCTCCTGCTGTGGAGCTCATATCTCACCTTGCCTTACATGAATCCCTAGGCCAAGGGATATGTAAAGATGTGAAGAATATAATTGCCGAGGGCATCTTGACTTCAGCCACCTCCGGTCACATAGAAAATGAGTATTGGAGCCCTCCCCCCACAACGTCATAAATACATGACATTCAGGAGACCTCGGTAACGCGACATGGCATACAAACAACGTCTAAGATGACGGAAACACGTAAAACTATCGGCCAGATTGCCCTTTCCCCTCATTTCTGTCGGTTATGATGCTATGACAATGTAGATAAGTGTCATTAACTCAAGTGTAGAGCTACCTATTGCATCGCATAGAGATCCAGGGCTCCTAGAAGCCCAGAGCCACTCCTAATAGCTCTTCGGCAACCCCAAAACTCGCTGACCAATATAGTTCTTGATCATCTCTCCACTGACTGGGGCAAGCCTCGTCAAGATTGCCTCCCTCATATACCGCTCGACGTGGTATTCTTGAGCGTAACCCATGCCACCATGAGTCATGATGGCTCTCTCGGCAGCTTTGAATGCTGCCTCGGACGCCAAATATTTTGCAGCATTCGCGTATTCCCCATCTTGATAGCCTTGATCGTAAAGTCGGGCCGCCAAGTAGATCATGAGCCGAGCGCTTTCGAGGTTCATCCAGCATTCTGCTAGAGGATGCTGAATACCTTGGTACTTGCCGATGGGGTTGTCGAATACGACCCGATCGTTTGCGTAGTTGCAGGCCCTGCGCAAGGCCGCATACCCGAGTCCCAAGGCCTCGGCTCCAACCAGAATTCTCTCAGCATTCATGCCGTGCATGATCATCTTGAACCCATCCCCCTCGCTTCCTACCAGGTCTTCAGCAGGGACTTTCCAGTCTTCAAAGAATAGAGAGTTGGTGTCAACCGCAGATCGACCCATCTTAGGAATCTCGCTGATTTGTACGGTGGACCGATCGAGATCAGTGTAGAACAGAGATAGCCCGTGGCTCGGCTTCTTGACCTCCTCCAATGGCGTCGTCCTCGCGAGGATCAGTATCTTGTCTGCGACTTGAGCCGTAGAGATGAAGACCTTGGAGCCCTTCAGAACATAGTGGTCGCTCTTTCGACGAGCAGAAGACTGTAGTCTGAGGGTATCCAGCCCAGTGTTTGGCTCCGTCACTCCAAAGCAGGCTCGTTCTTTCCCCTGGATGAGGGGTACAAGCCAACGCTCCTTTTGTTTCTGGGATCCAAACTTGGCCACAGGCTCTAATCCAAAGATGTTCATGTGCACCGAGGAAGCTCCGTTCATACCGGCGCCTGATTCAGATATGGTTTGCAGCATAACTGCAGCCTCTGATATACCAAGTTCGGAGCCTCCATACTGCTCGGGAAGACAAATTCCAAGCCAGCCATTCCCGGCTAGGTCCTTGTACAATTCGGAAGGGAACTTGTGCTTTGTATCACGCTCTAACCAATACTCGTCGTTATACTGGGAGCAGATCTTTGCAATGGCTTCGCGGACTTGACGTTGTGATTCGGTCCACTCGGGTAACTGGCTAGGCAGATGATCGGTCGCGCGGGCATGAATATTTCGAGTACTGAGCTTTGGTATAGGGCTCTTAAGGCTAGATAGAAAGGCTGATCGCTTCAATGACTTTTGGGAGGTGAACTGCGGCAGAGCTCTGCCAAATAGTTGGCTTCTCATGGTGGTGACACGAATGTTCGCCCGTCTCAATCAAAGTATTAGGGGCCTTACAATGCCCGAGATGGTCTAGAGTTCACCAAGCTCCTTTCTATCTACAAGGGCTTTCATAAATCCCCATAAGAACGGTCACACTCCAAGCAGCTGTCCATAGTAACTTCCAGCCGAGGCTATCCTCAAGCCCGAGGCGACCCACTCCAGCTCATAATCAAGCTGCGTCACCATGTTTGTGGTTTGGAACAATCGAGACGCGGCACAGATCACGCGTAGGTCCGGATATAGGTGCATTAAAGGGTATTTCGTGCATGCGGATAAGACGAGAGCTTGGGGAAGCCGAAAGTTTCTGTTTTGGTTTTCATTTAATGACTCTGGCAACAGTCCACCAGTAGTATCCTAAAGGCTTCCAACCGAGAATGGATATCGCAACGAACGCGTACATCCCCTTTGTTGTAGGCTGCGGCTCGGGCATGGTCGCTACCGTTTGCGTACAACCCATTGATACGGTCAAGGTCCGAATGCAGCTTACGGACCAAAGTAAGGGCAAAACATCACTGTGGTCTCTTGCCAGAAACACCATCGCGCAAGACGGATTCGGTAACCTCTATCAAGGACTCTCAGCTGGTTTGCTCCGGCAACTTGTATACGGAACACTACGGCTAGGTCTCTTCTCTACATTCGAGCAACTCCTCGAGCGCAGAGCTCATGATCAAGGCACAGCCGTTGGCTTCGGCGGAAGAGCCCTCGCCGGTCTCAGTGCTGGAGCGCTGGCTGCCTTTGCGGGGAACCCTACCGAAGTTGCCTTAATTCGCATGCAAGCCGATGCCATGAGGCCAGTCCAACAGCGAAGAAACTACTCCTCTGCCTTTGGTGCGCTATGGTCCATCTCAAAGCACGAGGGAGTACTTGGTCTCTGGAAAGGGGCGGCCCCAACCATCATTCGAGCAATGTCGACCAACTTTGGCCAGCTAGCCTTTTTCTCCGAGTCGAAACACCAGCTTCAGAAGCGCTCCTCATTGTCTCGAGAGACACGCACAGGACTAGCTGCCTTTATCGCTGGTTTCGCCGGTGCCCTGATCAGTCTACCATTCGATTTTGTCAAGACGCGGCTACAGAATCAGACCACGGGTTCTATGAGCACCAGTGGCTTGCCTATGTACTCTGGGACTCTGGACTGTCTCGTCAAGGTGATCCAAAAAGAAGGCGTATTGAGATTCTACCGAGACTTCTGGCCTTACTTCATGAGAGTTGCACCTCACTCGTAAGTAGACTCCAGAAGTTCCAGTCACGTTTGCGTCATCTAATAGTGGCGTACGGCGCAGAACCATCGCTCTTTTTCTTGCAGATTGGATGAACTATCGTATCGCCAAATGGAGGTGAGACAAGAACAAGGGATAGCCATGGCGAGAGGAAAAGATAGAACAGGAGACAAACCTGAGTCATTGAGGGGACAATTTAGAGCATCCATAACCACGAAGTACCTTAAATAGCTACTATTACTAAAATAGGTTTTCTAAAATAATTTATAAAATATTTATAAAGTCTTATATATTATTTTTATAAACCTTTTTATAAATCCTTTATATTTTTAGGTTAATTATTTTCTTATATTATATAAGTATTCCTAAAGTCAGAAGTACATTGCCTCCCACTCTTCGTGTCTTATTTCTTTCTTAGACCGCGTGCCGAGGTATGGGTTGTCTGCACATACTCGACTCCGGAGACAAACCCGAGCCGCACTCCTCTTATTTAAGATATAGACGGGCAACGTTTCCGCTTGACTTCTTTATTCAGAATCTGGAAACAACAGTTCGCCATCCCCTCAGCTGTCTTGGTTATGGCTGCCTCACTCCCATTGACCGGCCTACGCGTCATCGAGCTTGCAGGACTAGCCCCAGGTAAGTTACTTCTCTCTCCGAGTCTTGGTACCTCCTAATGATCATTTACCCTCCTTAGGACCGTTTTGCGGGCAGCTTCTTTCTTCCTATGGTGCCTCGGTCCTTCGGATCGATCGCCCTACTACTAGCAACTCCGACATTTTTAGCCTCGTACAAATCATCTATTGTTCTCGACTTGAAGTCTCGGAAATGCATGACTCTCCTAATTACACTTCTCTCCGAGGCCGACGTTCTCATCGACCCGTTCCGTCCGGGCGTTCTTGAAAGGTTGGGACTCGACCCTCAAAGCCTCGTTGCGGCTAACCCACGATTGATCGTGCTTCGGTTGACTGGATTCCGACGCGATGGAAAATACAAAGATATGGCCGGGCACGACATCAACTATCTTGCTGTCTCGGGTGTCCTTGGCATGTTGGGCCACCGAGACCAACCTCCTTCTCCGCCTGGCAACATGCTTGCTGACTTTGCTGGCGGTGGTCTGGTTGCGTTCGCTGGAGTGCTCTTGGCCATCATTCAACGCAACGTATCTGGGACCGGCCAGATAGTAGAGGCGAATATGGTTGATGGTGTCAGCTACATTGGTACGCTCCCACGGCTAAGAACAAAAAGAACCTGTCTGGGGTGGGAAGAGAGGGACGAATCTCTTGGATGGTGGATGTCCATATTACCAGTGCTACGAGTGTGCAGACGATGGAAAGTACATGTCGGTTGGTGCAATAGAACCACGGTTCTTTTCCAACTTGCTTACCGGCTTGAGCCTCGGGTGGGAGCAGGTCTCTCCAGAGGGGTTCGACAGAGAAGACCGCCGGTCTTGGCACTCCATGCGAGAGGCTTTTAAGCAGAGATTCAAGGAAAAGACGAGAGACGAGTGGGAGATGATCTTTCAGAAGCATGATGCATGTGTTGCCCCTGTGCTAGAGCATCAGGAGATGGAACGGGCAGGGTACCAACACAGACCGATGGTACATCTCAGCGCATCTCCAGCCAAGCCAATCGATGCCGCGTGGGTGGGGAAAACGTTGGAGCCAGGGAAAGGGGGCGAGGACGTCTTGAGAGATTGGATGGGATGGGAAAGTGGGATGCATTACGAGGTCAACGCGGGGGTGTTTCGCCTGTGTGAAGAAGCAAATAGTAAACTATAGCCCTCGTAAGGAACTGCCTGGTTTTACCCTACGTGCCTTTCTAATATGGATCGAATTCACCTATTGCGAGCTTGACCCCGAGAAGAGCATGGCGTGCGACGCATGCACAAGGCAGAACGGTATAAGGTATTAACTAAATAATCATAAATATAACAAATAATTTTATATAAAATATATAAGAATATTATAATATTATGAATATCTTAGAGTATTTTTATTGATTTTTATTTTCAGTTTATCCTATCTTGAGAGGAGGATACCATCAAGCGCTACCCCGAGACAACCACCGTCTCGGCGTTCAAGCTGCTTCCATTCTCCGGAGTTGGGATCTGATTTCCGTCTTGATTCCCGAGGTTTCTTAACCGAAGAGCAGGCTTCAGCATAGCCTGACAAGCTGGAATGATGATGACCTCTTGGGTTGCGCCCTTGATCAAGTTGGGAAGATTTCTACTTTCATGCTTCGACCACATTTGTCCCCTTAGCTGACGATTCCTGTTCAAGTCGATGAGATATTGACAAAACCCGATTTGCCAACTCTGACTTCAAGTCATTGCTCTCCTTTTGTTGAAAAAACAGGGTTAGAGGTGATGCCCCAAGACAGGCTACAGTGCCTCTTCCGTCATCATCATCAGATGCAAATGAACCCCCTGTTCCCCAGCTAGAGACCCCGGACCGGGGAGGAGATCCGGGGAAGAAGATCCTCGGCGGAGAGATGGCAATCCCGTGAGCCCGAGCGGGGTCCAGCGGGGCCCCAGATATTCAGCCGCTGTTGTTTTGCTCTGCTACTGTAGCAGCCAGGTTTCTCTTCGACCACGGTCCTTATGCACCAACTTACCATTACCATATTGTCTTTTCTTTCCGACCCTCATTACAGAAAACAAAACGATGCCGTCTCCCAGCGAGGACTGGGACCTTGGGAACCAGCAAACCACCGCTGGTACAAACAAGAGAAGACGGGATGATGCGCAATCTGACAGTGTAGCTAAGCGCCGGGCTTCAAGAGCTTGCCTGTCCTGTCGTGGTCGCAAGGTCCGTTGCGATGTGACCAGCCGAGGCGCGCCCTGCACCAATTGTCGCCTCGACGATGTCAATTGCCGTCTCACCGAGTCGAATCGCGGTAGGGTTCGAACGTCGGTCGAGGCGGGAGAAGACGTCCAGCACCGGCCCCAGTCCCAGCAGCCCATGAGCCCTGTTGATATGCCGGAAGAGCCACAGACTCAGACAATGAGTCCGCCTGTCCCCGATGACTTTCCTATCTCGCTCACATTTGAAGGTAGCTTTCCTGACTTGGTCTTGTGACAAGACGAGTATAAACATCGCCGCTGACCACAAAACTGTAGGGTCGCGAGGGTTTGAGAATACACGACGGTCCCATATCCAAGCCGAGAATGCAATGCCCTCGCCTCCAAGTCAGACTAGCCCAGGGCCCACGTCCTCTAGTTTCTCCCCTGCTTGGTCAAGCCAGCAACTCCAAGGGCTTCCTTCGTATTTCAGTCCACTGCCGTCGCATTTGAAGCCCATAGATATCGAATACCTCAGGAACAAGGGCGCCCTCACTGTTCCAGATGACGAACTTCAGCGTGAGCTGTTCCAGAAGTACATCCAGTACGTCCATCCATTCATGCCGATACTGGATCTGCCTTCGCTGCTTGCGCCGATCGCCCGCGGCGAAGGAAGCGGCCACACAAGCCTGCTCGTATTTCAGGCCGTAATGTTCACCAGTGCCGCCTTCATCGACATGGACTACTACATCGCCAGGGGCCAGTCAGACCGCAAGTCAGTGAGAAAGATGTATTTCGAAAGAGCCCGGCTACTGTACGATCAGGACTGCGAGTCAGATCGTATGGCACTCCTCCAGGCCCTGCTTCTCATGACATTCTGGTATGAAAGGCCTGAGGACGAGAAGGAAACGTGGTACTGGACCGGCATTGCCCTCTCTCTAGCGCAGGTCCTTGGTTTGCATCGTAACCCAGAGCATTTGGACGTCAGTCCGGAGATGAAATGCTTGAGAAAGAGGATATGGTGGTCGTGTTTCGTTCGAGATCGTCTCCTAGCTCTGGGCCTGCGTCGACCAGCTCGGATTCGCGCCGGTGACTTTGACGTCCCACCACTGACTTTTGATGATTTCAACATCGAAACACTCGAGGACGATCTTTTGCGATACATTGGGCCTCTGCCATTAGCAGATGATACACCAACCAAGGCAAGCATCTGCCACTGCTTCATAGAGCTGACACACCTTTGCGTACACATCGGTGACACTCTCTCCACGCAATACTCAACGTTGAGCAACCCATCCAGCGAGTCCAAGGAACATGTCACCATGATGGTTCTTCCAAAGAAGTCGTCCGATCAGCTGCAGGAACTGGAAAAGTGCGACAAGAAGCTCGAGAGCTGGTTGCAAAACCTCAATCCTGTCTGTCAGTACAAAGTTGGCCAGCGAGACCAAGACAAGAGTCACCGAATCCTGCATCTACACCAAGCCCAGTTACAAATGATTCATCTCGCGGCAACGGTTGTTTTGCATCGGCCGCGAGCTCTGCAGCCCAGCTCAGGATCTGCTGAGGATCGAGCGAGTGTACGACAGTCAAGGAACAAGGTCACCAATGCCGCAGCAGGTATCACAGAGGTCGTGTATGATCTATACTGTGATAACCAGCTGCGCTTCGCTCCGACATCGGCTATATCGGCCCTCCTATCAGCAACGTTGATTCATCTAATCGATGTACGATCCTCGGGTTCCGAAGTTCGCTACGCGTCCATTGGTAGGTTCTACCAATGTTGGCAGGCTCTTCATCACCTTCGAGGTATGTACGCGTCTGCGGACCATGCCGTGTGGTTTTTGGAGGCGGCTATTCGCAAAACCAATGTTCAGATTCCCATGCTGAACCTGCTTCCTTCATCCACAAAACAGCAAAAACTCCATAGGCCCAGGAGCCGATGTACTCCGTCAATATCGACAAGTGTCCCAGTGGCTGCAGAAAGAGAAGGGCCTTCGGGCCAACCAGTTATGGGAGCAAACACACTCACCACTCCTACAAGCTCTGGTCCCCAAGCAGTGATGGGCAGTGGTGGAGAAGATGTGGTGGTTGTCGCTCAAAATGCGGGCAGTCCAGTCCGTGTATCGACATTACTACCTCCTTCACATGATCCTATCCCACACGCAGAGATAGAATCCACCATTATAGTTGACCCCCAAATCGAATCATGGGGAGGGATGGACCTTGCCGAGAATCTACTTCAATCTCTAATTCGTTTTGATACTGACCCGGGCTTTTACGCACCAGCTGGCATGGAACAGGCAGCCTCAGTGGTTTCACCGAGCCCTACTCACGTTCGTTATGGTTGACGCCTAAGGGGATTTTATAACATGCGAGGGTTGCAGGCATGTTACTAGCTGTCACGGACGACGCTCTACTAATGTATTTTCTTGGTATACATTGGTCCTCATAGGATTCAGGAGTATTGGCAGCAGCTCTCTTCGATATTCGTAGTGAATGCCATGAATATTGAGTAACATCTACAACTAAAAACATTGATTAACTCATTTGCCTCGGTCTACGATCCTCTCCAGTTCGGGCGATAGTGAAGACCCTCAGCTATACGTCAACATCACTCTCAATACAGAGGAGTATGAGATTCAGCGTAAACATATCGAGGGTTTCCGTCCATATTTCTTTGGCTTGAAAATCTCATATTACTTAGTAGCCGAGGTGCCGAGAAACTCAAGACTGGTGCAACAACCGATGACAGCACAGAGTTGGAATGGACTCTTACGGGTTTAAAGTAATTGCCCGAATGATCACTTAAGGTCAATAAAAAATACCGAAATGTTCAATTCATGCTAGTAATTTTATCATTTGCTATCGACAAGGCCAAAATGGGCTTCGCCATACCCGAGGCAAGGAACAAGACCCCACGGCTAATGAACGATAGCCGGCCGAGGAAGTATTGGAGAGATATCATGATTCACCCGCAACTCACACTCCTCTACATTGAACTCCTTATCGAAACTCAAAGTCGTCCCAGTTCGGCGTGGTCACCATGCTATGGTAGTCGGCGGTGTGCCACGGCGCGTTGACACTCTGGCGTCCGAACTCATTGACGTAGTATCCATAGCCCGCCTCCTCCCAGATGAGGGTCTTTGCCGCATCATCGAGCCTCTTATTGTACTCATCAAAGGTATCCTTGCGACATTCCATTGACTTGTTGCCATTCTCGATCAGATGAATGATGCTCGCCGCCGTATATCGGGACCAGATCTCAGCCCAGGAATAGAATCCACCGGCGCGGGGCTGGTGGTTCGGACCATAGAAGACGAAGAAGTTGGGGAAGCCAGGTATGGTGAGACCGAGATATGAGCGCGGCCCATCCTTCTTCCATAGGTCCTCCAAGGTGGCCTTCTGACGGCCAACATATTGGCATGGCCAGAAGTACTGCGACACCTTGAAGCCTGTCCCGAGGATAACAACGTCAAACTCACGTTCCACACCGTCAGTAGTCTTGATTCCCTTCTCAGTAAACATGTCGATCTTGTCCGTCACCAACTCCACGTTGTCACGCCGCAGCATGTCGTAGAAGCCGTTATCAACGACTAGTCGGCGCACCAATGGGGCGTGAGTTGGCAGAAGCTTCTTCCGCAGGTCTGGTCTGCCCTCAGTTTTCGACTCGATGTAGCTTGTGAGGTTCTTGCGGACAAGATCGTTGCGTTCATTGATAAAGCCGCCCTTTGCTTGCCACTCTTTTTCAAAGGTCTGGAGAAGCTGCAGTTGTTGAGATGCAACGTGGACAGCATAGCAGTACCAGTTCCAGTAGTAAGGCATATTGTCGAACATGTAGCGCACCTTGTCGTCGATACGGTTGCGATAGCCGTCCATCTTCATGATCCAGTTTGGCGTGCGCTGAAAGACGGTGAGAGATGTGGCCTCGGAGGCAACTGAAGGGGCGAGCTGGGTACCCGTTGATCCAGTTCCAAGAAGGGCCACGCGTTTGTTGCGATAGTCTACGCTGTGATCCCATTTCGCTGTATGAAACACATGACCCTTGTAGTTCTTGATTCCCTTGATATCAGGGAGATCAGGCGTGGCGAAAAGACCGGTTCCGCTGACAACTGCGTTGCATCTAAGTGTCTCTGGCTGGCCGCTGGAATGTTGAACAGTGAGAGCCCACTCGCTCGTATCCTCGTCCCAGATGGCGCTGATGATCTCACGGTTGAAGCGGAAGTGGTCCTTGACTTGGTAGTGCTCAGCCACATCCTCAAGGTATTTCCGAGTCTCTCCAGCCGTGGCAAAAAACTCGGACCACGGGTAGTTCTTGAGGAATTTGAACTGGAAGAGGTAGCTCGACACGTCGACACGAGCATCAGGATAAGTGTTGAGGAGCCAAGTTCCTCCGATGCCTTCTTGCCGTTCAAGCACCTGGAAGTTAATGCCCAGTTGTTTGAACTGCACTGCGGCAGCGACTCCGCTGATACCGGCGCCAATCACTACCACCTTGAACTTGGAGATTGCCTCTGGTGAAGGTTTCTTTTCGGTCCAGTGGGCAAGTCGCGGAAACTCTTCATAAGCGAGCTCTTCGTAGTGATAGTTGAAGTCTCGGTCTTCGACAGGCTCATCCCCGAAGACATCGGCCAATTTTCTGGCCTCAGCCTTGGAAGGAGGCGGCGGAATTGGATTGTCTGGCTTCCTCTTAGAAAGATAAGCGAATGCCTTTTCTTTCAGTGCCGGGGCGTCCTCCTCGGATAAGACGTGAGCAAACATGGCACCACCGCGAATGGCATGACGGCGTGTCCGCATCTTTGCCAAGTCAGGGTCTCCAGTCACTTGTAACAGTGCAAGTCGTAGAGCATTCAGGTTTGACCTTTCGATGGCCTCTCTAATGAAATCATCGCCCAACGGCTTGGTGCCATTTGGCTTGGTACTGTTGGTGCCATTGACGGGCGGACTAGCATCTGGAGCCATTTCTGGTTGCTTTTGAAGAGGTGAAAATTTCTTGCACTGTTTTTAATGGAGCTAATAAGATGATTGTGGAAATATGTATGTAGACATATCATGAATTCGGGAGTTTAACTATGGAAACTTGGCTTGCTCTTGTACTTCTTGGTTCCAGGACAATAACTCGCTCTGCGAGAGCAAGGCCGACCTAAGAAACAACCCCGGTGCTTGACATACCATTGAAGCCCTCCCAAGCAGCAAGCCACAGTGAGTTGATGTTGAACGTTACTAGCTGCGACATCTTGTAGGTTTCGGCCCGAGGCTTTCGTGCCTCGGATGTCACAAGATTGAGGGAGCAACTATCCTCATCACTAACAATTGTCGCCGAGGCAGATTCTCCCATATATCTTTTAGAGCTCTTATGGTTTATTACACAAGAAGGAGTACATCTTTCATTTGAGACACCCGCTTTGTGATACCTATCTGATCAGAGGCCAAGATGCTGTTCACATCTCAACAACCCAATATCATCTGTAAGTAACTCGATCCCCAGAAAATTTGTATTCTCTGTATCTAAACTATGAGAGAGAAGGTCCCAGAGATCTGACAGTATGGGAATGGGCGTTTGAAGACGCGAGATACTCGCCACTGCTCAACTACCCTAGTAACAAGCTCGGGGGCTATACCAACGCTGCCACTGGAGAGCGGCTGGACTTTTCACAGGTCAAAGAGCACGCAACTCATTTATGCACGGCTCTTGTTAAAACATGTGGCTTGAAAGAGACCGACACAGTCTCACTGTTTAGCCACAATGTGATATGGTACCCAGTGGCCATGTTTGCTGTCTTGAGAGCAGGTATGTTTGCAAATCCATCTTTCTCCCCTCCCTCTCTGCCTCTGGGGGGCATTAATACTCGTCCGACTAATATTAACCCCTCTAGGTGGTCAAATCAACGGTGCCTCTCCCTCCTACACGGTGGATGAGATGACGGCAGCTCTCAAAACGGCGAAGACGAAGTACATCATGACGGTGCCCAGCTCCATCCCAGTTGCTCTTTCGTCTGCAAAGAATGCTGGTATTCCCAAAGAAAAACATCTTTTTACTTGAAGGAGAACTTGACGGCTACACAACGATAAAAGAACTACTAGAGATTGGGAAAAGCTTTGGGGAGCAAAGACAGACACCTTATTGGCGCACCCCGTCCAACAACGTTTGCGGCTATCTCAACTTCAGCAGCGGAACAACTGGTCTCCCAAAAGCAGTGAGTTCTAAGCATCGTTTGCTTTAGGAAGTGGGCGTGGCTGATCCTCTTTTAATAGGTCATGCTCTCTCACAGAAACGTGATTGCTCAATGTCTTCAGTTGAGAGCTGTAGCAGGTCCATGGGAAAAACGATATCTAGCCAGCTTACCCCTGTTCCATAGTGAGTATCATAATGCCCTTGGCCCTTTCGCTGCGGACCACACTCCAAAGAGACTAACCGATTCATAGTCAGTGGACTTGTGCGGTTCCTCCACTGGCCCATTGCCAGTAACGAGGAATGCGTCATGCTTCCACAGTTCACCATGAAAAACTTCCTTGACGCCGTGGTCAAGTACAAAATTACGGACCTCACCCTCGCCCCGTCCGTTGTCATTCGACTGGTGCGAGACCCATTAGTAGATGAATATGACCTCACGTGCGTCAAGCGCATCGCTTGTGGCGCAGCTCCATTGGGACAAGAGATTCTCGAGTTGCTCGAGAGGAAGATGCCGTGGACGGGCTTCAGGCAGAGCTACGGTATGACGGAGTCGTGCTGCTGTCTTACCACCCACCCACCCGAGCTTTACAGCTACAAGTATGCAAACAGCGGTGGGATGCTTTTGGGATCGTCAGTGGTCAGAATCTTGGACGTGAATACAGGCAAGGAGCTCGGTCCAAACGAGACGGGAGAGATCCTAGCCAAAGGTCCCCAGATCGCAATGGGCTATCTCGACAACCCCAAAGAGACGACCGAGGCATTTGGTTCAGATGGATTTCTACGCACAGGTGACATTGGCAGTATCGACGATCAAGGCTTCATCCACATCGTCGACCGAATCAAGGAGATGATCAAAGTCAAGGGTCAACAGGTGGCCCCGGCCGAGCTGGAGCACCTCTTGCTCAGTCACCCTCATGTCGACGATTGTGCTGTTCTGGGAGTACCAGATGATTACAGCTCGGAGCGTCCAAAAGCCTTCATCGTCTTGAAGCCCAACATCATACCCAGTGATACCATCGGGTGCGAGCTTATCAAGTATGTCAAGCAGAGGCGAGTGAGGTACAAGTGGGTCAAGGAGGTTGAATTCATCAGCGTGATCCCAAAGAGCCCAAGTGGTAAGATCTTGAGGAGGTCTTTACGCATTCAGGAGAGGGCAAAAGATGGAGGGCATGTTGTGAAAGATGATCAGTCTCGAGCAAAACTTTGAGTGTACTCTGCGTTCCATCATTGGAGGAACAATTCAGCTTCATCTGTACCAAAATCCAAGATGTTGAGCTTCATGAGAATGCTTTACTGGGTAGCATGTTCTTTACTAGAAACCTCTCCCGGTGTGACAACAGAAGTCTATAGATCGTCTCAAATTAAGGAAAGGGGAGAGACGTAATCTAGCATCCTTTTCCAGTCCTATAATAAGAAAACTACTTCATTATTGTCTCTTGGGGATAATTAGCTTCGTTTCACGTCATGTGAGTAAACTCGTAAAGTTTTACTAAAGCTCAACCCTCGCGAAGGGAACAGATGCTGGAAGATACCTCCGGCGCCAATTAGTCTGGACTGTGTTCGATACAGTAAGACGACGAGAAGGAAACAACTTCATGTAATAGAATAGGTTCTCTCAATTACTAACTCAACGACGATGTGTCCACACAGCCCTATCACAATTCGGCCTCGCACTACTACCGGGCTAAAATAAAAAGACCAAACCCATCGCCTCAGATATCACAGCAGAACGCCCTCGGGACGGGGTCGACGACCAGAAGCAGTACTTGGAGGGCCGAGAGGTTTGTTTCCGTATGGAGTCACATCGATGCCCAACTCCTCGGCTTTAATGCGAAGTGCCAGCCGGGCCGAATGGAACCTGCTGAAGGCGAACTGGTGGAACATTGCGTAGAGGCCTTTTTGAGGGAGGGGACAGTAGTTGATGAGTGACTCGCCCTCGGGCCCAACAAAGAATGCGTTGCCCTTTTCCCACCGCTCGTGGCACTTCTTAGCCATGTCATCACCCATGACAGCCTGGATGGCACTCTTCGAGTTCATGTAGCCAGTGGCAAATACAACAATGTCAGCCGGCTCGCTGGTGCCATCCTTGTAGACGACGCCGTCCTTGGTGAAGCGTTCAAGCTCAGAATGAACAAGCCTGACCTTCTTCTCTGCAACGAGCTTGCAGCAGCCCGTGTCCCAGTAGAAGCCTCCCTGGTCAAAAAGGAACATGGAGTAGGCGCCGCCACCGTGGTAGCCATCGTGCAGACGGTATCCCACGTCCCGAAGAGACTGAAGGAGATCATGATCCAGTTCCCTAGCTTGCTTCTGTCCACGTCGCAAGAGCTCATACTCGACAGGGAGAGGGTGCCTAAGAAAGTTTGTCTGATCCATGAGGTCAACTGTCCGACCACCCTTTCGATTCGTGAGTTCTCGGCTGCGGAATAAATGACGGACACTCTTTTCCACCGACATGACATGCGTTGCACTCCGCTGGATCATTGTTACGTGACAGCCGTGCTCATACAGCTCGTAAGCAATATCATGGGCAGATGTTGCGGCACCGACAATGACGCATCGCTTCCCCTTCCAGCTTGGGTCTGTCCGGTGACGCGATGAGTGGGTAACCAGGCCTCCATTCCCTTTGAACTCGTCCATACCCGCCACCTCGGGGATATTTGGCGAGGTTCCGGAGATGCCCGTAGCAATCATCAAATGGCGAGGATGAAGGATGTGTTTGCTACCATCAGCACGAGTGACAGAGATAGTCCACTACCGTGTTGCGGCGACTATGTCGTACGACGGGCTGACCGCCATTGCTTGATTGACTGTGGTTCTTGGCATCGTGTTGAAAGACGTGTTGTTTAGGGATTGCAGTTAGTAAGGTGGGAAATGGCAATTCTCTCTTGTTTCTCGTACGGAGGTTAGAGCAGTTAAATACCTATGTAGATAGGCAGTCTATGAGTCTTCGACTCCTGCGGCTGCAGGTGGCCGAAAGGCTTAAAAAAGGCCACTGTGTTAGCATTGGGATATGATGCTATGATGTGTTGGAAATGTGTTCTTTATTATAGTTGAAGTCGGGATAACCGATGATGAAGATCGAGATAGTCCACTTCCCCTGTTCCTCGTCATACTTGGCATTGTGGCCATCAAGATGACAATTGGTCCAGATATTCAGGTCCATGATATCTGCGTAGTGGCGTAAAAACTTGGCCAGCTGTTGTGCAGGTAAGAAGACCGGGAACCAGTGTGGAAACGGAACACATGGCAAGTGATTTGTAAATGTCGGACCGTGTAGAGACAGTGAGGCATATCGACTTGCCCAACTGTATCCTGGACGGTCCTCCTTCTCGATGATGAGATGTGGTATGCCGAGCACCTTGAGCCGAGCCGCCATGGCTAACCCGGTTTGTCCGGCACCGACTATCACCACCGTAGGGTCTCCTCCATCCTCGAGGTCGATCTCAGCTTGCCGAAGCTGGTCGTAATCACGAGCTTTGCCCAAGGGGTCCTGATGCTTCACAGCTTGATGGCGCATCTTGTCGCCATGCTCCGCGTCCCACCCCTCAACCGTGTCGAGGGCCGTTCCAATGGTGTAAATCTTCCAAGATTGGGAATCTGCCAGCTCAGTGGCGGAACCCGTCTTGGCTGCAAGGGGACTGAGGCGTACGACGGCTACACCAGTGCCGTGAGAAAAATCCAAGTCCAAGTGAAGTAAGATGAAAGTGAGGTCATCTCCTAGGACCTCCAAGGTTGGAGGTGCATCATCATTCAGTCGCACGTTGGTGATATTGGTCTTTGGAAGTCGTTCTTTGAGCATGGGTTTAATTTCAGGCCCATGGAGTGTCCGGATATCCCATGTAAGCAGTTCAACATCCTTCCAGTAGCCATCCTTGTAGATGCAATCGATAACTGCATCAACATCCTGATCCTCTATGACTTTCGTAAAGTGAGCCACGAAAGCCCGAGCAATATCATCGACAGAGATGGACTGGTAGTCGGGGTCAAAGCCAAGCTGATCGTTGGTAGGAAGAACGGCCCGTTTGATATGACCGTAGTAGCCCAGAGTTTGAGACAAAGGAACACCAGCCCAACCTATAGTGGTATCGGCGTTGGGCGGGCGGATTGCTTCATCGCTCCAGTCGAAAACTGGGTTTTGGGTCATGTCTTATGTGAGGGTTGGCTGTTACAGTAGAGAGGGTGATGATCTCACAACGACAAATGTTTAAAACAATCTTATAAACTACATTCGCCAGATGAGAAATTCCAGATGATTAGCTACACCTATCAGATTTAGTACAAAGGGCATTGTCTAGAAACCTCGGGCCGAGTAGGAGCTGATTGGTGATGGCAACGACAAATTGGCGGAGAAGGCCTCGGCCCTCGCCACGAACATGCTGGCCAACCTGACATTGGTGAACAATGGAACGACGTAAAACGTGAGAATTGCAATGTTGGCCGATGGTCACTAGAAGTCTGGCTGTGAGTCCATGCTGCGGACGGGACTTTGCGCATGATACTGTGATGCATAGACATTTGGCTACTGTGAAATCTAGCTGAGGTACTGATCTAGGAATGGCCCATCACGCCATAATACCAATACGCCTTGCCCATTCTGCTTTGAAAATTTACAAATGAAAGTTATTTTGAGGATGTTGGGACCATTGCTAATGAGTGTCTTATCCCAAATGGGGGCCACAAGTTTTATCACAGCTGTGAGGGGATTAACTACATGTGAAGCACCAGGGCTATTACACAAGACAGATGTGTTGTATTCAGAGATTGTATTCATGGTATGAGACGTGTAAGTCCAGTTACACTTTCAAGATTCTCGAGTGCAATGACATAATCGGTAATGGCCGACCAAACATCTAGCAAAACTCGCCACCATCTACCCGATAAATCTCCCCCGTGACAAAGGTACTTTCAGGCCCCAGAAGCCAAACAATCAGATTGGCAATCTCCTCTGGTCGTCCAAATCGGCCGAGCACTGAAGTCGGCGGTGGGGGATTTCCCTGGACAACAGCATCAAGGAGCGGTGTCAGTGTCGATCCCGGAGCCACCGTGTTGACCCTGATCCCACGACTACCGTAGTCTCTAGCGGCACAGCGGGTTAGGCCAATAACTGCGTGCTTGGAGGTCGAGTAGGCGGTACAGGCGGCTTCGCCACGCGTGCCGTGGATGGAAGAGATGTTGACGATGCTTCCCCCGTCTTCCAAGTGTCGTAACGCGGCTCGCATCGAATTCATAGTGCCTAGTCTAGTGTTCAGTCTTAATTGTTAAAACCACCACAGGATATTCAGGATACGTACCGGTAACATTGACTGCCATTACAAAGTTCCAGTCATCGTCATCAATATCCGCAACTGGAGCTCGCCCCAGCTGTTTCCCAACCACTCCTGCGATATTGGCGGCACCGTCCAGCCGTCCAAACTTCTCTACTGTAGCATTGATCCATTCATCTACCTCCTTGCGGTGCCTCACGTCCAGGGTCGTAACTAGCACCAGCCAACTGTTCTTCTTGAACTCCCTTTCCACATCTGCAAGAGTCGTTTCGTTGCTATCAGCCAGTGAAACCGTTGCACCTCTGCTAGCCAGCGCTTTCGCAGTAGCCAAGCCAATGCCTTGGCCGGCACCTGTGATGGCGAAGACCTTGCCTGTGAGCGACATGTTTTCGGGGTTAATGAAGGGACTCTAGAATTCGTTAGTTATCAGCTTCCTATTCTGCTAGTAACTTTCCTCGGTGTGCAAGTAAGTATAGGCTCAATGAGGTTATTATATCAAGAGACTCTCCCCGAGGAAGAAGCCCTCGGCTTTCAAGCACGTGAGGGGTGATATCGTCAGGCTCCTTTGCTGGCCGATGGTTCCGAGCAACTACCCCGGACTTTCCGTCTCCCCTCGGTGTCAACCCTCGGGCCGCATGTTTTAGAGAATGTGGCAAGAACTGGGCTGAGTAACGCATAATCTCCTGAACAAAAACGTCAAGTGTTCATATCAACGCCTTAGATCAAATGACAGCTAGCTTCGGCATATTTGTCAAGTGTCATCGCTTTAATACAGGACATGAGCGTAGTAAATAGTTCTATATCAAAGACATTTTCAGAGAGTTGACAGATTATAGAGTAGTTTCGATAGTCATATAAGAAACTAGGGGCCTTGTTCAAATCAACATGCGGAAATGAACCTATCAAGACATCTAGCTAGTAGATACAATCTCAAGGCCCTTGTAATCCTTAGAAACCCTCCAGTCTGCAAGCACCTCAGCGTAATCCTTGGGACCTTTGGCCCAGAGCGTCATTCTAGCTCTCCTCTTCTGCTCTTCCAGTGACTCGGCTTCATGAGCCAACTCTCCCTCGCCATTGTAGACATTTGGAGTGCAGCCACCCAACCCAGCGAAGGCACCAGCCTGTGTAGCAACGAGATCAGCCCATTCCTCTTCGGCCTCGACTGTGGGCTCGATGGTGAATCGAAGTCGATACTTGTCGGAAACATCCCCGCCACCACTTTTGACCGGGAATTTCGACATGGCATGTGACATGACCGATGCCATGTGAGTCGCATAGAGCTCCAGGCTCGACGTCCAGTTCGGGCTGGCAGTAGCCTGCAGGAAACCAGGCCAGAAGAGATTAGGGAATCCGTTGCTCATGACTCCATGCAGAGTGGCAACACCCTCCTTCCACTTCTTCTCAAACGAGGCCCCATTGCGGCCCTTGATGTCGATATTGACGCGGCCAGCAGGGCTGTTCAGGAAGATGCTCCTGTAGCCGGTGCTGAGGACGAGTGTGTCAATCTTGTACTCTTCGTTACCCGCCTTCAGCCCGTCTTCAGTGGCTTCGCTGACGCCTTGGCCGTTGGTGTCGATGAGCTTCACGTTCGGCTTGTTGAAGCATTGAAGGTAGTGGTCGTGAAAGCAGGGCCGCTTGCACCAGCCTGGATACCAGGCCTTCAGTTTCTCTGCCAATTTGGGGTCCTCAACGAGTTCATCAACCCGCTTGCGAATGCCCTCCTGCCGGGGAAGGTCAATGGCATGAAGCTGCTCGAGATGCCTCTTGACTTGTTCTGGTGTCTGACAGTTTACGCCAGGTCCACCTGTAAGCGCACTATATGAAGGCATTCTAGACCATCCGTCGCTGACCATGTCGATCGTTGGCTTGACTGGATCGTTGGTCAGGAAGCGATGAAAGTTTTCTGAGCGCTTCTTCTGCCATCCAGGCTGGGAACAAACGGTACGAGCCCATTCTGGATCAGTAGGCTTGTTGTCTCTCCGATCGATGGCCGAGGGTGTACGCTGGAAGACGAGAATCTCCTTGGCCCAAGGTACAAGGCTGGGGACAACCTGAACAGCCGTAGCACCAGTTCCGATGATGCCAACCCTCTTGTCCTTGAGCTTCACCAAGTCTGGCTTGTCAGGTGTTCCACCAGTAGCATGGTAGTCCCATCGTGCAGTGTGGAAACTGTCACCCTTGAACTTCTCGAGTCCAGGGAGATGTGGGATATGTGGAATCACCACAAGACCAGTGGCCAGGACAACAAATCGAGACCTGACTGTGATGGGAGTCCCTTCTCTGCCCTGATCCAACTGAGGTACAAGGCAGGTTCCCCAGTCCTTGGTGTCATTGTTCCACTCAAGATTAGTGACGCGATGTCGAAACCAAGCGCTGCGATTAAGGTCCCATTTAGCTGCGATCCTCTCGGCGTGTTCTCGTAGCTCTTTGCCGCTGGTGTACTTCATTGTCGGAACGTAACCAGTTTCCTCCAGGAGCGGCATGTAAATGTAGCTTTCGACATCGCACGTCAACCCAGGATAACGATTCCAGTCTACAACAGTCAGTTATGCCATTCAACTCAAGTACAACTCCTACTAGACATTTTGAGGGCTCAAGAAGGATAGAATACTCACACCATGTGCCACCAAAACCGCCAGCATTGTCAACAATGCGAATATCCTCAAGTTTGAACCCAGCCTGAAGAAGTCGCACCGCATAAACCATACCACTCCACCCGCCACCGAGGATCAGTATTTCGCAAGACGATCCATCCTGGGGCTGAGAAGGTCTGTTTGGATGGGAGTCAAACTCCACCCAAGGATCTGACTTGAAATGTCGGAACTTGTCGAGAGCATAGAGATCAACGAACTGGGAAAGACCGTCAGGCCGAAGCCTCTTGTCTCGCTCCTCAGCGTATTTTGCTTCTATGTCATTGACCTTATTGCTTGTTTCCGGCACCGATGGCAACAAAGGTTGGATAACTTGAGTTTCAGTGAGAGACATTGCAACAGTCTTTCAACTAGCAGACAAGAAGTTGATGGTCAAGAACACGAGTTGAAAGTAGAGAGGAATCAATGGTCTGAGAGTTTCTGACGTACAGCCAATAGTATAGTTCCTTTGGCCTTCTCTTCGCATGAATTTAAACTCCTTCAAGACTCAAAATCATTACCGCGGTCATGTTCGACATGGTCAAGTGACTCAAATTCCATGTATCTGGGTTGGAGAAATCCTCGGCTATGATTCCTCGGGACAGTCCCAACTAACCAACAGCTATCCGCTCGGCTTGACACCCATACCGAGTCCTGAACTTCGCGTGGAAGATGATCCCTCGGTTCCGTTAGGTTATAAAGCGAATGCTTGAGTTCTTGTCCTAGCACACCACCCATACACAATTACCCAATCCAAACAGCCACAAACATGCCTTCTGAAGAATCCCGCGCTCTAGAAGATTTGTATCACAGAGTGGGAAAGATTCTACGGTCCCCAGGTGTAGACCTTGATCTGCACCGAATCATCGTTGAGCAATTTGCAACCGTGGCTACGGAACCCACAGACGTCAAATATGAGGAGGTCAACTGTCCTGGATCTGTCCGACCGGCCATATGGTGTACTCCGCTCTCGAGCTCACCAAAGTCCGTGATACTTTACACGCACGGGGGAGGCTTTATTGCATGCTCTCCATCCAGTCACCGCAAGTTAGTTGGCCATCTAGCCAAAAGGGCTAGCTGCCACGCCATTATCATCGACTACAGACTGGCACCGGAGTACCAGTTTCCGGCACAGATTGAAGACGTTGTCGCCACATACAAGTGGCTGATTAACGATCGGGGCTTCTCTAGCAAGAATATTGCCTTTGTGGGGGACTCTGCCGGGGGTAACCTGACTGTGTCGGCTACACTTGCAGCCAGGAACCTTGACCTCGATGTTCCAGGAGCTATTGTCGGCTTTTCGCCCTGGATTGATATGAAACTTACCGGAAAGAGTTTCTCTGCCAACTTGCATACAGATGCCCTAGTCTACGAGGGAGCTATGGACAATGCGGTTGCTGTGTACGTTGGCGGTGCCTCCTTGGACAGCCCGCTTCTAGACCTACCTCATGCCGAGCTCAAAGGCTTTCCACCAATGTACTTGACTTCTGGAACGGCTGAGGTGTTTCTAGACGATGCGATTGAACTGGCAAAGAGGGCAAGGGCAGCAGGTGTTGACGTACAGCTGGAATCGTCCGAGGGCATGCAACACGTCTGGGTCTACATGGCAGGAAAAGCGCCCGAGGCAGACAAGACTTTGTCCGAAGCAGCCGAGTTTATTCGTAGCAAGATAGTCAACTGAAATCTCAGGCTAAAATGGTACCATGTTGGTCCTGTCTCCCTTGTCCGTCTAGATCGAGCCTCCACCTACTCTCATGGTTCCCCGGATTCCCCCGCATCGCATTGTCCGGGTTCCCCAGATTCCAATCTGTCCGTGCACCCGATGCCAAAAAGGGTTATCAAGCAGCTAGGCCTGTCAGTTAGGGCAAAGGAACCGCAATGCATGGTCCATGATATGAGGCTACTGTAATTCCCTACACCATCGGCAATCTGATCTACATAAACGTGTACCCGAGGCTACCAAGACAAGCCCTCGGCCTTCAGAGCCATGAAAACTGATGACAGTGTTGACGGTGATATCAAGCGAAGTGCCTGACCTTGGATCATCATATCCTACGGCACCTGGGTATTAAACACATCAGCAGCAGCTCGGAGAAGCTGGAAGCCTTTTCGCTCCTCATTTCAAGAGCCTACAACTTGGAAGTATCTTCATTCGACAACAGGGAGGCATTGTTCAATCCGCTGTAGCGATGTCGTTACTTACCGATGGTTTATCCCACCTCCCCCAGTGGGGCGTTTATCTTGGAGCGCTATCTACCTTTGTAAGTCACTCAGTGTAGGATTGTACCAAATCACAAACGATTGGTTATTAACCATGTCTTCCAGGTGGTAACTTACATCATCGGGAGCGTACTCTACAATCTCTTTCTGCACCCCTTACGCAAATACCCAGGCCCGAAGCTTTGGGCCATTTCCCGGATTCCCTACTCTTTAGCATGGCTATCTGGTCAGGGACATAAAAAGATCCTGGATCTTCACCTACGATATGGAGATATTGTTCGAGTTGCCCCTGACGCACTCGTGTTCAGCTACCCTGACGCCTGGACCGACTTGATGGGACACCGGAGTCGTGGTCAGTCGGAGAATGGCAAGGACCCTGACTTTTGGAAAGATCACTCCCATGCCATGATTGCAGCCAATCGTGAAGATCATGGCCGCATGCGCAAGGTGCTTTCTCATGGCTTCTCTGCGCAGGCCATGCTAGCACAACAGCCACTCATCCAGAACTATGTTACCCTGTTGATAGAAAAGCTCAAAGCGGCCAGCAAGACAGGCGAAGCCCAGGAGATGACATCTTGGTACAATTGGACGACTTTTGACATCATCGGCGACTTGTCTTTTGGGGAGCCCTTTGGCTGTCTCGACAAGACCTACTATCACCCCTGGGTCGCGCTCATTTTTGACCACATCAAAGGCACGGCTCTTCTTGCAGCTATACGAAAGTTTCCATTCAATGATATGATCGTTAAAATGATGATGACAAAGGAGGATAAGGAAAAGTATCACGCGCACTTGGAAATGAGCAAGGCAAGCGTATCCAAGCGTCTGGCCCTCAAGGTGCCCAGGCTCGACTTCTTGGAGTCGATTGCAAGGGCCCACGAAAAAGGGGTAAGTCTTTTATAAGGCAATCACATGTTTTCAAGACTAACACCTTGCACTAGCAACTATCTCAGGCAGAGATCATGGACAACGTCGACACCATGATTGTCGGCGGCTCAGAAACTACCGCAACTGGGTTGTCAGGCGCCACATACCTGTTGGCCACTCACAAAGAAGTGTTCGCAAAGCTCGCGGAGGAAGTGCGCACTAGGTTCAAAAGTGAGGATGAGATTGATCTTCTCAGCGTGCAGAAGTTGGATTACATGATGGCTGTCATCAAGGAGAGTATGCGAGTTTATCCACCTGTTCCAGCTGCAATGCCTCGCAAAGCACCACCTGAGGGCTACCCCCTTCGTGATGGGCGAATGGTACCCCCCAATGTGAGTCCACCATTTTTGCAGTGTTCAGCATGAGTCCTGACTGTTCCTCATCAGACAATTATTGGGGTTTGGCAGTGGCCGCTATTCCATAACCCAAACTTCTTCAAGGACCCAGAGTCCTTTATTCCCGAAAGATGGCTTGATGACCCAAGCTTCTCTGGTGACCAGAAAGCAGCATTCGAACCTTTCTCCACTGGTCCTCGAAATTGTATTGGAAAGAAGTCAGTTCATGGGTCTCTACAGTACAACGAACGTCATGCTAACCATGCCTGCAGTCTTGCATACGCCGAGATGCGCCTGATCCTAGCGAGAATAATCTGGAACTTTGACCTGGAGCTTGACCCTCGTAGTGAGGGGTGGATTGATAGGAATGAGATTTATCTACTTTGGGAGAAGCCAGATCTCTACATCCGGCTTGTTGACAGTGGGAAATAGGAGGAGTGGTGATGAGCAAGCAAGGAGGACCTTGACGATGTGATTTTTTACGAATAGTTGGAGATGTTACTGGCTTTTTGGTTCGGACGGTCTTGTCTTGTACCAATTCATGTGTGAGTGACGATCGATGTCGGATGTATTAGTAACAGTCTATGCTGCCGCAGCTGTTCGTTAAGTGGCATATTAATTAGGCCGCTAAATCAACGATGTACAGACATGTATTTACCACCCACCGGCGATCTAAAGTGCACTCAGACCAGGGCATCTGTACTGACGAAATGCTGACGTCGAGATGGAAAGCTTGGCGGAGGGTAACCCCTGGCCCACACACATGTACCCGAGGTCTCCACATACTCCGCGGCTACTACATTCTCTACATCCATTTAACTTGGATCTTGCCCTTCATGATAAGGCTACTAATCCCCAATTTGAAAGTTTGCCAATTCAAATCCCCAGTTGATTCGCCATGTTCGACATGTTGCTTCTATCACGACGCTCGCCAGGACTTTCACTTTACCAGACTACCCTTAGCCAACGAACTCTCAGTCGGTTGCTCGTTAGCCCAAGGGCATTAGTTCGCCAGTACTCAACGCCGAGACGAAATAACGATGTTCAGATTCTAGAGGTAGGCCCAAGGGATGGCTTGCAAAACATTAAACAGGCAGTGCCTACAACGATCAAAATCGAGTTGATTGAGCGCTTGCTGGATGCAGGCCTACGCTCCGTTGAGGCAACGTCATTCGTCTCACCAAAGTGGGTTCCGCAGCTAGCAGACGGTGCACAGGTGATGAAGCAGATTCTTCACACGTCTAGTCATCATCGAGGCCATGTCGAATTTCCCGTCCTGGTACCGAACCTCAAGGGGCTGGAGAATGCCAGAGCAGCAGGCGCAACGGAAGTCGTGGTTTTCGCATCTGCAACGGAACCGTTCAGTAAGGCCAACCAGAACTGCACAGTCGATGAAGCCATTCTACAAGCCGAAAAGGTAGCCAAGAAGACACTAGAGCTTGGTATGAAAGTTCGTGGGTGAGTACCTACTTGTCAACTATCCGAGGAGTGGTGAATGACTGAATTGATCCTGCAGAGTGACTTCTTGCATCTTCTCCGACCCCTTTTCGTCCAAGCCAACACCCCCGAAAGAAGTTTCACGCCTCGTTCAGAGATTTCTTGACATGGGATGCTACGAGGTCGGTCTTGGAGACACTTTGGGGGTTGGAACACCCAAAGACACTCAAAAGCTCTTGGACGTCCTCCTCCAGGATATTCCCGCCCAAAAGCTCACCGGCCATTTCCACGATACCTACGGTCAAGGCATAGCCAATATCGTCCGCGCATACGACATGGGCATACGCAAGTTCGACAGTAGTGTTGCTGGTCTCGGTGGGTGTCCCTATGCTCCCGGAGCTAGTGGCAACGTAGCCACTGAGGATGTCGTGTACACGTTGGAGAAGTCTGGTATCAATACTGGCGTGGATCTCGAAAAACTGGTTGCAACCGGTAAATGGATCTCTGACCAGGTTGGCATACGCTACGGAAGCAGAGCTGGTGCGGCACTGGCTTCTAAGACATGCAAAACCTCTGTAAAGGAGAAACCAGCCACCTCAACCCAAGTCAGGTGTTGGGACGTATTGGAGGACACCGGCGAGTACCGTGTCTCCCGTTCTGGTACTGCGATGAGGGTTACCCTCACTCGGTCGAAGAACGGAAATGCTCTAACCGATGCGATGCTGGAGGGGCTCACGAAGCTATTCAAGAATCTTGTCAACGATTCTTCCATCTATCACGTTGTGATCGAGTCAGAGGGCAAGTACTTCTGTACTGGAATGGACCTCAGCGGTGACACCAACACATCCGACATGTCTGGCGAATCCGACTACTATTCCAAAGTCACTGCTTTGTATAACGCCATCGACCACGCTCCACAAACCACGATAGCTCTTGTCAATGGGCCATGCTTTGGGGGTGGTGTCGGGCTGGCCTTTGTGTGTGATGTCCGATTAGTATCATCACAGGCCCGTTGGAGCTTAACCGAGGTCAAGATCGGCGTCAGCCCTGCCATCATCTCCAAGTATCTCGTCAGAGAATGGGGCGTATCAATAGCACGAGAAGCCATGCTCTCTGGAAGAGAAATAACGCCTGACGAAATGTTACGATCAGGAGCAATTCATGGCATCGCCAGTGACGGACAGTCATTGAATGCCAAGCTCGATGAATACCTACATCGACTTGAAAGGTGTGCTCCACGATCAGCAGCTACTAATAAAGAGTTGGTCAGGCTCGGTTGGTGCGCGCCAGAAAGCAAGGACCAAACCAGCTTGGTTAGGAAGACCTTCGGGGAAATGATGGCCCCTGGGTCAGAGGGTGAGCATGGGATTCGGAATTTCCAGAACAAGGTGAAAGAGTTCAGCTGGAGAGATTTCTGGGGAGGCCGGGAGCTGTGGGGGCAGAAGCAAGATTTGATGGGTTCTAAGTGTAGCGGATTAACTCCTCCGGTTGGATCCGATTAGCCCTCTTTTATAGGTAGGTCTCTGTTGTTTTTGACGTCATCTTCACCACTCCTTTGATTTCCCATGCTTGCAAACTGTGAAACGCGCTCTGTTTAACAGAATAAATAGCTTTTGTGTCACACAGAGAGAGCCAACGCCAGTCAAGGAGCAAGCCCTGTTGAAAGTGTCAAAGCCATTGCTCCATTGATCAAAAAGGGAATGTTGTCTAAGAGTCACATCGATATTAGAAACGGAACCGTGTTGGTGCTTTCACACAAACAAAGCAAAGTTCTTTCGAAACCGCCTTTGTTAAACAACGGAAGATGGACGCGCCCATCCGGACCCTGTGCTTTTTTAGTGCTTATTTTTTTTCATGCTAACCTCATTCCGCCAGTGGGTGGGGTCGTTCTCTCAAGTCCACCAATCGGATCGAGAGGAATCAGCCGGTCCGCGGTTCTCAGCCAATCAAATTGCTTTCTTCTCCCAGGTCTTAATAAAGAGCCGTTGTGGGTGAAAAATGATACAAAACGGAAGAGAAGAAATACCAAAAAGATGATAACATACTAGTGCTCTCTTTAGAAGAAGTTATATAGCTTCATCGCAAGACGGAAGGCAAAAGATGCTTAGGCAAGTAAATTAACTATTGCTCTAATTACTGTTTTGTCTGCCTGAATCTTCTCTAATGGTTGGTGACAGTGGGAGACCTGTGATGATATAGGGTAATGTTAAATTTAACCACCAACACACAGCTCATATCACGTGATGATAAGATAAGTGTACCGGCTCACACGTGGGGTAGCTAACCTTCCCCTTTGTTGTCTCACACACCTAAAAACAAGCTCGCGATAGCCTCGCTTCTTTTCCAACCTCAGCCCCACTCCAACCAAGGCTTGGTAAACAACATCAATTGTCTTGAAATAAAAGCTTCATCCTTATTTGCGTAGTTTTTGCTCGACAGCATCATATAAATCGTGCACTCTACTTTCACAACATGAGCTATGCCTGTGGCCATAGTGGGCTGCGCAAATACCATCACTCAACTCTAATCGGTGAAGCTCATCCCTTTATAGACGGCGTGTGACTTTCCCTCTAGGGTCTCCTCGCAGTACTTCTTATAAGGCTTACCCTCCAAGCCCGGATATAGGTCCTTCGCAATGAGATAGCCAAGATACCGGGCATACTCGGGAGTGTTATCCCCACGAATGCCCCAGGTGTTCCAGTATTGGAAAATGGCCAGTCTGAAAAAGTCTGGGCGCCCTGGCTCAATGTCCTTGGCCTCGGCTTCTGCTACTCCTTCTTGGATCTTTTCAACGGGAATCTTTGGTTTGGTGATGGTCAGTGAGGCCAGACATCCAAAGGGCCGGTAGGAAGTTCGGGACATACATGGTTGCGCTCTACCTTCTCGCCACTGAGCTTCTCGATAAGATCGTACACCTGATTCTGTGTTTTGATCTCGTTGTAGGCAAACACCATATGGTTCAAGGTCCGAGGGTCCGCGATGATGCGAGCCGTGTACATTCCAATATCTCCAATGTCAGTCAAAGCGTATGGAGTATTGCCGTCTCCCGCAATGAACTGCTCGTTGGGAGGCATGGCATAGTCGATACGGCCTGATGGAAGCCGAGGCAGTGTGGTCTGATACCACCAGCCCACATCGATGGCTGTATATGGGAGGCGAATCTTCTTGATGTGGTTGAGGACATCTTCTTTCTGAACTTGTTCGTCAATGGATTGATCATATCGTATTATCGTCAAGGACTCAAACTCACAATATCTCTGAGAACTAGAACACCCTTCGGTGGGGCGACCGTGGCGAAGCAACAAGGGACAAACCGCCCAACCCCTGCGACCTTGCAAGCGTTTGCTAAGGGAATCTGATCTCGGAGGTGAGCTGCGTCAATAGCCGATATGACAACATCCATTCCTCGTAGTTTCTCGGCAATCTCCGCCTCGGGGCTGCCGAGGTCAATGGCAACGGCTTTGACGCCCTGTTGCTGGAGCTCTTGGACCGCGGGCTTCTGGAGGGAGGAAGGCCGGGTTAAGGCTGTTATTTCCTTGGTATCAAATATTAGAAGTCAAGCTATGTTTGAAAGGCAGGAGGTGAGCTCACATATCGTGTTTCGGTCGAGTTGAGAAGACCTTTGACAATCGATGATCCTGTCTCCCCGGTCGCACCGAGAATGGCTACCTTGAGAGTTGTCATGACGATGGGTTAAGCGTGTGATTTGGGAGCTAGCTGTTCTTATGGCTTAAAATCGGTGATGTTCTAGTAATGGTATGCTCGAGGTTAGAGGAGGTGAACCCTTTAAGAGAACATTTGATGATGCCTGATATGTCCATGTCCACGAGCGGCATAACGTTATGTAACACTCTTGAATGTCAGTTTCCCCGCTTTTCCGGTCTTTTTCACGGCCTCGGGGTCTTCTATACCCCCGAGGACCGAGGGTCATCTTGAGGTGGCAAATCTTAACAAGTTCTACAGTTCACAGGTCTCACAGGTCTGGGTTGGAAGCTGTGGGGTTTTGCCTGTAGACATGGTCATTGAGGATACCAGACAGGATGGTTGAGGAGCCTGTCAGCCGTCTTTTCTCGGTTTTGGAGGACCTTGATAAAATTTCAAGTGAAGAATTTGACTTAGATGCTTGGCAGGAGTGAGCATTTCGGAACAAGGGCGCATTGATCTTGAGCTGTCTTCTTCTTGCCATAATGGTGCTTCTAATAGGGGCCCCCAGCCACGGTGGAACCATGCTGTCTTCTGCCAGAAGAGAACGTGGCCTAAAACATGTTCAGTCTAATTTAGCCGGGGTTCGTGATTAAGAAAGACTGACGGAAAAGTACAGATAGAGGAACGTGAATGTGAATATTTACAGAAGAGCCTTGGAGTCATCCATCAACTGAGCCCCCCCGCTAGCCATGCAGAGTTTTCCGGTCTCCTTAACTCTAGTTTGGAACAAGACGACTGACCCTTCCTTCCACATTTCGGTGGCCAATGTCTCCCCGGGAGTAACTGTCCCTACAAATCTTGTCTTGATGCTCTTGATACTGCCAAACTTTAGGACGATATGCTTGCCGCTGATGCCGAAGCTGCACAGGCCATGGAGAATCGGAACCTTGAAGCCTCCCGCTGAGCTGGAAGAGGGGTCAATGTGAAGTGGGTTTCGATCACCGTTCAATCTGTAGATCATGGCTTGGCCTGGGGAGGTTGCTTCTTCCATAACCGCGTCGGGCTTCCGCGAGGGGGGAGAGTGCGATGTTGTCGCCGCCCCAGCCTCAGGTCTGGTGCTTGGCCCTCCAAATCCGCCAGAGCCTCGCATGAAGAGGGAGAACTCGTTGTAGAAGACATCTTCTCCCGTGTCGGCGTCCTTGGTTGTGGTACCTACTACGGCAATGCTCGCCTTGCCCTTGTCTACCACCTCAATGAGGCGGGGATAGGAAACAAGATGACCGGCCGTTGGAAGAGGATGCTTACGAATCTCAAGGAAATGTTCGCCGTGTAAAACCATATTAGACGAAAAGTTTGGGACCAGTTCATTCCAATTGAAAGGCCTCGACGCGGTCGTTCCCGGGATGACACCAAAGGTTGGTAAGAGTTGAAAGTCGGGGTGTCGCTCGAATACAAGCGAAAGCTGATCTTGGGTGGCTCCCAGGGAGATGTTGTACAAGATGGTCTCCCGGTCTGTGAATGACAGCTTGGAACCTTCTGACTGAAGATTCTTGGCCTTTGCAATGGCGGAAAGAAAGTCTGATGGCTGATTTGCTGCTTGTCGAGCCTCGACGGCGCGCTCAACATTGGCCATGATGATTTCCCGAGAGTCTGCAGAAGACTCGGGATGGTCTGCTCTCCCATCCTCAAAATTCACGATGGACTTCCAGTGCTGGGATACTTCTTCGGGAGTGAATGAGTTGTCGAGTGGAAAGTCATGCCCTCCTGTTCGTTGCCACCGGATCCTGCCCTGCCAACCGCATCCAGACTCGAATATTTGCCCAGTTGCCGTGCTCGGGATCTTGTCGGAGCAGAGGAGGAGGACGAGAGGTGCTATGTACTCGGGCTTACGGGATCGGACGACCTCCTCAGGTAAAACACCCTGAGTGAGCTGAGTGCCAGCTGAAGGTGAAATAACATTCACCATGATATTGTTCTTCCTGCCCTCAATGGCGAGTGCCCGGGAAAACCCAATGACTGCTGTTTTCTACGATGAGGTTAGCTCGATAAGTTACTGGTTCAAGGAATGGCTGGTTAACTTACCGCTGCCGCATAGTTTGCCTGGCCGTAGTTGCCATAGATACCGCTGGTACTAGTTGTGTTGATAATTCTACCGTACTTCTGCTTCAGCATGTACGGGTACGCAGCTTTGGCGCACTTATAGGTGCCCCGAAGGTGAACGTTCATGATGTCGTCCCACATCTTATCCGTCATGTTCTGGAACGACCTGTCTCTCAGGATCCCAGCATTATTGATAAGGATGTCGACTCTCCCAAAGACATCGATGGCGGCTTGGATCACCGCATCACCGTCTTCAACTGAGGCCTTGCTTGGGACTGCGACACCCCCACTGGCTCGGATCTCGTTGACAACAGTGTCTGGGTTGATCAAATCGTTGACGACAACTGAAGCACCCAGCTTTGCTAGAAGGATAGAATACGCTCGACCGAGCCTGACGTATTTGATCAGCTCATCACAAGTTTTGAAAGGAGAACAGGAGTTGCAACTTACCCAGCACCTCCTCCTGTTACCACAGCCACTCTGCCATCAAATCGAACCTCCTCTCCGGGAGGGTTACTCGGCAAGCCCTGAGAGAGTCGCAGATTCTTGACCATGTCTGCCGTTGTTGTTGGGTGGGCAGGGTTGCTGAAGTCTTGAACATTGTTCCACTTGGCCAGGACAGCTCCAGGAGTCAAGCTCTCATCACACCTCAGCGATGCCCCAGCTGCGCGTTCCCACCGTAGCTTAGCCACATAGCCTGCACCGACCTCGAAGATGGAGCCATTCTCGGTGGTGTTGGAATGGACTAGTACAGCGATCACAGGCGCCACCCACTCAGGGGAGAGATAGTGTAGGACATCAGGTGGCATGACTGTGGCCGTCATGCGACTCGCTGTGACTGGAGCGATAATGTTGGTCAAGATGTTATACTTGGCACCCTCCTTAGCCAGCGTCTCGCCAAAGCCGATCATGGCTGACTTGGCAGCTGAATAGTTGCACTGTCCGAAATTTCCGTAGAGTCCCGCTGCTGATGAGGTCATAATAACACGACCATACTGTTGCTTCTTGAAGTAAGGCCATGCTGCATGAGTGGTTTTGTATGCTCCCCGCACGTGCACGGCGTTAACCAAGTCCCAGTCTTGGTCTGTCATGTTCTTGAAGCTGACATCTCTGAGGATCCCGGCATTATTGATGAGAATATCGATGCGACCAAATGCACGAATCGCTGTTTGAATTATTTGTGCTCCATCCTCGACGCTGTTGTAGTTGGCGACAGCGTTTCCACCAGCGGCGATGAGCTCGGCAACAACAGTGTCAGCAGTCTGGAGGAGATGGTCAGTCATCCATCATTCGTGATAGCAATACGGAAAAGACAAACCTTGGAAGTGCTTCCATCACCCCTGAGAGACGCTCCGAGATCGTTCACCACAACACTGGCTCCTCTTGAAGCAAGGAGCTTTGCGTACGCTTTTCCCAGTCCGGATCCTGCCCCTGTGACCACAGCAACCTGACCCTCGAACCGCAAGTCCATGATTGTTGCAGCAGGTGTTTAAGTGTGTCTCCAAAGTTGAATAAGTGTGAATAGACTTTTACCCTGAGAGGAATAAAGTAGATGAAGAAATGTGTTCTCCTGAGATGAGGATCAGTAACTATACTAGCTTATGAGCGTGGCGACGCTGCTTGCCATGTCGAAATCCTCTTTGTATTGGGGGATGCCTGAGCATGGTGACCCACTGGTAGGTGGTCTTCAATGATATTCCCCGAGGTACTGGCCTATCGGCAATTGCTATAGATGGCTAAGTCCAATGGGACAAGGCAAGGGGTTTGATTAGGTGGCTTGGTAAAGACTTCGGCTTCCACCCGGTCGGCCCTCGGTAACTCTAGATAGGGTCACCAGCACCGATCAAGGCCTTCTAGGCGCGTCAATGGAGTCGTAGATTCAGTGAAGTAACTCGAGAGAGACGTTTTAACACTTCTACCAGACTCCTTGCCCAGCCTTCCGTCGAGTTCTCATTTGCTATGAGTGTAAGGCATCGAGATTCCAACAACATGTCATCCAGCGTACCCGTTCCATTCTCTGAGCCACCATGGCTCACAGGTCTCCCGTCACTGTATTACAATGAGTCCCATATTAGTTGGCAAAAGGCATGTCGTGCCTTCGTCGACGAGCACCTGGCACCATTCGCGCTGGAATGGGAGACTGCAGGCGACGTTCCGTCACACGTATTTACTACCTTTTCCAGGTACAATATGCTGATACCGAACTTGCCCGCCCCTTTGCCAGTCGAGATGCTGAGGAGTTTGGGGATCAATGAGCTCATTGGCGGACTTAAAGTCGAGGAGTTTGACTATTTCCACTTTGCAATCTATATCAATGAGATGCGGAGGGTAGGAGTCGGTGGTCCTACGTCCTCGTTGTCCACAGGCATGGCGTATGGGATGCCACCTATCATCAGCTATGGGAGCAAGGAGCTCCAAGAACGATTCCTCCCGGAGCTGATTCGGGGACAAAAGAGAATATGTATTGCCATTACGGAACCAGATGCTGGTAGTGACGTCGCAAATCTCAACACGACCGCCGTCAAAAAGTGACTGCGGGAGATTTTACATCGTCAATGGCGAGAAGAAGTGGTATGTGATTTCCTCTGCGAGAGGCATACTAGAGACTAACGACATAACAGGATTACAAATGGAGTCTGGTCACACTATGCAACTATGGCTGTTCGCACTGGAGGTCCAGGAGCACGGGGACTGTCCCTGCTCGTCGTTCCACTGTTGGAGCAGCAGGGCGTGACGATGCGTCGGATGAAGACAACTGGAGGGACGGCAAGTGGCACAACGTTCATTGATCTTGAGGATGTTAAGGTACCTGTGGAGAACCTCATTGGAAAGGTATGCGTTCCTTGAATCATTAGTCATGACTACTAGATACTGACACTTCCGGTATGTAGGAGGGCGAGGGCATGAAGATGATCACAAGAAACTTTAACCATGAGAGACTTGGAATCGTAATTGGAGTTACCCGAACAGCTCGCGTGGCTCTATCGGACGCATTTGCTTACGTCTTGAAGCGTGAGGCCTTTGGGCAGACACTCATGGACCAAGCAGTAGTCCGAAATCGCCTTGCCCGATGTGGAGGCGAACTGGAAGCCCTCTCAGCCTGGGTAGATCAATTGGTCTACCAGATGTCACGAATGAGTAAGTCGGAAGCCGACAGAGAGCTTGGAGGTCTCATGGCACTTGTCAAGGCCACGGCAGGAAATGTGCTTGATGAGTGTTCACGTTGTGCTGTACTACTCTTTGGAGGGAACGGATATACGAGAACGGGACAAGGCGAGCTTGTGGAGAAGATTTACCGCGAGATCCCTGCTGCACGGGTTCCTGGTGGTAGTGAAGATGTCATGTTTGATCTTGCTGTGCGACAGATGGTTAAGAATTACCAGGCCAAGATGAGGGCTATCAAACAGGAGAAGCTGTAGCCAAGACATCGTTGTTTTGGGAGGGAGCTAGAAACTTGATACTGTTTACGAAAATTCTCAAAAAGGGCTTATATGGAGATAAACGTGCAAGATGGCTATCCTCAGGCTTAAGAAAAACTGGGCACGTTGTATCCTTCGTTTCGCACCTTGTGGGTGGTTGTCACAAGCCCCTATTTATCCTGTCGTGCTCCGTTAATATCCCCTCGCGTACAACTTCAAGAGCGTTTTAATTCTGTTTTCGTGCGCCCTTGCAGTTGCTGAAATGTCCTTGCCAATTAGTTCAAACCCATGCGGTAAACCGGAATAAACATGAAGCTCAGTGGTGACATTCTCTGCCATCAGCCTCGTTGCGTAGGCGATCGTCTCATCACGAAAGATATCCAATCCACCAACATCAAGGTACGTAGATGGTAGGCCTTTCAGACTATTTGCTCTCGCGGGAGCGGAATATGGTGAGACGTCCGCGTTGGGGTCTCCCGCTTTGTCTCCCAGGAGTGCAGTCCAAGCCGTGATATTATCCTCTGTTTTCCAGGCTGCAAAAGGCTCAATTGCCTCGTTTCCAGACGAGTTCCTATCGTCGAGCATCGGGTAGATGAGAATTTGTTTGGCGGGGGGCGGTTGCAAATTCTTGTCTCGAGCCATCAATACAACGCCAGCAGCTAATCCGCCGCCTGCACTCTCCCCATAGACTGCGATCCTTGCTGGGTCGATGTTGTGTTCGGTTGCGTGTTGGTTGAGCCAGAGAAGAACCGAATAACAGTCTTGCACAAGAGTAAGGCCATTGTGTTCAGGGGCTAGACGATAGTCCACGCTAAGGAAGGGAATCGACGTCTCGCTGACCAGACGGGCCACGGGGTTCGAATAGAGCTGGGCAGATCCAGTTACCATGCCACCGCCGTGACAAAACAGGACGGCCGGTCCTGGTTCTGATTGAGAGCCTTTCTTGGTAAAGCCGTATACCGGAACTCGATGGCCATCAGGGGCTACGGCATGGTGAACTGTGCATATAACATCCTCTTGCACCGGCAGCTTGCTCAAAAATAGGGATATGGAAGCTTCTCGGCTTTTCCGGCTAGATGGTATATCCTGTAGGACGAGCTTTGGCCGATTTGACATGAGAGGGATGAAAGGCTCCAGAGCCTGTAAATATTCAGGGTCAAATTGGAGAGGCATCTTGGCAGTCGATGAGGATTGGGAATTAATCTGCCCTCGATGCCTCTTTAGATTGGTCCCATCTTTAAACTCCCTTTTACTGGCAAAGCCGTCCTTCTCTAGATTTTCGGGTGCTTGCCCGAGGCACTCAGGAGCATTGCCGAGGTGTGTTAACAAGCCATTTTCTACAGTCTTCCCCTCAAAAGAACGGATTTAGGCCTGCGCTTTTTATCGGTCTTGAGATGAATCATGATTTTAATTTTGGATGGGGACTTGGGGTGTTGAACCTATCGTCTCCTATGTCTTTGGGATAAAGTCACAGTGCAGCAAATTTTGCGGTCTTTATAAACAAAATCATGCCACTATACCGTATATCGCCAGAGTAACAGCCAGATGTTAGTTAGTGACGTTATAATATTTGTCATTTTGTCTCCTTTATTGAGTAGCTGTTCTATCACCCATCTTATGTCTCAGTCATAAATTCAATAGATTACAAGGGCAACATGCATATGATTTGTGTCTGTCTGGTGTTTCTAAAGCGTCGAGATGGCTCTCATCCTGTTGACCCAGGCCTGTTTGACAACATGCGAGTCAGGGCTCCATCGCTGAAAGGCATGAATCACGCCTGGATACACATGTAATTCCGTCTGGATGCCGGAGGCGAGAAATCTCTGCGCATAGGCAACATCTTCGGGTAGGAATACATCAAGCTGACCAACATCCATGTACAGTGGAGGAAGTCCTGCCACGCTTTCAGCACGAGCGGCTGAAGCGAACGGGGAGACCTGATCGGTTCTGTAAGCCTCGCCAAGGTAGGCCGACCAGCCCGTCACAATATCGTTGACATGGAACACAGCGAGGCCATCCGTGTGATCTGTCTCTGTACGGTCATCCAACATCGGGTATAGAAGGATCTGCTTCGCTAAAGGGGGCGACAACTGCCTGTCTCGAGCAAGCAGCGCCAGCGAAGCAGCGAGACCACCTCCCGCACTCTCCCCCATAACGGCGATTCGACTCTTGTCAATCCCAAAGCCCTCGGCTTGGGAATGAATGAACTGAAGTCCCGACCAGCAATCCTCAACCGGTGTCGGGAAGGGATTTTCGGGCGCCCAGCGATAGTCGACAGAGAATATCGGAATGCCGGAGTGCGATACGAAAGGAATTAGAGTCGGTAGGACGTCTCTCGCCTGAACGGATATGAATCCGCCGCCGTGGATGTGTAGGACAGCCGGTGTTGCCTTGGAGGATCTTGATAGCGCCCCCTTTTTCGATAGATGGTAGATTAGAACTTGATAGCCATCCGAAGCAGCAGCTTTGTGAGCTTGAAGCTCTATGTCTTCAGGCAATGTAAAAGAGTTGCCGACAAAGAGCTGCGCGTATCTTGACCTCCTTGTTTCCACGTCACCAACTGGTAGAACCTCTGCCTGAAGTTTTTAGTTTTAGGCCTGCTAGGGAGAGCCACTCGGAGTCGTATTCCAACGGCATACTTGATTGAGTTTAAGAAGTTCAATAGAAAAAGCGGTCTCGTTTGGTTTCGACGTACTTTCTTACGTTGCACACAACGATATTCTTTTCTTTTTTTATACTCTTTATCTATCACGTCAGCCACACTCTTTCCCAATATGATGTCAGCCGAGGTAATGATGACCGGGACGAGAGCCCTCGGTTCGCTTATCCATAGATTTGTTTCCATTTTTGATCAGCATTTTCGAACGGACTAGCCCCGGTAATCACTATTCTACAGCTTCACTGCCTCCTTGCCCGTTTCCTCCTCTCCAGTTGTTTTTATAGCCAAACAGATAAGCGGCAACTTTGCGAATCTGCACCTCTTCGCTACCCTCGGTAATTCTGTATCGCCTAAAGTGTCGCCAGATATGCTCAAAAGGATAATTCCGTGAGTATCCATCTCCACCGTGGACCTGGATAGCCTGGTCAGCCGCCTCACACGCAAGCCGGTTTGCGTAGTAGTTGCACATGCCGATCTTGTGTCCAAGCTCCTTTTCGATGGCAATCCAAGGGGCTTCATCAGCGGCCTTGGCTTGAGCCGTCACCCGGTCCATCTCTACGGCCGTGCGGAGTATCAACAGCCTCAGCATCTCGGCTTGGGTAGATAACTCGACGAGAGGCCACTGGATAGCTTGATTGATGGAAAGGGGCTTTCCAAAAGGTTTGCGCTTGTTGGCATACTCGACGCTTCGTTCGATACAGAATCGTGCAGCACCACAGCTAGAAGCAGCTTGACGAACACGATTTTCGTGGGTAAAAGTCTGGGCGATGGCAAGTCCATTTGTAGGGGGTCCTAGAATAGACCAAGCTGGAACGCAGACTCTTTCAAGTTTGATGGTTGCGTGGTCGGTAGGCATGTTGAGCGTCCATTCATATGAAGTAACAGTCAAACCAGGGGTGTCTCGAGGCACGAGAAATGCCGTGATGCCCTTTGCATCGCCATCTTTACCAGAAGTTCGAGCAAAGATGATGCAGTAATTGGCAACATGCATGCCCGTCTGCCACTTCTTGTTGCCGTTGATCTCGTAGCCAGGCTCACCCGAGGGAAGAGTTATGGGTCGTGCCGTTGTGTTCATGTGCGTGGCATCAGAGCCGTGCTCGATCTCGGTCAGCCCAAATGTGGCTCTGAGTTCGCCACGGATGCTGGCTGGAATGAACTTGTCTCGCTGCTCCCGTGTGCCATAATGCGAGATCAAGATGACAAAGGGATTGTTGCCCACGACGCTGTGCTCATTCTGCAGGTCGTTTGCTAGGCTCAACCCCCCACCGTAAATGGGATGAGCGGCGAGATGGTATCGTATAGCGCACATGTACAGGTTCAGCGAGGGGTTTCCTGAGCCGCCGTATTCTTTGGGGACCGGGAATCGGTAAAAACCAGCCTGGTCGGCAAGATCCTTGGCCTTTTGTAGGAGACTCTCCCAGTCTGGGGTGGGGAGCCCTTGGTTTTTCCATTGCGTCCTTGAGGCCTCGCGACGGTGGTCAAAGAAGCGGTTGTTGTCGTCCTTGTGCTGTAGGGGTAAAATGGTATCTTTGATAAACTTGTCCAGACGAGAGAGGTAGTCTTGGACCTCGGCGGGGAGCTCAAAGTTCATGGCTTCTATTACGCAAAGGAGTCTGATAAGCAAAGTCTCACATAATGGATGAGAATATGGTTCCCTAGCATACATCTTTTAAATACAATGCAGTGCTAGTTCGTTAAGCTGTTTGAATGGTTTGGTTGTAGGGTTAGGTACTTTGACTCCGAGGGCCGAGGGTCATTCGGCAACTGACCCAAGAGAGCTGTGCACTTTGTTTATTTCCTGTTTTGAGTTTTTGTTCTCTTCTTGCTCTAAACGTGGCCACTTGTTCCCCATATCTCTCGGCGGGATTGTGTTTCTTATCCTTTGGATGGCGCACGTTGCTTAAACATCCACTCCTTCGCTATTGACACCTTGTTGATCGGGCCCTCAACAATACATTTGTCTTTTTACTGAGTCTCCTAGGACCCAAACCTCTATGTCATCTTGGAGAGATTCTCCTTAAGACTGTTCTTGAATTTTCATGATGAATACAGACAGGAATGCTGAGGCAACCTTATCGCACAATCTGGATGACCGGGCTTTGGGGAGATACCTCAATCAACCAGGCAAAATTACTGGGCTGCAGTTACCAGTGACAACTACCAAGATCGGTTACGGCCAGAGTAATCCAACATATTTCCTCGATGATGCAGAGTGAGTGGCAACCCCATGATCACGATTCTCTGTAGGCATAGAAACATAGCTGACCTGAAGGTGGTAGAGGAACTAGATTTATTCTAAGAAAGAAACCTCCTGGTCAAGCCATCTCTCCTGTGGCACACCAGATCGATCGAGAATACAGAGTTCTCCGTGCACTGGGGTCTGTGAAAGGGTTCCCGGTACCCAAAGTCTTTGACTTGTGCATGGATACGTCTGTGATTGGCACTCCATTTTACGTTAGTGTCTGTTATGTTTTGGTTTCTCAATACTAACCAAAGCAACTAGATCATGGAGTTCGTTCAAGGCAGAATTATGACCTACATGGACCTACCAGAGCTATCCCCGGCAGATAGAGGAAAAGCGTACGTCGAAACATGAGCCCTTATATTTGTTGACGGCTAACATTGCGGTATAGTTGGTTTTCAGCCATTGAAACACTCGCGTGGCTTCATTCTATTGATCCAGACACCATTGACCTGGACGGCTACGGCAAGAAAGGGGGGTTCTACGCTCGTCAGTGCAACACATGGAGCCGCATCGAAGCGCAGCAGGCCGCTATTAAAGATGCTACTACAGGCGAACCTCTTGGCCGTGCTCACGAAAAATACGACGAGATTATTAATTATGTTGGGAAACATTTGCCTGGAGATCGATATTCTATCGTGCATGGAGACTTCAAGTTTGACAACTTGGTAAGTCGCGAGCATCCCTGAACTGTTTCAGCGAAGCCTTATTGACCATTGTCCCCCTTAGATTCTTCACCCTACCGAGCCAAGAGTCATTGCTATCCTTGATTGGGAGCTATCAACCATCGGACACCCCCTGGTAGACCTCGTCTTCTGCACAAGCTCCTTCTTCGACCACACTACCAAGATTGGAAAGCCGTCGTCATCATCAAAGTCGCCCTACAAGCCCGAGCATCGGAAGGCGTATGGTATACCTGAGCCGCAGGAGCTTCTGGATCGCTACACTGAGATTGTTGGATATGATCTTCGCAAAGATGGAGCTGGCAAGGACTGGGAGATTGCGACAATTTTCCACAACATTAGGGGAGGCACGATATCACACGGGATCCAAGCAAGAACTATCAGTGGCCAGGCGAGCAGTGAGTTCAGTCACCTTTTCTTCTCCAAGAGGAAGAGGTTCCTGGATACGGCTTGGCGGCAGGTGAAGAAGCTTAAAGAGCAGGAAGCTGTGTGCTCGAACCTTTAACGGGAGTTGTCACTATAGACCGTCTCTCACCCAAACCTAGTTGAGAGCGAGCAGAGTGTATTGAAGATAGATGAATGGAAAGTCAATACGGATAAATAGAGAACGAGTTGATTACTATATTTTGACTATATTCAAGGCTATAAACCATTGTTAGGCCACCAAAATGATACATACCGCAGCACTCGTAGCAGCGGACATGGTATTGAGATGTCCTTTCCAACACGTAGGTGGATAAAGAAGATAAGGTCTTATCAAAATTGGGCTCTCGAGGGATACTTTAATTCATGAACGGTTGTTATCACGCTGACATATTTCACATGCGGTCCTCAATCCGCCATGACTTAAGGTTCTCTGTCATCCTATTGTCTGTCGACCTTACTATCAAGCCGCGGGCCGGTACCCGAGACCATGTAGTTACCTTGCATGTAAAATGTCCAAGGCCGAGGCCACAGACTCCGGTCCTCCGCGGCTTTGCCACCTAGCTAGTGCCCTTGCCTCGGGGTCCAGGAACAACCTAATTTTACCGTAGTGATTGATTATTTCATAATGACATGATTGATGCTAGCGTATGTTGGGCAACATCTTAAAGTGAGAGACCCCTGATTCTTCTCACTTCATTCGCTTTCTCAAGTCTGAACTAAGCAAAAAGACGCGCAACAACTACGACTAGAATCAACAGAGACGTCCACTCTTCCCCTTGTTGGCCAAGCCGTAGTGTCACGTTTAATCAAATTTCACAATGGCGAATCACTCATCAGGAAACCAAGCGTACGTGCTTGGGGTGGGCATGACTCAGTTCATCAAACCTCGTGGCCTGCGCGACTACCCAGACATGGGATACGAAGCCGGCATCAAAGCGATGCTGGACGCCCAGATCAACTACGACGATGTGGAGCATGGTGTTGCCTGCTTTGCATACGGAGACTCCACGTCCGGTAAGCGAATCTTTTACCAGTTTGGCATGACGAGCATCCCCATTGTCAATACGGCCAATGCCTGCGCTACGGGCTCAGTCGGTTTATACCTGGCTCGAGCTCTTGTGAGAAGCGGAAATGCCGACTGTGTTCTCGTAGTGGGCGTCGAGAAGATGAAACCCGGAAGCCTTAAGAGTGCTTGGGATGACAGGGCCAGTTCGAGTGGACGTTTCGCTGCCAAGATGAAGCAGTTGGTTGGTATCGAGAAAGGTTCGCCACTGACGGCGCAATACTTTGCAAATGCAGGTCGAGAATATATGCAAAAGTATGACCTCCATAGTATCTACATCATAGCCCTCGACTAACAGAGCGATGAGATATGGTGCAAAGGCAGAAGACTTTGCTGAGATTGGCCGCATCTCACACGAACACTCCCAGCGAAACCCGTACGCGCAGTTCCGACAGAGCTATACTCTCCAGGAGATCAAGGACTCGCCTGTCATATTTGAGCCTTTGACCAAGCTTCAATGCAGCCCAACTAGCGACGGCGCTGCTGCTGCTGTTATCGTGTCCCAAAGGTTTCTCGATGCCCGCCCACATCTTAAGGGCCAGGCGATCCTGATGGCTGGACAGGCCTTCAAGACAGACTCTACAGAGACCTTCAAGACAAGTTCGATTGAGCTTGTAGGATACGACATGACCCAGAGGGCAGCTCGAGCTGCTATGAGCGAAGCTGGCGTGAAGCCAAGTGATGTCCGAGTGTGCGAACTCCATGACTGTTTCTCTACCAACGAGTTGGTGCTACTGGATGCATTGGAGTTCTCTGCACCAGGAAAGGCTCATGAGATGGTTCGCAACGGAGACATCACGTACGGCGGAAAGATGGTCATCAACCCATCAGGAGGTTTGATCTCAAAGGGCCACCCCATTGGCGCGACAGGTCTAGCTCAATGCGCCGAGCTGACCTGGCAGCTCCGTGGATGGGCTAATAACAGGCTCGTGGAGAACACTTCTGTCGCACTGCAGCATAACCTAGGCCTAGGAGGAGCTGTTGTAGTCAACGTCTACAAGCGTGCTGATGGGTGCAAGACCAACTCCAAGGTCAGCGACGAGGAGATTGCGAAGAAGAGCTGGTTAGGGTACAACCCTGCTGTAGAGGCTCGGGGAGTCTCTGACCGAGATGCTGATAGGGTTAGGAGCAGGAAGAACCGTAACGACTTTGCTCTGGGTGATGAACTTCGCCCACGATCTGGTTTGTAGAACAGCCAAGCCGTAAGATGGTCGGTTAGTAGATACTCGCCACTAGTATAGACCCAATTCATTCGTAGACGTCACTGCCGACATTTATATCTCATCAATAGTCTTGTTTGCTTCCCTTTCTCCCTTCAATGACTCTCAACCGCTTTAGAGGCTGTTTCTTTGCGCACCATGATGCCTGTGGGCCCAACTAAAGCTATAGGATTTATCAAAAGTTGTCTCTGAAACTTCATCACCGAGTTGACAAGGGCTAAATTGTGTTAGGCAGCATAGAGAAGGAACTAAAGGGTCACCTTGGCTGGGAAAAATGTTGCGGGGAGAAGGGAGAAGAAGAAGCCCTGGCTAAGCCGGACAAGTTCAATTGCTAAGTCACTCATCCCACCTGACTGAATTATAGCTACTTTCTAACCTAACCACTGCCTCTTAGCTCGTCACCCTTGAGAAAGTGCCTTGACAAATGCCGACATGTCCTGAAAGAGGGGTTAGACGTTTCAGAAGCAGGAAAACCGGAAATACATACCGCCCAAACCTGATAATGACTGATCTTCGGGTTCTCTCCCTGAGAACGAGTGACACGAATGCGGCCTGCATACTCTGATGCAACACGTTGGCCATTCTTGAACTCCATCTCGGCGTGGCCAGTGAATAGGAGATCGTCAGCGTCCGGGCCGCAGATATACACTTTCAAGACTCTATGCTTCCTCGAAGTGATCTTATCCCATGCATTCCTACGTGATAGTCGAATCTCTACCTGCTGTAAGATATGCTGTGTCCAGAAGACTTAAGTCAGGTTCAACTCACCCTCCGATCCACGAGATGGGACAGGGCTAAAGTGAGCCACACCATCACTGGCAAATACCTCATCGGCGAGGGTATCTCCGGAACTGGGACTGCTGTCATCAAGAAGGAGATAGAAACGCTCAACGAGGTTCTTGACCGCTTGAGAGACCTCGATGCCCGTAGGCCATTTGGCAGAGTCGATGCTGTAGCCCATTACCATAAAAGTTACCTGAACTAAAAGATAATGAGCTCTAATTGACCATTAGCCAAACTGAAAGATCTGTTCAGGTGGCTACTTATTTCAATTATGGGCGGGAAACCTGGTGAATCCTACTCTGTATCCACCACAGCCCGTGATGAGTTGTGGCCGGGTGAGCGAATTGCTGATTACCGAGATATGTACCTTCCGAGGATTCATATTTTTTCAATAATCAAGGGACGTAGTTTTCATTGTCAGGAGCTGACTGACGTATGGCCACCTCTTCACATAGACACCTCGGGCCTCGGCCACCTTCTGGTAACTAAAGCAGCATCCATTTGAGGAGCCTAACCACATGACTAGACTGCCGGGGCCAATGATACAATGGCCCTGTTACCCCGCAAAGTTTGGGGTCTGTGATCGATGTATAAGTCAGAGATCTGAGTCTGTTCTTAGATCCAGCTTTCCAAGTGTTCAACCTCTTTTGCATGACTGATTACAACTCAACCGTCTAAACCTATCAGGTCATTCACTGGAATCTACTCCCTTCGCAACATGTCCCTTTGTTGCCTCAGAGCACCCTCATTGGGTCTCTCTAGGCCAACTCAACGACGATGGAAGGCTCTTGCTGACACCCCATTACCTCAACACCGTTCCATGGCTTCCCTTCAGATCAAGACAAAGCCAGACGTCATCGTTGTCGGCAGCGGTATTGCTGGACTTTCTGCAAGTATCGCAGCGGCGGAAAAGGGCGCTTCAGTGCTTCTACTCGAACGTTTCCATGGCGGAGGCACCACAGCCCTCTCAGGCGGTATTGTCTACGCTGGTGGGGGTACACAACAACAAAAAGAAGCTGGTTACGATGATACCCCTGAAAACATGTTTGCATACCTACGCCAGGAGATCGGAGACGTGGTGAAGGAAAAGACGCTGAAACGATTCTGTGAAGAGAGTCCCGGAATGATCCAATGGCTGGAGAAGCACGGAGCTCGCTTCAAAGGGGCTTTAAGTCCATACAAGACGAGCTACCCCAATACTCAGCATTATCTCTACTTTTCCGGTTCCGAAAAGGCATATCCTTACTCATCACTCGCGAAGCCCGCACCACGAGGGCATCGCATGGTATACGATGGCTTCTCCGGGGCCGGCATCGCCAAAGCATTACTTGATGGTGCGAGGCGACTGGGTGTTCAGATTGTGCCAGCCAGCAAAGTCGAGAAGATTCTTTTGGCTAAAGATGGCTCTGTCAGGGGAGTCGAGTACCTCACACTGGCTAATTCAACCTCAAAGCTTGCTAAGCATGAGAAGCTGACCAAGCGAGCTCTCAAATACCAAATCACGCTTCCTCCCATCGCAGGATGGTTTCACAACCGTGCCAGCAAAGTATTTGAGCGCAACGCCCAATTTGCTGCGGCTGAGACACCCGCTGTCATTCTCGCTGCCGGAGGTTTCTCCTACAATCCTGAAATGAAAAAGAAATACCTTCCCGACTTCCAGGGTGTTACTCCCCTTGGGACGCCAGCTGACGATGGCTCTGGTATCATGCTAGGCGTGGATGTTGGAGGTTCTACATCCCACATGGGTTATATGTCGACGTGGCGTTTCCTGTACCCTCCGAGCGCTCTTCTCGAGGGTGTTGTCGTGGCCAACCAAGGGGAGCGTGTTGGCGCTGAAGATGTGTACGGTGCTTTGTTGACGGAGAAGATGATGCGTAATCACCAGTCCCAGGGCTTTGCCATCTATGACTCGACGCAGTGGGCGAAGGCGAAGAAGCAACTGCCTACACAAGTACCTCCTGTCTTGAAGTTGCAGAGATACCATTGGCTCTACTGGGACCACAAGAAGGCTAGGTCTCTTGAGAAGCTGGCCAAGAAATTCGGAATTTCGCCTCAGGGTTTGAGACAGACTGTCGATGCCTACAACGACGCCATTAAGAACGACATGCCCGATCCAGCGAATAAGATGCCCGACACGCGATCTCCCATTCTGAAACCACCATTTTACGGCATTGATATATCTATCAAATTGACAAAGGGTCTTCAACAAGTCATCGGATTGTCACTCGGTGGTCTACGAGTCGAGGAGGAGTCGGGGCTGGTTCTCAATGAGGCTGGAAAGACAATTAAGGGTCTGTATGCTGCGGGAAGGAATGCTGCGGGTATTTGTTCAAGCACGTATGTGAGTGGTCTCTCTCTTGGTGATGGTGTATTCTCAGGCAGACGGGCTGGTGTTCATGCTGCGGGAAGCGTAAAGGCGGCGTAATTTCGGTAAATTGTGGTTTTAGCTCGTTCGATAGGGGGCTCCATAATAGGAATTCTTTGCCGCTCGTCAGACGCTTGGCAGTGGCTCAGCTTGCTAGGTTGGGACGTGACAGCCACCAGCGCGAGCAAGGGGGCGAGGGGTTTCATCAAGGGAGGAAGTTTAATCCTGGAAGGTTATATTGCGTACTCTTATTACTATTTGGTTTGTTAGTGAAGGACTGTTTCCATAATATAGAGTTACCCTTTCTAACCTTTGTCGTAATCAGGTAGAACAGGACTACTATCAACCTGCATTGTCACTGCACTGCATTCCTTTCTTCTCATGGCAGGATTGCTTATCTTATCTCATATTGTAAATCCCTGACTCGCCCAATAGCACGCCATGGTTGAAGAACCAATCGACTACTCTCAGCGTCTTGGCAGCGCCTGTAGCAAAATTGCGTCATCCAAGTTTGTTGACCAGTCCCGATACTCCGCGGCCAATGACCGATACTCCCCGATGCCTTCAACAGCCTAAATTTATCAACGTCGTATGCTTTGAATGAGGGGTCACGATGTGGGACAAATCGGATTAGTAAAGTTGGAATAGATGATATTATAGTGAACTTCCAACACCCTTTCCCCTTACGCTTCTGTTTTTTTCTCTTGAGCATCCTGTTAGACTTGGTCTTCTCTTTGTATACATCATATCGAAGCCCAGTCAAAAGTGTTATCACAACAAATTCTTGTCACTGACGCAAGGTCTTTTGGTTTACAACTTGTCGCTCTCGACTAGACAAAATGGCACCTATTAAAGTTGGAATCGTCGGTTACGGCTTTGCCGCAAAGAACTTCCATATCCCATTCATCTCGGCGAACCCAGATTATCAGATCGTTGCGATTCTTCAGAGAGCGGAGGCCCCAGCAGATCCCTCATCAGCAACACCAGGATCTCACTGCACGGTTGACTTTCCGGGCATCAGGCACCATCGCACGGCTGAGGATTTCTTTGCCGATTCGGAAATTGCATTTGTTGTCGTTGCCACTCACACAGACACGCATGCTTCGTTTGCGGAGAAAGCTTTGCAATCAGGGAAACACGGTCCGTTTTCAATAAATAGAGGAGTGACTGTTAACTAACCTATCAATATCACAGTTATTGTCGATAAGCCTTTTGCTCGATCAGCTGAAGAGGCAGACCAAGTCATTAAGCTTGCGGAGGAGAAGGGGCTGATCTTGACCTGCTTCCAGAACAGACGATGGGTAAGTTTATAGATACTCGATGACAGTTCAAAAGGCTAAAGACAGTTTGAAGGATGGCGACTTCCAAACCCTGCGTAGCTTGGTGTCGAAGAACGCTCTTGGAAAAATCATGGAGGCTGAAATACATTATGACTTTGAATCACCGCCATGGTTGTCACATATGACCGAGAAGAAGTATACTCCCGGAGCGGGAATGGCGTTTGGCCTAGGTTGGTCTATCCACCTCTCCTCAACTGAATCGTAACGCCATTTGGCTAACAACAGCTCAGGAACCCATAGCATTGATCAGGCTGTTGTTCTCTTTGGACGCCCCAAGTCGGTCACTGGCTTTCTCCGTGCCCAGCGTGGCATCGAAAGTGAGGTTGAAGATTCCTTTACTATCATTCTACAGTACGAGGGTGAACAGAAGGATCTCTTGGTCACGGTGAAAACGAGTGTGACAACGCCACTGGCACAGCAACTCAAGCTTCTTGTTCGGGGAACAGAAGGGTCATTTATCAAAGTGAGTCTCAACTAGTGGTATCCCAATGCATACTAATACTGATTGTACAATCGCAGTGGCAGCAACGTAGTACATGTCCACAGGAGGAGCAAATTCAGAAGGGTGTCAAGCCACTGGACCCAGACTTTGGAAAGGAGCCTGAGTCTCTCCAAGGCACATTGACCACGTACAAGGTGTTTGATGAACGCTACCAGAAGCTGGACCCTGAGACAAACAAGTACACTGGGAGATATCCAACAATTACTGGTCGATGGATTGGCCTTTATGAGAATGTGGCCGACGCCATCAATGGAAAAGACGAGCTTGCCGTGAAAGCAACTCAATCCCGGGATGCTATCAGGGTTATTGAGCTGGCTCGGGAGTCCCACGAGAAGGGAGCCACTATTCCGTGGCGATAAAGGAGTGAAATACATGCTAAAGACATCGTCTATCTAGCATATAGGGCTCATCCCGACAGTTTCTTGCTCCAATCATCTCAGCTATACAGGTGCTGCTCAATAAAGTCTGCCATCTGGTGTCCTGCCATCCCTTCACGTTTAGTGCTGTTATCACACACCTCCCACTGTTCAAAGCCTCGAGCGAGACCGTTATCCAAAAATACCATCGTTCTTGGGCTCAAACTCAACGTGCGGTCGATCGAGGGCTTCCTTAGGAATCTCAATCGGGTTTTCGGCCGTGATTCCCTCCAAGATAGGAACCGTCATACCAAGCTAAATTATGTTAGAACACAGAACGCGGTAGAGAGACAATGTGAAATACCAGAAAGTATCTTAGTTTGGCCGAATGCAACATACTGGCGGCCTGGGAAGTGACGTGAAAGCGTAGAACACTCCACCCTAGAGGAGGCAGATCGTGCACAGTGACAAGTGCTGGATTGTGCAGATTAAGAGACATATGAGGGCTGCCGGGGGAAGAAAATGCATCTTCCACGGATTTTCCTGGGAAAGACTGCCTAGAACTCGAACCAAGGAGCCAGGCTGGGTCTCCATGCTTGTATAGCGGAATGGTATCGTTGATCTGATTCTCTATAATGAGGTCGACCACAGATCCAACTGGCAGTTGGCTGATGATAGGCTTATCCAAACTCTCGTTAGGGTCAAGTCTATGGAATAGAAGAGGGGTCATAGATCCGTGGAATAGTTGCCAGGGCTTTTCATTCAGATAAAACTCAGGGACTTTCGGCTCTGTCAGTGAGGGCTGAGAACCAGCTGATAACCGGAACGTAAAGTCGGCACGCTCCGGGTACTTCTGATCCGAGGCAGGTGGAGGCAGCGGAGGATAGGGAGCAATGAATTGTCCATCGATTGTTTTGCAGTGGGGTTTCGTGGAAGCATCAGCAAGGAGACAAACATCCTTTGGCGATGCGGGTGTAGGCAGCATCATAGGCTCTCCATATCTAGGCAAGCGCTTGGCCTTCGTATCCATTGGGTTAGTCATTGCTCCAAGGGGATTTGGTTTGTACTAACCGGATATCTCAGGATCGAGTAACCTTGGAGGTTTGCAACTGGCTAGTTGATGAAATCCTCATGGCATAGTCACCTGGTTCGGCATCGAGCTTCACCAAGACTGTAATTCGGGCAGCACTCGGTATGTAAACGACCTGTTCCGAGTGATTAGTTTCCAGTGGATTAAGTGTAGGGTTGTTCATACATCGGTTTGTTCAGGAACGACAAAGCCACCATTGTTCGCAACGACGATCATTTTGTGACTGTCAATGGATACTTTGACCGAGTGCTCGAAACCGTTATTCATGAGATTCATCATGATGTATCTCTGGCCTCCTGTCTCAAAGACCTTAGGGAGTTAATACCTCACCCGCCAACCGAAGGCTTTTCAGCTTACCTCATAGTCCGCATCGGTTGCCGAACAATCCTCGTCTGGTAGACCAGCTGGCTGTATGCACCCTTTACCATCAAGGGCTTTCCCATTCAGCTGCTCAAAGCCGGGCTGGCGGCAGTGTACACGACCCTTGCCTAAATGGAGCTTGTTAGTTCACACTGTGACATGCATCTGAGATTTGTTGTGCCGACCGTTGACTAGAATGGAGTCATAACAATAGTACTCGGACCCTTCAGCCTTCATGCGGAGTAGCTTCCACACAGTATCACGGTGCTGATGATTCTGTATTGCAGCATGTTGTATGGCGCGCTCCGCCTCTTTGATCTGGCGCAGTTCGAGAGTATCATTTGTAATTAAATGATAGGGGCGCGGGCGCGACGGGCTTGGTGCCACGTAGACAAGACCATAAAGCCCCTAAAAATGTTATCAATGGCATTCAAGAAAGGAGGGGACTCGAATACATACGTCCACTGAAGCCGATGAAGTGTGGTCAATGTACCAGTTGAGGCCCCAGTTGCCTGTGGTGTCGTATGTAGTCGTCCAGTTACTTCTCGGTAGGGTCGGGAACTAGGTCCACTGGTGTAAGGGACGGGTCATAGAACCTCTCTTGCTCAAGGACAAGATGAATCACTAACCTGAGACAGACCAGCAGTGCCGTCGTTCCAAGGACCGGTCCTAGTCATCGGTCAGTCCGTGAAGAAGACCAAGAAGATGAGAATTGACGTGTCACTTACTTCGGGTGCCCAAAGCCAGACCTGGATACAGTCATATGTTAGCATGCAAGAACAAAAAATGAGAGGGCAGATTTCCCACAAGTGAATGGAAGACTGCGCATAGATGTCACTCCGGACAGCTATCTCAAGCATGTCTCCTTCTTCAGCGTACAATGTTGGGCATGGGCTCTGGCCATTGCAGACAAATACGACCCTCCACCGACCGCCATCTTATCTATATGTGAGTGTATTATATCTAGACTAGGCTTCAGGGGTCGCTTACCGGGGTTCATCCATCGGACTCCCGTCTCGAGCTCGTAAGAGCGAGTCATGCGTCCCTGTCGTGCTGGGTCATCGTCTCGCCCAACCCAAGGAACGAATTGAGACGGAAATCGTAGGTATCCAAGACAAATCGTTGCGAACACGCAAAAAACAGCGATAAGTGACACCAAGGTCTTCTTTGAGTGGTGATAGTGGAGCTTTGCCGTTGAGAGCAAGCCGTGGCTGCTCTCGGACGTAGACTCAACTCGTTTTTCCATACTCAACAGCACAAAACTCTTGGTGAAAAAGGAGCTGAGATCGAGGGGGAATGTTGGAAATGTGGTCTCTCCTCCTCGAGCCGTCAGACTGACAAGATAAATACTCGGCAGTTGTTAGCGATGAGGCCTGGTCCGTGTTGCTAGTAAGGGGGTCCACGATAATCTATTCTCAACTCGGCCAGGCTAGACCCACGATGTCACTAGGTAGAGTTTCCCTAGTGTCCACAGGGGCTGACAACAACTTGCGAATGGTGGAATAAGACCCATAGTGAAACTCCGGAGAGGAAAAACAGGCTTATCCCTTGGTTGATCAAGCGGCACTTGGCATTATAAGACTTGGGAAGAGCCTGTTATTCTGCCTATCCCCAACCTAACTCTTCGGCAGTTATCTAGAGGACCTTATTCACCGCTATGCGTTTCTCTATCTTGAACTTTGGCTTGATTTTGCTGCTGGAAGATGTGACAGTGGGTGCGAGAAGGTATAACTTGACCATCAGCAACGCATGGCGCGCCCCTGACGGGCATGGACGTCCAATCTTTCTCATGAACGGCCAAAGCCCTGGGCCGCTGATCGAAGCAGAAGAGGGAGAAGAGATCGAGGTCTTTGTCGACAACCAGCTCGCTACAGAGACGACTATGCACTGGTGTGTCCGATGAATGTCGAAATTGGTGTACTCTACTGACTCAATGGGCAGGCATGGTGTTTATCAAGTCGACAGGCCGTGGAATGACGGAGTTCCGGGCGTCACGCAATATTCGATCCAACCCCGAGATAACTACACGTATCGATTTACAGTACAACAGCAGTACGGGAGTTACTTCTACCACGGCCACTTTGGCCCGGCCTTTGCCGATGGGCAAAGGGGTCCAATATGGATCTCTCCAGCATCATGGAGACCACGACCGTACTCGCTTGTGTCATCCTTGCCAGAAGACATCAAGGGTATGAAACTAGCCGAGAAAAACCCCAAACATGTCGTTATCAGCGATTGGAACGCCGAGCCTATGGATATCCTGCTGATCATGTATCGTGACACGGGTATTGTGCCATGGTGTAGTAATTCAATCGTGCTGAATGGCAAAGGGAGGACATACTGCCACTCCAAGGAGCTCTTGGAAGAGGTAGGTGGTCCAGGAAGAAATGACCTTGGGTGTTTGCTCCAGCCCAGACAGGCCATGTACGCCAACGAACAGGCGTGCGAGCCAACAGAGGGGGAGCTTGAAGTCATCACTGCTCAAGATGGCGAGAACTGGGTCTGGATCAACTTTATTCACTCGGGAGCGCATCATGAGTTGCAGATAAGCGTCGACCAACACGAGATGTACGTTGTTGCAGCGGATGGAGAGTTTGTGCATCCGCAAAAGGTACATGCTGTAAACTGCAATTTGGGAGAGCGTGTCAGGTATGTTCATAAACTGTTTCTTGAGTCTAGTATCCGAATATCGGCATTACTATAGACTAACTGGTCCCGTAGTATTCTAGTTCACTTGGATCAGAAGCTAGGTGACTATGCCATTCGGGTCACGTCATTGAGAACCGAACAGATCATCCAAGGTCTCGGTATTCTTCGATACCCATCACAGGCAAAGGAGAATGCTTCCCATGCCCCTGACACAAAGCCATGGGTGCACCTCAACGGTTCACTTGTCTCGCCCTCCCTAACTGCGATGGATGAAGTGAAGTTAGCTCCCTACCCTCACCGACCACCCCCTGCCAAGTCGGACAACACAATCAAGTTTCTAGTTAACATGACGGGGTCTGGCGCTTGGGCTCTAGGTGTCGGCTCACACCAGGCATTCCGCCAGCAACTACCCCCACTACTTTGGGAGGACTCATCTCGCGGCCAGACAACTTACGGCGAAAATCAGCTCCTGAACGGGTCTGTTGTTGACATTATCTACGAGAACGGAGCAAACGTGACGTCGCAGCACCCATTCCATAAGCACAACAACAAAGCTTGGATCATCGGTACAGGCCAAGGTGGCTTTCCTTGGGATTCAGTTGTAGACGCCATTGAAGGAGGTGCCGCCAAGAACTTCAACTTCGAAAACCCACCGATTCGGGATGGGTGTAGGCTTGGAAACGAGACTGGCGACTGGACAGTCATTCGCTACGAGATTGCATTCCCAGCTGTCAGCATGTTGCACTGCCACATGATCCATCACTTTGGAGTAGGTCCTTTCAACCGGCAGTTGTCTACCAAACACAGACTGACAAGACACAGGCGGGACAGCAAGTGGTTTTACTGGAGGGTGTCGAGTCGATGAGCAAAGTCCCGAGCCATGTCAAGGACAGGGTTCACGCGGAATTTGTCCCACCGCTTCGATATGGCCCGTTAGACTGAGGTTAAATGGTAACTTGCAAGGACAGAAGAGAATACCTGGAAAGAGACATGGTACTTGGGTCGAGATGGTGACTACGGGGGCAAAGTTATCTACCCGTATGTCAAAAGTGTCTACGCAACGTAAACTCGAGCTTCGATCATGTTAGGTATGACTTTGGGTATCAAAGGGTCCTCGTGAAAGGCAAGAGCTCTGGCAAACTCGATTACATAGATTCTACAGCCATAATCATTGCTCTGTTGGGAACACTACTCACTTAATAAGTATTGATGATAGTTCGGGAATATGAAAGTGGTAAGCTCACTTTGACACGTAAGACTTGAATACCTGGTCTCCTGCGGTGGCTGTAATCATGCCTTTTGCGGCTCTAGTTGAGTTGTCCTTGAAGCGAATCACAGACCCTGAGCGCTGTGAGTGGTCTGCAGCAACAGAGTATCTAGTGGCCGGCAAGCCTGTAACAGGCGGAAAAAACAAAGGACTTGTTCTTGAGAACAAGGTTCGGTTCGAGTTAAGTCAAAAGATTGAGGGATTCGCGATAATGTCATTCAGTCGTTCCTCCGGTAAGGGCCCTGTAGTGACAGCAAAACCGAGGTCATGAGGTGCGGCAACAGACAGCTGTGAGTACCTAATTGGCAAGAGTTGAAAACTCGGGCGGCTATTCATCATCGCTATTTACAGCGAGGCCCGAGTTTGGATAAAAATCAATCAGATAATGGTTTTCAACCTCGATGAAGCTGCGTCATAGTCCCAGCTCCAGTTCAGTAGTGTCATCTTCACCTTGAGTTAGAGGATGCCATGATCGCCATTAGAAAGAACTGTCTAAGTTGATTGAGCTGATCGGCCAGTGCCGAAAGGGACCCACCGCTCCGGCTCTTGTGGTTCTTAAGAGATCTCTCAGACAGGTTGCCCTATATTCTCACATTTTCTTTTGAACGATGAATGATGTCATCGTTGAGTGCCCCAGGTGTGCGTATATAGGGGAGGACAAGACTTGACCCTTCATCAAATAAAAGCCGTCATCGTATAGGGGTTAGTACATCAGTTTGTGGTCTCTTGAAGCACTGAAAACGCAAGTTCGAGTCTTGCTGATGGCAAAATGCTTTCTTTTTGTCGTTACTCAACCCGATAAGGTTGTCTCTTGCATGATTCTCGGACTATGGCTTTGAGAGGACCAATAGGTTGAGCACTTTGGGAGCGGCACTGACATGCTTTGCATGTTTGATGATTCATCGCTGTCATGAAGTTACGTTGTAAATGGAGGCCTAGGATGAATGAGTTTCTGGGAGGGCTTCAGGGGTATGGCATCCTGCGTGATATCTGACATCAGCAATGACCGCGATCGTGATGCGGGCTCTACCACCTTTTAGCACCTTGTTCCAAACAGCGGACACCTCATGTACCGTACCAGCGAGGTGATAGTGTCGATGGAAGTGATGTTATCAGGAGCAATAAATTGGAGGACTTGCAACATACTCGCTCAGCCTTGGAAATGCTTGACTGACTGTGAAAGATATCCTCCATATGTGATGGCCCATACAGAGTTGGCTGGGCTCTGTAGATAAAGGAGAGAGTTTCAAGTACGTCGTTGTAGACAAAGCCCCTTTCGTGGATATCGATGAATGCAGTGAAGAGAGTATCAATAACATTTTCGAGTATTCTCTAAAGATGAACATAGGATCAGAAGAAGTATCGAAAATGTTCAGCCGCAGATGTCCGGAACAGTACACAATAAGCTGTACATACAATGCAAGTGATACCACCCAAAAGGGGGTATGCGAGGTAGGCCATCCATACACGATATTATGCGACACCGAACTGTGACGCTGTCTCACCAGTCGCCAAGTATGAGGAGAGGCGCCCAGTAGAAACCCTCCAGAGTGTTGCTACCTAAACCACCTACAAGATTAAAGATTCTTTGCCAGTATCATGTCTCTATTGGAAGTATGTGTTCTTGTCATATCCCCTCTTCTCAGCCTTTGAGGCCTGATTTTGCCAGCTTCAGTGCCTAAAAGGGTCGCCGTGTGCGCTTTTTTATTTTGACTAATGGGTTCTGTTAGAACTGTCAACAAGCTCATAAAAAGGATCGCCATTTAGAAAGTCATCCCCTATTGATCCACCGGGGACCGAGGCCTCCGCTTTCCGAGCATTTTCGGCTTCTGAGAGTCCCGGAAAAGCGAGACCCACCCCCAATCTCGGCGGGTTCTTCGCCCCGAATCTCCGGCCCCACAATGGTTGACCAACAAACACTGTCCACTGTTGCGCTGTTCGTTTCTTGGGGACATGTGTTCGTCATCGGCGGTCGATATCTTCTTTATACTTTCTTATGGCATAAATTAAGGTAGAGTAAATGGTTAACGGCTAGAAACCCCAGAACCAAGCTTTTTCTTAAACGTCAACCGGAGTTCGGCAAGAATTGATAGACGCCAATAATAAACAATGCCGAGGTCAAACCTTCCCCATTAAATAGTCATAGTATGGAGGGGAAGGCTTACATCTGTGATGATCATTTCAAAGCCAAACTACGGGTTATTACAAATTTCGTCCAGTATCTACGGCTGTTTCCATCAACCTCTATAAGACGCCTTGTCATGTATAAATATGTGGGAGTGACGAGTTCAACTCTGAGGCAACGCTGCAAAGTAGATCCTCTGAGCAACTCCCAGACATAGTTGACTGATATCTATGATGGCGTTGATTCAGGCTTAGTCTACCCGTCCAGCCTTCGGTACTGCAGACCAATCCGAGCTGCGTTATACCTTGCATGATTGCCACTCAAAGTAAAAACCCCTCCGATAGCAAGAAAGACTAGTTGCAGACAACATAGGATACTGTAGTGATGGAAGGCTGGGCTTCAAGAATTGTCAGAGCGGTCATGTTATGTCCCTTAACAGCTTGCATAAGAGTAGCATCCTGGTACCTTTCCACAACTCCAGGATATCTGCAAAACAAACCCTTATTTTGGAAGAATAGGGCCGAGGAGAAGAGGGCCAGGCTTACTTTCCGACCCATGAATGATATCTGGGTTTGGGTTGTTGGCTTACTCTGGTTCAGGATGAAGCTGCGTGCCTGGATTCTCTGCCACCCGCATCGATGGTGTGTCGAGACAGCTCCGGAAAGATTGATGAGATAAATGCCCCTCGAAGCTTGTGCTGGTTTTGCAACTTACAAAAGCACACCCGGCCTCCTTTAACACTGACACAGCTTGGTGAACACTGTTTGGTACTACTCAAACTGATGTTATATTCGGTCTAACGTCCATATGTATATGCTGCCAAGTCTACTAGTATAAGAATAGGTACTCAAAACCAGTTCTTAATAATCTGTGTTGGTGATACTGCGGCAGTATCTGGCCTGGGAGGCTTATCTTGCAGGGCAACACTTTTGAGAATGACTAATTGGGAGACGTCACTCACAGAAATGCTTCCTTCGTTCTTGCGCCATTAAACTACGTACCTCAAATGTGCCCGCGTTGTTAGGTCTCGTGGCACCGTCATGGAAGGGGTAGATGTTTGGGACAATATGTGCATCAACCCTTTGCCTGATTGCTCATCTCCCGCGAACCCAGTATCAGCAAGATCGGCCTGAGGCATCTTGCGCAAAACCTCTGCATTGGGAGTTTTATAGTTTCTTCATTGCCATCCAGTTGTCAAGGCTTCGACCATGTCTCAATGTTCAAACCGATCATGGTGATTGTACAAGTAACACTGCTCTGGGGCTGGCTGTTTGGAGACAGCAAGTTTCTACGACAAATGCCACCGAATAGCTCTAGAATGTTGCCATGAGCGGCATAATTAGACACTTTCCCCATCGGCGTGGCGATAGAACGAGACAAGGTTCGGTTGCCCGGACGACAGGTCCCCAGGAGACGCATCACCTGCGGACAATTACGTCCTGTAGAGCAGGATGAAAGTTCAAACAGCAAGTATAGCAGAAATATATCGAACCAAGCCGCCGCGGAAGGCCGAGACTTTGCCCAGTTGCTTCTCCCGGCGTCTTGTCCTGGTTCTTCCTTGCCTCAACCCGTCATTCTACCCTCTTCACCAACCATCCTGCTCCACGATGAAGTGCCTTGCCCTTGTTTTCCTAGCCGCAGCTTAGGTGTCTGCTCAAGGAACGTGGCCCCCTTCATGCCAGGATGTCGAAGCCATTAATAAGTTTACATGAATCGTCTCAAGCCTCCTCCGTGTCTCTATACAATTCTGATCTCCTGTAGCCCCGTCTTCCCGTCCTCCGGTCAAGCCTGGCCCGCCATGACTCCTGGCAAAAGCACCGATTGGCCAAGAAGTGTAGCTATCTGTTCCTAACTGTGGCCGGAGCGCGATCGGAAAGTCACAGCTGGATAAGATGGCTATGGAATCGCCAACTTGGACACTTTTGCCCAGAGCAACCCTTCAGTTTCGAGTGGTAAATAGCCTCCTACTAGCAAGTGCCAGCGAATGAATAGTCGGAGAGGAATAGCTTTCTGCTCGAGTGCTGTGTAAGACCTCTTTCCTGGATAAGGTGGAGCGAGGACAGAAGCCGGGCCATAATGGTCAGTTTGCTGCTTGCAGTCGAGGCTGCCCTCGCAAGAGTAAGACCAAAGACCAGGTAAGGTGATCGGCCAGGGCGGCTGCTAACATTACAAAATAACTATCCGTTCCACCATCGCATCTTCAAACCACTGAATCCTCTCCTCGTCCAGTCCAAACACACCCAGGCGCCGGAATGTCCCATCTGTTTGCCGCAATAGAGCTAAACCATCTGTATCGGTAACCCTCAAACACCAAGTCGACACCGGCTGATCGATGACCATGCTCGGGTCAACCACGTCCATCTCGCAGTACCCCAACTTCAGCTCGAAAGCTCTCTCCGAGGGGTCCAATAGCCTGTCGTCTTCGAAAAGATAGATGACGGTCGACTCTGCATCATGGTGCCAACGGCACGCCATTCGCCAGCCCTCTTTCAAAGGTCCCCTTATCGTGAGGCGCCCGTCACAGACCTCTCCATACCCGTTCAGACCCTTGGGGCTTACGACAACATCCTCAACCACGCAGTGAGCGTGGGCATCTTGACCCCACCAGCCGTCCTGGTCTCCGAAGCACACAACTCGCCCCTCTAGCGAAGCCCAGGACCAAGATGGCGCCCGGTACGCGGGCGGGCGTTGAGCCTGCGTACCTACACCCCATAGGAGACACCATGGTAGGTCTGCCTTCCACATCCCGATGAGGTAGGTATCATCTGGCCTTGTCTTTTGAACATGCTGGGCGATACCGGAGAGGGCAGGCAACTTGTCTGTTGAGAACGACAAGGTGCGCTCTGTAAACGCGTTGACGATGAACTCCCATGTCAACACAGCTTCAGATCGATGACGTAGGAGCTCTGCTATTGGCTTTGGGATGGGGTTATACCGCCGAGGCTTACGAATCGGCCTTGGGAGCCCTAGGAAGTGTTCCTGCTCCTGCAGTAGAGCTCCGTTCTCGGTCTTGTACCCGGATCTGCATTCCCAGGTGATCTGCTGTCTCCCGAAAGACAAAAGCCGGCGACTCAAAAGCCCCTCCTGGAGCGTCCAGCCGCGCTTGTCCAGGGGTTCATCGGGCACACGTCCGAACATGCCATCATGGCGAAGGAAGACAGTTCCGACTGATTCATCAGGAGCAGTAAAGTTGAGCGGTACAGGGGCCATGCGGGACGTTTCCCTGGGACCCAGTAGCCCCGAGTCGCTGTGAGTGCCCCCGGATGCCGAGATTGTCACTTCGCTGTTGTGGTAGATGGATCCCATCCTCGCCGACTCGAGCTGCCAGTCCTCCGCAGAGTCCTGGATTATGCATTGAGAGTCAACCCACAGGAACCGGAGGCCAAGCGCCCGAGTAATCTCCATGGCATCCTTGATGGTTTTTCCTAGACTATCAACGTCGATGTCCTTCTTTTTGGCATGGATATTGGCGGTTGTCAGTCTACCCGACTGTGGACCTCCCCAGCAATAGCTCAATGCGGCATATCGAATATCGCCAGACTGAACTCCCGGGGACGGAATGTAAAGGAAAGAACGGTCCCCAGAGCCTTGGGCTACATCAATAACGCGTGCTGGAAGCCGTGTGGCGTCGAGGGAGGAGCAGGAAGGATGCTCGCGGCGACATTCGTCGAGCCATCCTTTGGCTCGACTCAAAGCTGCCATCGCAATGGGACCATTCTGAACAGCCCTCCCAGGAAAGTAACGGTTTGCAGGTGCCTCTGACTATATGATGAGCAGGAGGCAGAATCAGACCGATCCATCAGACCTTACCGGATGCAATAAAACTCCCGATGAAACCCACACACGAACTCACGCTATTCGAGCCCCCTTCACTCACGCCCCCGTATTGGGACGTCCATGAAATATTGCCCTCCAGATCCAACGATCCCAACTGGTGCCAGACCTGGATCTTGTCATGCGTTCGTTGATCAGAACGCAGCTTGTGCTTGATCCTGGCTTCATTGAAAGTGTGGCTCTCTCGGTGTGATTCTGCTATAACGCGACACAGCGCACAGCCCGCTTTTGCAGAGTCGTCGAGGTCCTTGTCGTCGGCATATTCACGAATGAGGACTTTCCAGTCCGACTCGGTTGGGAGTCTCAGGTTAATTTGGGCACACAGCTGACACAAGGTGTCGTCGAGCGTTAGATCCATGGTATAAACGAGGCTAAATGGATTCTTTTCGGAATGGCATTTACCGATGCCACTATGAAGTAAGGCAGCGAGCTTGGCGTTGCTGCCCAAGGTCCAGCAGGTGGCGGAGTCGGAGTAATCCAATTGGCAGAAGCAGAGCGGGTCTTCTTGACTAAACCGTTCGGCTTCTCGGACCTCAGGGGAGTCTGATTCTGGGGCTTCTGTAGCTCTCGGTAGACCAGGAAGTCGCCGAGAATGCGGCTAGAGCTCCAGGACATGCCGTCCGTCCAGCACTTGATGCCCGACTGATGTTGATTGTAGATGAACACATTCCCGCCCCGGATTAACTTCTGTTCCTGCAGCTCCCCTTTTAATGGTCGTTGTAGAAAGCCGTGTTGTTCGCCTGACAGGTAGGCTTCGAAGGCGATCAGGGCATCGCGTGTCGTGTCGATGTGCACCCTCTCGAAGATGGCAACCAACGTGCCGCTCATTGTGAAGATGATTGAAAGAGCAGAGGAGTTGTCTGGAGGATGTGGTAAGAAGTAGGGCAGCTGTGTAAAGAAGAAGTTGAGAAGAAGGCGGAATAGTTATCTCAAGAAAAAATTAGCTGTGTTGGCTATCTCGGTGGTGGGAGCTGACGTTGGAAATAAACTTGGGACGCGAACTTAGGGGTGGTAAACGATGGAATTAAGGGGTCTATTTGTAATCTCGGAGTAAATATTCTAATAAAAGCGCTCTAATAGGTGCGGTTGGCTTTAACCTTCCGCCCCCTTAGCTACCTCTATAGCTAGTTCTTATAATATAGTCCTCTATATTATTATAGAGCCTTAAGTAAGCTGCTATAATTATGAATAGATCGCTTTAAGGCAAATACCTCTACTATAATAGGTTTATTACGCCGTAGGACTAATACGGCTCTTTTTATAGCTATCTTATACTTCTTATAGCTCTAGTATATCTCTTATTGCCTAGGGCTCCTGTGCTCCGGGTTTAACACGGCGAGAAGACCGAAATTATGCGCGGCCTTCCCTAAATGGCCAGTAAACAGGGTTCTCTATTAAAAATAGAAAGCCATTACTGTTGTCTTCAATGCTGACAAGAAGCTATTAGCCATAATAGTACAAAATACAGTCATTAATACATGGCGGTATCAAAACCTAGTACCATCAAACACTGCAATCTAAAAGCAGCAAAGCACCTTTGCCATCATCTTTGTTCTCTTTGCAAACCAAACCTCTCTTCCCGCTCTCGCCTCCACTTCTCACCCCATTTCCATTCCACCCAGACAAGAGGCGTACACGTAAGAACAATGCCAGTGACAATAAAGAAAGCTTTCATTATCTTAACACCATCAATCATTGGCTGTATGACGCTAACCCCAGCCGCACCAAGGAGACAGCGACACAGGTTGTTAAGAGCTGTCGCACTGGCCGGTCGGTCCGGAAAACAGTCGACAAGAAGCGTAGAGTTGATATTAAAGATTGCAGTGGCGGTAAAGGCAATTAGGAACTGCAAACCAAGCGGCGCTGCTAGATTGGGACTGAACTGCCGCCGCAGGTCGTTGAATTCGAAGCTGGGCCCGTATAATGCCAACGAGAAGAGGAGAGCAAGGCTGAAGTAGGGCATCAAGCGTAAGCGCGCACGTACAAGAGGAAACCCACTCTTCTTTGAGACATCTTGTTCGTCATTGATACCATGCTCAGCTCGATATCGTGCCTCGGCGCTCTTGAAGCTCTTGTCCAGCAGCCAACCGGTACAAAGCGAACCAGCCACGCATCCGAAGCCATTGGGTAAGAAACAAAGGCCGATCTGCCACTCATTAAGATATGGGAATCCTTTAAGCAATGCCGTCGTAGTTGATGATGTGACCATACTCCATGCTGTGTAGGCCACGGCTCCCCAGGCCAAGAGTATAGCGATGTCCTTCTCGAAGATATAGCCTAGCGGACTAAAGGCCTTCTTCAAAGAGACTGATCCTCGTCGTTGAGGTAGGGGCTTCTCGGTGTTTTTCCCCCCAGGCCTTGGGGGGGCTGAACACGTAGATCAAAGGCTTGTGGAAACCTGACAAGGGAATGCTGCCATTGCCCGCGACCTTGCGTTGCGTCTCTGGGAGAAATATCAGGAGTGACATAAGGATGAGCATGCCGAATACAAATAATAGCCAGAAAATGCTTCTAAATCCCCATGTACTATTGAGAACGCCTCCAATAACAGGCCCAATTGCTTGTCCGGTCATGCTACCCAAGGTCAGCTCTGCTAACACAACGCGCATGTCCTACTCACCGAATACCAGCATTGGTCCCCATAAAACCCCCACGCTCTCGAGGATTGGCAATGTCCGCAATAACGCCGGCACTGATACTGATGGTTGCTGCGGATCCTGCTGCTTGGACGCCGCGCAGAACCAGCAGCATCGGGAAGCTCGACGTGAAGGCAAGGGCCAGATTTGCAACTGTATATATAACCAGGCTCACAGTGAAAGTAAGACGTCGACCGTATGTGTCTGAGAAGGCGCCGAAGAGTGAAGGTGCAATGCCCTGAACGACCATGTAGACGGTGATTGTCAGGGCGACAAGTGACAGGCTAACACCAAGACTCGACGATATACTGTCAATGGCTGGGAAGTAGATGTTGGATGAAAGAGGTGAGAAACAGCCTGCCAGGGAAGCCAAAAACGACGAGCCCCCATTTTTTGCGTTTAGACAGGATGTGGTAGGGCGGCTCAGACTTAAGGGTGGTAACCGGCTTGGTTAACACACTCCTTTGATCTGTATCAGACATGACAGTTGGCTTCGGCAATGATTTAGTTGATTGTTGAGGTAATTGGTAGAGTTAAATATCGTTATGATGAGCGCCAGTCGCCAAGATGCTCTCGACTTGGCTGTATTTATGGAAAGTTAGAGAGCCAGAGTCAAGAAGCCTTCTCTCTGCCTTCATTTTTGCTTCCACTACGTGCTAAAAATACCCGAAACACGAAGCGGATACCTACTAGAATAGACTATCTTCTTACACCACAAGATAACAGAGGGTAGATCGTTATCCGGCAGTTGAGTTCATGTTTCATTTTGCGTGGGGACGCGTAATGCCGGCTCATGACGCGGACGATAGAACCTTTCTGTATCTACCCCTTGCTCATCGTCAACACTATATGTCCAATGAACTAGGCCACGTTCTCCAGCTCTGGAAGATTGATTCGTTCATTCGTAGAAAGCAAGCAATACAACATGCAGGAACATTCTCAAACCGTTCTCCCGATTTCGTGTCATACGACGTGTCACGACTCAGCGTCGCGTTTCTGTGCAACGTCTGAACTTGGAAGCAATCATTCTCCAAAACAAGCGACATCAAGTGAGACTTTAGACTAGTCATGACTGGATGCTTAAAATTTAGAAGACTTTACCCCATGAGCCAAATTCCAAGGCCACCCGCCAATGCTTGGCCCTTTGCCCCAGCCGCTGCCTTGAAGTTTACTAGACACCACCACCCATGATACTCATGATCCAGGTCTGCTAACAGTCAACATTTTTATGCCAATGAATTTCTGGTCCCACTTGAGCCCGCATCACCTCCTTTTCTCTATAGGATCTGGAAGGCCAACACGAGACTAGAACTAAATGAGAACGAGGAGAAGGCCAACCAAGGGGTGTTCTAGAATCAAAGATCGACACTAAAGCGTTTGGGATCTACTACACGTGCTATCAAGGCGATGCCAAGGTGTCTTCTCGGATGGCATCCGACGACTAGCCTGACGCTTGCACTGTTTCGGTTCTTATCTGGATCTCCATGAAGCCTCATGAACACGGCTTAGCCTAGGCTAGAGTTGAACAAAGGCCCTGCTTCATCGTAAAGCCGGACTGCGCCCGCTTGGATGAGTAAAGTTGGAGTGAAATTGGGTGGCACGCAGCGATACGGAGCCACGCGGCCTGGTGATGAGCCACCTTGGTTATTACGCTGTCTCAAAGGATCGTCACAGCCCCAGACTGGCTCAGTGTCTCACTCAAATTTCAGAATACCATTCAGATCTATAGTAAATACGAACAAATTCTCTCTTTCCATACTACTTAGTCACGACTTGCGGTGGTGGAAACGTGCGACTGAGAGCGCCGCCAGAGCCCCATGGAAGAACGCGTCATCAGCTGACACCTCATTTTAGTGGCACAACCAAGCTATGGGAATAAGCTGGGTTCTACTGGTCGCAGATCGAAACTATTCTGGCCATGACTGCGGCTCTGTTGTCCACCTTCTCGCCGATCTTGGCATGTCAGTGGAAGGCAAGTTGGCCTTGGTTTGGGTGGTTAGTTTCCAGTCATTCACGACTGGTATAGTTCTCACGGAGCTGGCCCATCTGGCGACGACGACCTTTGTGTGAATGAGCCTGTAAAAATGAATGTTTGCATTCAACGCCTCATCAATGGCTGCATGTTGATGCATGGGTAAGAATGGCCTCAAAAAGCACCCAAATCTTGGACTAGAAAAAGAAGTAATTTTGATCCCACTCGAAAAGAAATATGGTATCCCCGCGTTATCTTCATCAAGGCAGAAGCACAGTTACCCGGAAAGGCTCTTAGACGTTGATTGTTGTGCTGCTTATGGAATTCGCCTGTTTCTCATGGAATATTCGCTTCCCACCTATTATTGGCCTCGTATGTGGGAGGGGGATTGGTCTGGCTCTTGAGATCAGAATAGATAGTATGGCAGAGATGGAAACATATGAGAATAGATGAGTACTTGAGAGGTTTGTCATCAGTCTTTTTTTCAATTACTTCTAGTCATGCACTAGAGGAGGATATTGGAGTCAATAAGGCGTGGCGAGATGCATGGACCCTGCCCTGTTTACAAGGCTCGGATACAAGCCAGCCTACATCGTTTTATCTAGCGTTGTGCCTGATAACTCGGCTTAGATACTTTATTGATGTTAGTAAAAAGGCGACGACCACAAGCATCGGCTTCACAAATCGCCACATATTCTCCTCGTCAAGGCGTCATCTAGACATGCAACCACCATCAACTACAACATCCTACGTCAGAGGATGAGAGAGAGTAAATTCTTGTGACTTTGGTCCATACAACCTTTATTCTCAAGATCCGGGCTTTAGGAGTTCCAGCCAAGTATCGTGCAAATCGGCTATTCACACAACCCCAGCTGTACGAGACCTTTCTAGTGTCTCGGTTTTCACGGGCGCGAATCACCGTTAACGGCCCTTTGGCTCTCTTCTTCAAGTAAAATTACTCGATCTTCTGGCACAGTTATCCCATCGGGGGCCGGGCTTCAACTATAACAAAGAACACACTTGATGAAATTACTCTCCTCGAGATTACCACGGAAGATTATGCAACCAGTCGAGTTCCAGACACTCAAGGTGTTTATCACAGAGCGCGAAGAAACCCCAGCCAAGAAGAAAGCCACGGAGAGTCTCAGCCCTCAAGAGAGCCAAGATATTCATCGCTTAGAGAACCATGTTGGAGATCTTGATAGCGCCTAGAAGGGGCCTGAGTGACTATCGGTTGACATTTTGGTCGAAGAATTTACACGGTGTGAGATCTTGCCGCCCGTTGTAGAAATAGGGGCCGAGTTACTGTGATTTGTAGATGCTGTAGTCAGCACTGTGCAGTCTAAGCTTTCGTTACTACTTTCCATCACCCGTTGCTGGTCATTTCCCGTTGTGTATGGAGAAAGGCTGACCCAAAGACAAGGTGGCCATCTTCATCAAAGAAACTTTTCTTAGACCGTGCCCTACGACTAGATCAATGTTATGACTCAATGAGGATAGTTATATTCACTTGAAGAAGACCCCTAAGTCCTCACTGCCCTTTTGCATAGTCATCTTTTTACAGAAGAAAGTGTGCCAGAACGAGGGCCGCGGCGTTGTCGCTGAGCTCGAATTAGATCGTCAGACCTTCTGTTTAGACACAAGATTGTAATCAGGGTATCAACTTGCAAACTAATATGGAGCTCGGGGTTAAGTATGATCTACCGGGATTCGAGGCTAGAATAGTTTATAGTCTGTAGCTCAAGTCAAGCCCAACTCATCAACTCAGCCTCGATCCTATCACAAAATTCGCTGCTCCCGAACCCAGGATTGACACCTCCGTTTTTCAATGCTTCGGTCACTGTCTCCTCCAGTGAGATAGCCTGGAAATCCGGATACAAGTCTTTGGCATTCAGATAGCCAAGAAAATCCGCCTTATCGGGTTGATTGTCCCCCCTTGCCCACGCGCTGAAGACATACTCCAGAATCACCTGGGGCCACAAATCTAGCTTGCCACCCTGAACTGCCCTCGATACTTGCTGATAGTTTATCTTCACCAATGGAATGGTCTCATCTGCAGCCCGCTGGATGAGCCGAACAGCCTCACTCTGCGAGGTCGCCTCTCCGTAGGCAAAGACCATCCGATTGAGAGTCCGTGGATCCGAGATGATGCGAGCAACATAACGACCTACGTCGTCTATATGGATAGTAGCACAGGGAACCAAGCCCTCATCGACGAAGAAGTATTTGGAGTACAAGGCGACATGATTCAATCTCCCAGATTCAACTCGTGGGATCATAATCTCATGCCAAAAACCAATGTCGATGATGGTGTACGGCAAGCCGATCTTTTTTAGGTGGTTGATGACGTCCTCCTTCTAGTAGCATTATCAGCAAAAAGTATTCTTAGGCGGTTTCCTATATAAGCAAGACTCTCGCTTACCGTGTCTCGAATCTTCATGACATTTCTTGGTGGTGCTACCGTGGACCACATGTTGGGTATGAATCGCTTGACTCCAGCCTGTAAGGCAGCATCCGCCAAAGGTATCTGATCCAAGGTGTAATTGGGCGGCAGAGCACAGATTACGACATCAATTCCAGTCAATGCTCTCGTCAGTTCACTCAATTCACCCCGTAGGTCTACCGGCACAATTTTGACGTTCTGTTCGGCGAGGTTTTTGGTAGAGAGTTTGTCGACCGAGGCGGGCTGAACAAGAGCAGTGATTTTTCTAGAAAGGCATGAGACTTGTAGAGAATATAGTTAATCCGTTGTTAGATGGCCTTACGAAATTATGCTCCTTTGAATGAAGGAGGGCAGGCACAATGCTTGAACCGATTCTGCCAGTGGCACCCACAACTGCAACTTTGGTTTGACTGGACATGGTGATTTAGAAGTTTGATTCTGGAAAGAGCTTGGAGAAAAGGTTTTTCTTGTCTGGGAATTGCTAAGATACAGCCTCATGAGCGACCATGGGCAACAGATGTCTTCTATATAAAAAAAAAAGAGAGGGGGGGTTCATAGAGCGTGCGAGATCCGTGGAGTCCGCGGGTCGCGGGTTGCGTTAAGGTGAAGTTAGGTCTGTAGATCTATCGCCAATACGCGTAGGGTCGTATTTATGTACTCCGGCATCAAACACATCCCCGACCCCGACACTCCGGGGGCTCGGGGTCTTGAATAAAATCTTCAAGGCTCTGGTTGAAGAGGTAGTCAAGAGGATGAAGGAAGGCCTCTGGCATACAGAGATGTTGGAAAAGTCGCGTATTCCTCTTTATTTGGCGCTTGCGCTATCAAGGCCGAAGGACAGAATACAAATCGCAGGTCATTGGATAGGAAGCGGCGGTTGGATTGTGTGGCCGATTATCACCACGGTAGGAATCTTGGCGTTTTTAATCTCGGGGGACATCCTGACAACTTTACCGGGAATTCGGAAAATGTGATCGACAACAGTCTTTCGAATGACTAAGTAGGGGGTATCCAACACTCCCCTGGGGAGTGTCAGAACTATATTAGCACGCTATCTATCACATAGCGATGATGCCTCAGCATCAGTCACAACAAAACGCATCTACTGTAGATGAGGCACAGGTTTAGTGAAGGGCTCTTCAGGGCCCCCACCCTCGACGTACATTGTGGTATTAATGGCCTCTTGCAGGCCATCGAGTTCTGAGCCGCTGTCAACACGGAAAGGAGTGTGGTTTGGCATATACTGTGTAGAGAACATGAAAGCTGCATGGCCAGGGCCAAGAGTGATACCCCCGTTTATTGAATGGGAACGAGTTAGTAAACTTGAATCTAGGCCTTACACTCCTGGTATACCAACCTAATGAGATAATTCTCGATCGGCGATTCCAGCAGAGCAGTCATAAAACCGGTTAAAAACCCCCCGATCGGAAAACAATAGGTCTTGCAATATGGGTTAGTGGGCACACGGCACTGAGCCGTTGACTATAGTATGTGTCTTCTTCAGTATTTTAGAAAGCCCCCTCGGCTAAAAGTCCAATAAGTTTAGCCATTGTGCCTCATGGTTTCTCTCTTCATATCATGACCTCTTAAACATTATCACCTTAGTCCCATATAAATACATTTAGCCTAGATGTACGGAGTATATTGCAGTACTAAGCAAGTGCTTGGAGTAACTTGAGCCGATCCATCCATCTGCAGCCGCCTTTCTGTCTCATATACTCCATAAGGAATTACAGAACGGTGGCTAGAATATTCACCCTTTAAAAGAAGGCCGAATATCCACGTTAACCTACCTAGTATGATTGTCGTGGACAGTGCTGCAGATATCTGTGTATCAAGCACATGAGGCCGCGTTGAATTCATCAATCAACATCGGGTGAGGAGGGCGACAACAATGCATCGGTCAACTTAAAGTTTTATGGATACTCCGACGTGATGGCCGTTCGCTGGTTCATCCATTTTTATTGCAAACCCTCAACCCGGAGGGTGTTCGTGGATGGGCACCAGTGGGAGTTTTCACGTGCCGGAGATCAAGATCCGAAAGCACAAATACATGAGGTACTTCGCGACACGTGAGCAGGTACTTGTTGGTCGCGGCACGTGACTGGTGACAGAATCCTGTCCCAAGGCACGTGATACGCCAAGGTACGTATCTTTCTACTTCAATTCGGTTGAGCTACAACAAGCCATTAAGGCGTTTACATGGCCCTCACAATGTTGGCTTAAATCCACGACATGGGCGACTAAAAAAATCCATTGATAATCAGAGAACGCCAACCAGTACTTGAATTATATCAGGCTCCTTCCATTACTTGCTTTAGAGCCCCTCCATGGTTCTGAGCTGGGAAAAGTTACTTGTCATCTTTGATAAATTCACCAGCCACGGTATCCATATTAGACACTGGAAATTGGAGACAATGGGCATGACATCTAATCGACGGCTTTAACATGTTATTACCTCTATATAGAAACATATCCAAGACTCATCCTTGCCTGCATGTTGATGGATCTTGGTGCTTGTCACATTTTGAGTTGCTATCCTACCTAGGTATGAAGCTTGGGCGAGTAGGCTCTGGAAAATGTTGCCTTCTAGGGTAGGAAATGTGGCGAGAGTGGCTGAGTACGAAAAGTGGAGGTCACGTGAGTGCTAGGCGGTAGTCGGTTCTTTAATTTTCCGACTGGGTGCTGTGGTAACAAATAACAATAAACTCCATTTAACCTCAACAACGTCATTGCGAAAGCCGCCATCTCGAACTTGTAACGCGGCTATTGTATGACAAGAGATGCCATCTATACGCGATTCAATCTTTGGATATGGACTCTGTTATTATCCAGGCGTGGGTTGACGACGTAAAACATTCCCTCGCGACACCACCAACACCACCAACACCCATCAACGCTCGCCGACCCCGATCCTCTTGCGACATGCCGAGCCCATCCAAACGTCAGCGAACCGGCGACGACCCGTCCAATTTATACCCCGATCCGGATAGAACACCTCGAAGACCTCGCCAGCTTTTGTCGAGACATGATGACGGAGACGTGTTTCATGCTCCAGCCCCCGAGGCTGTCGTCTCGCCAAGCGCATCCTCCTCCTTTACTGCCATCCTCGCAACCAGAGGTGCATTTTCTTCTCCCGCCATACCTCCTCTGGCCCAAACGGAGACGTCACACTCGGCGACACAATCTCGCGGCTCATCTCCCTCGAAACGATTCCAGAAGACGGCCAGTCTGCTCAACCTGGTGCGCCCGGTTCGTTTCGTTAAGGAACCCAACTTCAGAAGCGCTCTTCCGCATGACACCCGAGCACTGCTTGAGGCGCTTTCCGCTGTCGAGGCGAAAGAAGAAATTCTGCCAGCGGCCCTTAGAGGACATTCGGATTTCCAGGATACACGAATTCGGTCGTTTATGTGGAATTCCACCGCGGAATCAGGCGTGGATGACAGGACGGTACACGAAACCCATGATCGCCTTCGAGCCATCGTCGATGATTCAATATCTTGCTCGAATCTCCATAGGTCTAAAGCTACCTGGAACTGTCTGGTACACACCCCTCTTCTTCGTCCAACAACTTCTATGTTTCCCTTTCTTGAGGTCGAACCAATCACTTCAGCCCATATCAAGCCCGCCTTTCGTCCCTTGTCAGCTACCGGCGATGAGACTCCGTCACGGCGCTCCAATGCCAGTGTGTCCGACATGAGCAGTGTCTCTGAGCACAGCATGGGTACAACACGGACAAGTCCATCGTCAGTCCATAAGATGGTCGACTTTGCACTGGTCCTTAGTCCGGGTAGTGAGCTCCAAAACCTGATCAGGATTTTCTTATCGAAGCAGTCAAGTAAAACGTCCACCATCAACCAAACCTCATACGAGCCTCTCCGCACACGCCCAGCCCCCATCTTCATCGAGACGAAAACCGCATCTGGAAACATGGACACAGCCAACGCTCAGCTGGGCATTTGGGTGGCCGCATGGCACCAGCGGCTACGCAGCATCGTTGACCTTGGAGGTGGAACAGAGAGTGTCATCACTGTCCCCGTGATTCAGGTGGTGGGTAGTGTCTGGACTCTCCTGTTTGTGACGGATGCTGGCCCGGAGATCGTAAGTGATGTCCATTTCTGTTGTTGATGCCAGAGTCTAATTGCAAACAGCACTTACTGGATGGTGACTTTCGAATCGGTGATACCAGCACTATTGTTGGCATTTATCAGCTACAGGCTGCTATGTCAGCACTCGGAATTTGGGTCAAGGAGACATTTGAGCCATGGATCACTTCCCTCTTGGCTCGTGCCAACGGGCCGTGACGGCTGGAATTCTACCGACAAGGCATGCCGCGCGTCAAGGCTACTGGGGATCACAATGATGACTGAGGCTGGAAGACAACTGCCCTACCCTCAGTAAGGCGGTTAGTTAAAGGATAGTGATGGCTGTTGTGGATACCACCGGTCTAATACCCTAGTCAAGGTGCTGGGGGACACTCAACCGGGAGTGTCATGGCGATCGAAACCTAATGCCCCGTTTTGATCGGCTGAAACGTAGTTGCTGATATGCCATGTTTCCATTTGGTCTATACCTTTCCTTTGCCGATAGAGACGTTCGTATATAAGGTTCTCGGCGTAGGTCAGCAGCAGCAACTGCGAGAGTTGATGGAGTTGAGCAGGCTGCCATAACCTACTCCCGACAAGTCCAAATACTGCTGAAGTCTAGGTGTAAACTTGGTTCGTTTGCCATGTCAAGGATTGCTGTTGTAACTTGCAACAGCCGGGACCTCTACTGGGTGGTGTGGTGTGCTTTGACGGGGGATAGCATCTGCTTGTGAAGGTTTTGCACAAGTGAAAGCTATCCCGCAAACTTGAGGATGGTTCACAAATACTGTAGAGCTCGGGAAACGTCTCCAATGACTGGGCTCATAGAGGACGGACGGATAGCTGCGTGACTGTAACGTGAACAGGGAATAGACCGTGGATATTTGAGGCGTATTATAAAAAGTACTTTGCGTTGTGTAGGAAATGTTCAAATTGATTTTCATCTCAGATAGCTTCATGGCCTCCAATCCAACAACAGTTTAACCCCCCTCCAGCTAAGCCGATGGGGAGTTCCCAGGTGGTAGTCATTGTGGATGAAACAACTTCTAACAAATCCTCAATAGAGCAACAATCCTGACACCTAACTTGGAGGTGCTAGGAATAGTCAAAAAGAAGAATGGTTCACGTGGATGCTGTTTTAAAGTCAGACGGAAACGGGGCATAGATGTTGAAGATCTAGGGCTATCTTGATTTGGATGGAAACATTGGTAGAGGAACTTTGCATGGAGTTTGTAGGACAGTAGTAACAACATCAAATTCACTCGCAGAGTGATTGCCTATAATCTATATATATATACACCGATGCCATCATCATGGGTCTACCATGAGCCATCAGCTGTCAACCTATAATACATCTTCTTCCTTGTACCAAGCTTTTCGCGTAATCTGAGAACCGCTTCACTTGACCGGCAGCACGTTGAGTCCGCCTAGCTTCCGCAGCCTCCCGAGCACTAGTGAATGTGTCAGATGATTGTTTAGCATTTCATTTGAGATGTGAAGAACTCACCGGTGATTCACAGCTAGATCCAGATTCACAGCCCCCCGAGCCAGAGCCCACAGAGCCGCAATCAGACCCAGAGTCACATCCTGATCCTGATCCTGCTCCTGGTGCTACAACTGTGCCTGATCCAAAGTCGAAGTTGAAGCCACAGTCAGAACCAGAGTCACATCCGGTACCTGATCCAAAATTCGGGGTCGCGATTGGGATGTTCCCTGAGCTCGAGTCACAGTCAGAGCCAGACTCGCATCCTCCAGATCCGGACCCGGATCCAGGTACTACGACCGTACCTGACCCAAAGTCAAAGTCAAAGTCAAAACCGCAGTCGCAGCCAGAGGGGCATCCAGAACCTACTCCAAAGTCTGGGATGGGAATAGTGCCTGAGCCTCCACCGGAGCCTGCTCCAGATCCTTCCCCAGAACCTGTTCCGGACCCTCCCCCAGAGCCCGAATTGCAGTCTGAGCCTGAGCCACATTCGGTATCTGATCCTGATCCCGTAGTAGGAACCGAGCCAGACCCTTCACCAGACCCTGCTCCAGAACCCCCACCGGAGCCTGAGCCAGAATCAGGTACTTCACCCGATCCTGAGTTACAATCCGAGCCCGAACCACATTCAGTGTCTGACCCTGATCCCGGAGTAGGGGTCGTGCCAGATCCTGTGTCTGGGACTGATCCAGACCCTCCATCAGACTCGCCTTCTCCGGATTCTTCTCCAGAACCCTCTCCGGAGCCTGAACCAGAATCAGGTGTTCACCCGATCCTGAGTTACAATCCGAACCCGAGCCACATTCAGTGTCTGACCCCGAACCTGGGGTAGGACTCGAGCCAGAATCAGGGACTGAGCCTTCGCCGGACCCTGAACCTTCACCAGATCCCGACCCTTCGCCAGAACCCTCGCCAGTGCCTGTGTCTGGGACTGGGGTAGCTCCTGAGTCGCAATCTGAGCCCGAGCCACACTCAGTATCTGATCCCGAGTCGGGGGTAGAACCTGGGTTTGATCCTTCACTGGAGCCGGAGCCAGCGCCAGAATCAGATCCCTCACCAGAACCTGTATCTGGGACTGGGACTGGAGAGGAGGCCGAGTCACAGTCCGAGCCTGAACCGCATTCGGTACCTGATCCTGATCCTGGGGTAGGGGTCGAGCCAGAATCTTCACCGGAGCCGTCCCCTGAGCCTGAGCCCGAGTCTGAGCCGGAGCCCGAGTCTGGCACTGGAGCTGGGGTAGAACCCGACTCACAGTCCGAGCCTGAGCCACACTCATTGCCTGATCCGGAGCCGTCAGATCCAGAGCCAGAGTCTTGACCAGATCCAGATCCTCAACCTGAACCTTGACCAGATCCTGAACCGGAGCCGGAGCCGGATCCAGAGCCCTGACCAGAACCTGACCCTGAGCCTTCACCGTATCCAGACCCAGACCCAGACCCAGATCCTGATCCTGATCCTTGACCAGAGCCCTCACCTTGGCCGGATCCTGAGCCAGATCCTACTCCAGAACCCGAGCCCTCACCAGAGCCGGAGCCACAATCCGAGCCTGCACCACATCCGGCGTCTGATCCCGACTCTGTACCCGAGTTGCAGTCTGAGCCCGAGCCACATTCGACATTTGATCCTGAGCCGCAATCAGGCCAAAAACCAGAGCCACATCGGGCGTATAATCCATCCCTCTTGCTGACGCTCTCATCACTATCAGAAGAGGAAGATTCATCAACTCCGACAGTAATCGACGCAGAGCCGCTGCTGAGGTGTCCCTCGGTGGCCATAATCATGTACTCGAATGAGCCAAGCTCCAGGCCGGCACGAGCCCAAGCATCAAAATGGTTTCCCGTAGTGATCGTTCCATTGATGTGTCTTTCACGTCGGATGGACCAGTATTGCTTGACGGTCTGCTCCAAAGAAGACACATTCTTTCGGCTGCTGATATAGATGTCGTATGTACCGTTATCACTTGTAACTTCGCCCTTCTTTTCTTTGTCGCTAGAGGGATCATTGTTGCCAAAAGATTCCACCACGTAGTACTCAACAAGAGGGTTGGTAGTCCATCCATAAAGGGCAAGATAACTATTGCCGTTAGGGCTATAAGTCCCCGAGTATTTTACTTTCCTATTCCTTTTAGCAACGGTTCAATACAGTGAAAAGGAGTAAGGACTTACTTGGGACCGCCAGGGTTCCAGCCCTTTCCGCCAATGAAATTGGCTCCCTCTGACCACTCGATTGAGTATGAACCTCCATCAAAACTAGTGAAGTTGACATCCCGTCCGCTGTCGGTCCACCAATAGTGATAGGATCTATTAGAACCATTAGCCAATGCCACACTATAGCTTCGCCTGGGATGTCTACTTCTCTTGAGTTGCAGTGCTGCTTGGAGTTGCAGCCCTCGTTGATTTGAGTACCCCAACCGGAGCTGGTAGAGCTCCAGCCACAAGGCTCAACCCTGTGAAGAGAGAAAGGAAACAAACCATGATGAATAGAAAAAGAGTGACAACAGAAACGAATGATGATACTAAAGGAAAAGAATGAATGATTGCAGAAAAAAGCGTACAACGGGACACAAGCCCCTTTACATACTAACCAAAACGAACAATTTATTTTCTAAGCCAACACTGTCAAGATGTCTCTCTTGACTAAGAACCGATCAACTGACAGCAGAAAGACCAGGGGAAACAAGCCTGAAACAACAACCACATGTTTATGCCTGTGGGCTCAGATCGGGCCACTGCCAAGGAACGCTCAAACCCACCAATTTTCCGCCCGTAAACCGACATTCTTTTTGTTTCTGGAAACAAAATGCTGTTAGTGTTCTGGATTAATGGCTGAATTAATGGTTGGTAATTGCGGTGGCTCAGGCAAGTAATGGGTCGATGAGCCGGTGAGGCTGAGTCGGAAGATGACAGTTTCGCCTGGGTAGAGGCTATGGAGAAGCATTCGATTTGGGGAAAAAACTTATGATTGATATACGAGATATTGTTTGGATGTGCTCGCTACCAAACAACCTAAGCATGCGGCGATAGAGATTGGCCGATCACTCTCCCTTCTTGTTTCAGCTCTAGCAAACTCCCAGACACCTCTGCATTTACAAAGTCAGGTTTGAGATTTTAACCTTACTTACAATGGTGGGTCAATGGAGAGATAATGCACTCAGTTTGGAATCAGTGGTGACATGATCACCGGATGACTATTATCAGTCAGTTCAGTTCTAGTTGCGAAGAAGAGGGAGACCTATCATGCGGCGTTACAATGCTACCATGAATAAGAAACACTTTCATGCAGATAATCGAACAAATGCATTACCCAATACCTGATGCCGAGGTCCTTTAATCCAAGAAAGCTCGTATCGAGATGAGCAGCTCATTGAATCGTCGGGGACTCTGGAAGAGAACCCAGGCTGAGAAAGTAAGTAAAAAGATAATTAATTAATATATTTTCACTTTGCCTCGTAACGACAACAGCAAGAATCTCCAATAGGTGCCCCAAGCTCATTGTCTTAATCGCCTACCTCAGCCCAATGCAACCCTTCATCCTAACCTCTGTGCTCTTCAGACGGGTTTAGCTGCTCATCCGTGTTCCTGTAAAAGTGCCGAGAGCAGAAATAAAGCGAATTAGATCCTGTATAGGTTAGTGACATGTCGTTATTGAAACCATATTGCTCAACATTTCCTTGAGAGGATGTCGAGCCATCCGGTGAGCCTGAAATCTTAACTCTACTCGATTTCTGTAGGCTGTGCAACTTCACGAGAAGTTTCATCCTGCGCGAGTGATCAGTAAAATCCTTGAAACTGTTCACAGATTGGCAACGTCCCATATAGGTAGGTACATAAGTAGGTGGGTACCTAGTCTCTGTCTTGAGAATCGTTCCACCTAGGAGAGCATTTCGGACTTCAGACGTTAGAGAAATATTCCGTCCAACGTAACTTGACTGGATCTTTGAGACCCATTGGGGCCGGAAGATGAATCGTCGGCTTCATTTTAAGCTGACATGTACCCTCCAGAAAGCATGTGGGTTTTCAAGCGAAAGGCACTATTTCTGGAAGCCAGAAATGTATTGATGCCCTTCTTCATATTTGCACCTCGTGGACAGGGTCTATCGATGCCAGTATCAGGGATACATGTTTCAGAAGCTCCCATTTATCTAGCGCCGTTGGCGGATTCCCGTGGGGATATTAAACCTGGGATGATGGTATCGAGATTGACGTTACAGACTGTCTCGAGTGGCACCCGATCAACCGAGCCGCGAGACTCAACACGGTGAAGGCTGCAACACCCCTGAAAGGTTACACGATTTCGTGTTCTTGGCTTCTAAGCGATGAAAGCAATGAGTCCCGTTTCACCTCGCAACCAAAAGTGGAAACACCGAGCATATTGACAAATTGAGGGATCCATTTCCTGCAGGATAATAGTCTCCAGACAAGAATCTCCGATCAGTAATGCCTTTAACGTTAGTATTAGAAGCCATATTCACGTGGTAGATATAGATCTTGGTGAAATATTCTGATATCAGCAAGATAACTGATGAGTCATGAACATGATCGAGTGTAGCAAAATGTAGCAAGTTAGTTTTGTATATCATCTAACTCTCCTGGTATTGTTAAGAATTTAAATGCCTTTCCTGAACTTGTGCTGATATCCGGGGTGTGTTTTGCGCACATATGAGTCTCCTGGACTCCCATACAGATTCTCCCTTGCCGTACCCTGAGGGACGGGGTAGTCTTTACCAAGCCACCCGCGCTTTTCCAACTCCGGAACCAAATACTTGATGACATCCTCCCAGGCGCCAGGGACAACGATATGACCGATGTTGAAGCCGTCGACATCAGCCTCGGTGATCCATCGCTCCATTTCATCCGCAACGGTGGCACCACTCCCAATCTTGTATGGGGCACTGCCACCTAGGGACTGATATTCTGCCAGGATGCGAGGGGTCCAGCGGTCAAAGCCGGCCGGACGCACTAGAAGTCTGTTGCGTTGTTTCACTGTCAGCTCCCTCATGAGTGGATGCTCGGGGTCGGTAGGGAACTCTTCATCCCAGGGGAACTTGGAGACGTCGATGCCCGAAGTACTTCCAAGCAGGGCGAGGCCGCCTTCCCCTAAGGCATACTGGCGGTACCGCTCGTACTTCTCCTGGGCCTCTTGGTCGGTAGCACCCAGAATAGGCGTGAATTGTACAAAGAACTTCAGATCATATGGGTCGCGGCCGTTCTCTTGGGCCCTTTGGCGAGTTTCCTCAATAGTCTTGGCAACTAGGGCCGGACTTGCGCCACCACAAAAGATGCACTCGGCGTGCTTCGCAGCGAAGGAAGAACCAGCAGGCGACATTCCGGCCTGGAAGAGCACAGGTGTGCGCTGGGGGCTCGGGTCTACCTGGTGCGCACTTGAAGACTTGTAGAACTTGCCTTGATGCTCGATCTTGCGCACCTTGGTTGGGTCAGTGTAGGTGTGCGTGGATGGATCCTTGATCACAGCGTCGTCCGCCCAGGAACCCTCCCAGAGCCTGGGACCGTTAGAATTGGACACCACAAGGAGGAGAAGAATATACTTGTAAACTAGGCTGAGATATTCTTCGGCCATCTCGTACCGAGTGTCGTGCTCAGGCAGCTGGTCTAGGCCGTGTGCGCGAGCTGCAGTATCGCTCCATGAGGTGACGATGTTCTAGGGCGGCGATGTTAGCATGGACGTACATGCAACTGAAATCTTGTGATCAAGTATCGTCGACATACCCACGCAATTCTTCCGTTGGTCAAGTGGTCTAATGTCGAAAAATCGTTTGGCCAAGCTGAAAGGGGGCTCAAAGGTGGTAGAAGCAGTTACTCCAAAGGCGAGGGTTTCTGTCACTGCGGCCATGGCTGAGATGACCTGGAGAATGTCAGCTACTAACGAATATTCGACACAGTTTGGCCGGTTGATTACGCTAAATGGATCGTATAGTGGCCATTGGGATGCCGCCCGGATGGCTGGCGCATGGCTTCCCTTGTAAATGTCATGCGAGCCGTAGTTGTCGGCTGGATTATGGTCAGCTCTGTAAATCTAGATGAGGTTGCCATAGCTCGGGCATGGATAACTGATTCCTTATGGTCTTACTCAGCGTTCACACTTACCGAGGAAGAGAGCGTTGAACTTTCCCCTTTCCAAGAGCTTGGCTAGCTCAATCCAGTATGGGAGGCGGTTCTTCTGAGAGCTCTTATCCTCTGGATTCTGCCACTGTCCAATACTACTCAAAACGGATTGGTGAGCACGCGACCTGAACTGAGGTTGAGGGTGGCAGGCAAACCTAATGTGGCCTACGCCGTTCATATCGAAAGCGTTGAGCAAGATACGCTTCTTCTTTCCTTCGAGTGTATATCCATACTTGCGCTCCAGTTGCACCTTTCCCTCCAAGAGATCCTTCGAGAGAGGCTCCGATGGACCCCCTTGGATGAAATTGTGAGGGAGCTTGCTGGTCATGGTAGTCGGCAAAAGAGACAAAGTAGAGGATTTGACAGTGATCCAGAACCCCTTTGTCTCATCAAGACCTCTCTATACGTGCAAGACATGTTTTTATCACCCTTAAAAGTGTGGAAACGGGTATAGTGATCGGAAAAGTCCGATATCGCTTGACCTATAACCGTGAACATCTGCCGCATCATCTAGTGGTGATGTCGCGATCCGGCCTGTGATGGCATATGCCTAACCTCTGTCCCCTGCTGCTTTAGCGACCCCGCCCTTATCTGTCTATGCCACGCGAGAGCCAAGCGTAGTGGGACACCTCTCCCCCCGGCCCCCTTTTTGACTAAAGCAAAGCAGGCAATGCCACTGGATGTCTTGGGCGAGTTGTCACATTTCTCGTCACGTCACCATGGATTTAACGGACCTACAGGGGAATTTACGGAAATAAGCGATATGGGTCTCCTTCGAGGGTTCTAACATTAGTTGATCAGGTGGTCTAGCTAGCTTATTCAAGGACTCAACCCGCTGGGTCTGCTTAGCAGTTACGCGAAGATGTCGACGAGTGAGAGAGTAGGCTGGGCCTGTTCAGAGCATTGTGGTTATGTCGGATATCCTTTCCCGATGCTCTCGGCCTGGAGTGAACAAGCGAGCTGGCTGGAAACAAAGAGGGCATGGCTGTCGAGGCTAAAAATGCTGGACTGGGCATTACACTCGACAATACACCGCATTCTATCTGTCAATTGTTACACCTTGTCAGTCTTGGTCTGGATAGTTTGAATCGCAGATGATTGTATTCTCTCTCTAAATATGCCGGTAAATGATGGCATTTCTCATAGATCTAGAGTCCATGATTCCTGAAATGTTGCGAGATCGATCTTCCCGACCTCAGTCAGATAGCTAGTCAACCTCACCGGGTCTCTATCTGGCCGAGATTCTTTCTCCACTGTCCCATCGCCAAAATACTCAAACCGGTTGCGAGTTGCCCCTGGCCTGGCTTCAAACGTAAAGTCCTCCCATCGAGGATCTCGAAGTACGCCAGCGCGATGGTGATATGACCCAGGCCAAGCGATGAGAAGCCTTGATGGCCCAGCTTCATTTTTGAACCAACTCGAACATGAGTCGCCTGTTACAGAATTCTCAAAGAAACCCCCGACCACGTCATTGAACTCTTGAGCTGCCTCTTCTTTCGCATCCAGCGCCGCGTAAGACTGTGACTGGATTTTTCGAACCACCTTGGCGATGAACACAGCCGAGGTCTCGATGTGAAGAGGTACAGACCCTCCACGCGCGTTCCCTTGAGCTTGAAGCACAAAGAAATAGTTCGGAAACCCAGGAGCCATGATGCCGAGGTAGGTTTCAGGATAGCCGATTTCACCAGCAGGGGACCACTTCTCTCGGAGGTCGACTCCGGCCTTTCCAATGACAGGAAACAGTGTCGTAAAGCTTGGCTCGAAGCCTGTCGCCAGGATGACGGCATCAACCTCATGGTGAGCTTCATCAGCTGTCTGGACACCTGTCGGCGTGAGCTGTGTGATCCGCTCGGTGATGTAGTCCACTTTCGGGCTACGAAGTGTTTCGAGATATCCTGGGGCCGGCGTGAGTCGCTTACATCCAGGTGCGTAGTCCGGCAGTAGACGTTGAAGCCATTCCTCATCGCTATCGAGACGATCCCGCATGGTTTCAATGATACGCTCTCGGAGGGTTGCATTCTCCTTGCTCCCCAGCTTATCAGCGCCCTTGATGGTGCGCGTTTGGAATCTCATCTCGAACTCTCTGCGATGTTCGATGTATGCAGCTGGGTCCTCTTGGAATGTGATCCGCTGTTCAGGGGAATAGGTTGGGCCACCTGGCGCGTCACCCGTCGCCTCGTGAATACCTTGGATGAAAGTAGGTGACACCCATGTCTTACTCCGGACGAAGTTGACAATCTTTCTGACCTTGGGAGCAATGTTTGGGATGAGCTGGGCTGCTGACGCGCCTGCACCGATAACAGCAACCGTCTTGTCGGTCAGGTCGAAATCCGCAGGCCAGCGGGCAGTATGGATAACAGGGCCCTTGTAGGCGTCGAGGTGCGGGATGTCAGGGAACTTGGGCTTGCTGATACGGCCCTGGCAGTTGATGAGGAACTCGGCTGTATCGACTGAAATATTGCCAGTCCTGAGGTTACGAACCTCGACTGCCCACTGAGAAGCACTCGGTAGCCACGTCGCTCGCACAACTTCATGCTGGAGTTTGAAATTCTCCTCAAGTCCATGCTTCCTAACGACGCCTTCGTAATATTGCTGAATCTCACTCCCTTTTGGATAATACTCAGACCATTGCGTGTTTGGCTCGAGCGTGAGTTCTGCAGCTCACATCAGCTTCGGTCAATCTCTTGTGAGAAGAGAGTCTACTTACGGTACGCATGAGATGGCACATCGCAGCGAACACCAGGATAAACATTCGCAGCCCAGGTCCCTCCCTATTGCTCCAAGTCAGCATCAGTAAACAAACAACAGATACATCGAGCCCACACACAATCTTCTCCAAACGATCATACACCACGATGGTCGCGTTGGGAACTTTGTGAGAGAGAAGAACAGCCTGTGCAACTCCGCCAATACCAGCGCCGACGATGATGATCTTGGAGAGGAAAGGTCAGCCATGGTATACGTTGACATTGGCCTGCAGATGGAAAGGCAACAAACCTTGACCGGTCTATGCGGATTCCATGGCTCGTCTTTTGGATAGTATCGCGACTCGGCGTGTTTTCCCTCAGTCTCAACCGAGTTGTTGAGGATCAGAAAGTCGTCTACAATTAAGCCCATGCTTGCCACTGAACTGAATGTCTGCATCTGTCTAATAATGGCACAGGTGCTCCATACTAGGCCTGGTAACTTAAAGGCTACGCTCAGTGCCTTGGGGAGCATTACGGACATCAGAGCTGATGTCGTCATCTAGACAAATCTCCCGTCATTCAATTTGTCAGAACCGATATCGCTACGAGGGGTAGATTCGGGTGCATGTTCGCGACGCCAAGTGATGATCCCATCATCCCTAAAGAAACGCACAAGATAAGGGAATCCTCGCTTAGAGGGTTCTTCGCAATGGGGTCGTTATTGACTACTAGGAGAGAGCTAACTATGATGCATAGTTAATCGTTATCATAGGTAGTTATAGGGCGCTTAGGTTAGCTAAGTGAAGCATTGAAAACCGTGAGTAAAAGAGCCTTGTCATTCGCCAAGGGGGGCATTGCCTAACGACAGTTTAACGACGCATAGGGTTTATGGTGGCACCTCTATGACGAATTATTGGGCATAGCCGTTCAACAATTTAGTGTAAAGGATGACGCAAAGACGTGGTAGCAGAAATGATATCGTTACTTAGATCAGCGTACGTTACTGAGGTAGGTCTGAACCATTTTAAGATAGACTTGACAGAAGAAGAGTTAGTAGACAAGTAACACATATGCCATGGCTATTCTACGACACAAAATACATATATACGGAGTCTGCAGCCAGAAGAAAATACGAGTATAGATTACAGCCTCGCCGGATATGAGATGGACGCAATCTAACCGAACTTCTCCACAGTTGGTCTTCCCCATTGAGTCGTTACGCCCGAAGGATGCTCTAATCCCTGCCCAGGTCGCGATCGCCTTTCTCAACGGTGCCTTGGCAAACACTGACGCCATATCCCCCAGTGAGTTGCATTTTTGCCAAGAAGAATAAGCGACCATCACCACGATCCGAAGGAGCTTAGTCTGATATCTTCGGCGCATTATGCCGTCCACCGCGAGAACGAGGGAGGCAAGGGCACAGGCGTCTGGCAGAAGACAGCAGAGGAGACAGTGGTCGCCATCAAACATACTTGGTCCCCCAATGTTATATAAAGGTTCCTCATGAGTGTTACGTGTAGAAGCCATAGAAAAGCTACCATTACCTACGTCTAGGCCCCCTAAACTTCCTCTGCTCATTTTGATTAACCTCGAAAAGATGGCGACTGAGAAGCAGGTCATCGTCACCGAGGCTCTTCCTGAGTCTGGTACCCCCTCGGATCAGGACTCCTCGCCTGAGAGTTATACATATGGTGCCAACCGGGATTTATCAAACAAGAAGTCCTTTTTCTCGTGGTTCGACCCCAACGACAGTCCGGCAGAGCGCCGTCTGGTACAGAAGCTCGACTTCTTCATCCTGACATATGCATTTGTCGGCTTTTGGGTATGTTGAATCTAAATCCATATCCTAAAGGATCGGGGCCAACCTTGACTCTAACAAGTATACAGGTTCTGTACATTGATCGCGGTGTTCTTGCCAACGCCTACGTTAGCGGTATGAGAGAAGAGCTCGAGCTTTTTGGGAACCAATACATTCAGCTTAATGCCGTTTACAGTGCTGGATACTGCATGTGAGTACCTTTGTCCGTGTAAATGATGGCAGACTGACCTCCAAAAGCTCCATGATACCCGCCACACTCCTCATCACGAAGTATAAAGCACAGTTGGTTATTCCCGCTTGCATGTTCATGTGGGGTATATGGAGTATCTGCTGCTTCCAGGCTAAGAGTTTCCGAGAGCTTATTGCCTACCGTTTTTTGATGGCCTTGTCACAGGGTGAGTTGAGCATACAAACGTTGGTTGACGAGGATGAACTCGTCACAGCGCCTATATTCTAACCCCTAACGCAGGACGCTAACTTCATATCAAGGTCCTTACTTCTGTTCAATTCATTACATTCTCGGTAGTTGGTACCGCACCGATGAAATCATTCGCCGAGCTGGTATATTCTATGTGTCCTCAGGAGTTGGCACCATGACCACTGGTCTTCTCGCTGCTCGCATCTACACCAACCTTAACGGGCATCTTGGTTACGCTGGATGGCGTTGGATGTATCTCGTCGCCTCTTTCCTGACCTTCCCGGTGGCCATCTGGGGACTAACCTGTCTCCCCGGTACTCCCAGAGACGGCAAGCGTTGGTTCATGACTGAACACGAGTTTGGCTTGGCCAAAGAGCGCATGGCCTTGCAGGGCCGTCTGGACCCTAAGGGGTTGAGTCTTTCCAAGGAATCCTTGAAGCGGTTCCTTGGCCGGTGGCACTTCTGGGTGTTGGTTCCATGGAACGTCCAGTGGACACTTGGTTTCTTGGGCATGAGTTCCGGCGCTCTGTGGTTGAGGGCACAGACACAGTATACCACGGCGCAAGTGAACAACTTTACTGTGAGTTTTTCTCCCCTCGGACTGTAATGAGCGTTTCTCCCCCTCTTATCATAAAGCTAAACACATGGTAGGCAATCTCCCCTAGCCTCGGCATAGTTTGGATCATGTCATTTGCCTGGGTGGTAGATAAGTTCGGCCGCAAAGCTATCATTCCAACTATTGCCTTTGCCTGTGGCATTCACTTCATCTCCAAATTTGCCTGGCTTCTGTTTGATCAGACGAGCTTTAGTTTTAAATGGTAAGCATTCCATAAACCGCCAGTCAATTTTGAAAATCCATGTTACTGACATTGCCCTTCCAAAGGTTTGCTATTGTCGTCAACTACATCGAAGTTTCGCTCTCGCCTATCAACTATAGCTTGGCAAACATCGTCTGCGCTGCGGACGCTGAAGAGCGTGCTTTCGTTATTAGCTCTATGCTTGCAATTTCTACTGCTTTTGGATCCTGGGTTAGCATCTTATCCTTCCCAACTGTAGAGGCCCCAAGATTCTTCAAAGGATATGTTATGGAGGCAGTGTTGCAAGTTACCTACCTAACTTGGACTATCATGGTTGTGTGGTTTTCTAGCCGCGAGGAAAAGCAGAAGAAGAAGCATCAAGACCTCAAGGTGTAAGGGCCAAAGCACTATTTAAAGTACTACATAGCTAAAAAGCCTTTTCATTGAGCCACAGACTTGTGAATCCTTCCTTTTCTTCTCCAGCGGTACACCATATCCTAGGTACTGACCAACGAACCCAAGTGGGAGGTTGAGCGCCTCGATTCTAATTTCACAGACGCAGAAAACCACGCTTGTCTAGTTCGAAGTATGCCTCAAGGAGAGGCCGTCGTCGCCTCTATTACCGTAGCAAGACGAAATAGAAAAGGGTGTTTCCCTCTCCAACGACATGGCCTTTCCTCTTCGAGCCATCCTGTCCACAGTGATGAATACCATTCCACGTCGAGTCATGAGAACAGTTCTTATATGCAGCTAGGGCTTTGTACTAGGCGTCTAGGCGTTACTGTGTGATCCTATAGCGGGATAGCTTATTTAGATCAACGGGTTGCTGGAAGGGTCACCAGAAGACCTTCGAGCTTGTACAGCCTCGAAAGAGGTAAAGCGGTGATGGAGACGAGACATGATAGATGGCGAGAGAATCTCTGCCGAGCTGGCTGCTTGACGATCTTGTATGTCGGTTATCCCGGCTTCAACTATGATAAAGAACACATTTCCAACACATCATAGCATCATATCCCAATACTAACACAGTGGCCTGTTGTGCTCAACATACTCTATTTAGCTGCCCTCCCTATTGCTAGCAAGCCTCGCAGATCCTATCGTCCTTGACACAGTTCAAGAGCAAGGCCTAGAACTCCATCTCTTTTCAACACACATTTCTCTGGGATCTTAACCTCCTCACGCAACGAAGATTTATTTCCGATACTTTATCTCTGGGCCACTAGAAACCAGAGCCCCCGTCGTTTAGACATGTCTTGATCCTCAATCAAGCCCCCTGGAGGCACTCACCACCACTATGGCAGCGGTGTTCGGTAGCTTGATCATACCAAGAAGTAAGAAAGCGCCCCGCCCACTATGCAACGTCCGACGTGGCCACAGCTGCCAGGGAACAGCGTCAGTCAGTTGCAAAGGAGTAGCATGCACCAGGGAGCCTGATGATGCGTTCCATCTGCCACACTTGCAAACAAGGCGAATGGCAACCACGGCGCCATTACCATGCAACTGGCCGTGACCACCGACTGCTAGTCCCAAAGAAGTGATGCGAGAGTGGAGGCACGTCTTCAACCCACTCGTCAGAGTCAATGAAGCTCTTAGATCGTAAACTGTTTAATGGTTCAACGATCCACGTAGAGAAAGTCAGTTTGACTTGACGGAAGAAGGGTTATATACAATAAAGTAAATACAACAGCAAAAACTCAAGCTTTTGAATTCTATGTCTGCCTTAAAAAGTATTTCATGTAGCCTTTTCAACTATAGCACAATGAATATTTACTTAGATAATGAATCCATCCTGTGCGGGAATAACCGGGCCGGCCTCGCCGGTCGTTCCTCAAAACCCCAGCTCATCCCTTGTTCTCTTCCCCTTGTCTCTCCTCTTTCATCCATATCTCACAATGGCTTCTCGCTTGCTCCCGCGAGCTGCTTTCATTCAGTCGGTACGCGAATCTAGCTATTCGTTACCAGTCCGGCCCGAGTTTCTTGCTTCGACATCTGCCAAGTTGGTCAATCCCCGTGGCCATATCATAAACACTGATACTGTCACCCAGACCTTTTCAGCGTCAGTAGTAGCAGGACTGAGCGATGAAAGAGTGCTTTCGCTGTTTACTAGCGGCTTCTTTGGCGGTTTCGTCTTCGGCTTTGAGCGCTTCATCTTGCGCATCGGGGGCTATAATCTACTTCCATCTAGATACACAGGCATGTTGGAAATTCGCCATGTGCTATCAATCTAGGATTACAATATTCACATTCTGCAGGCTTTGAAATCCCTCCGGATGTAATTACCATCTGGAACAGGGCCAACGTGCCCAACACCCATCTACTTCCTGTCGGCAGTTGCTTTTTCGGCTCGTTCCTCTTACTAGCCAAGCACATTACCACTCTCCTCTCGTCAGAAGAGCCTAGCTACGTCGACTACGGCTTTGGCTCGGATGAGTTCGTCTTTGGCGGCTGCCACCGTTTTCAAATCACTCGCTTGCCTGTTGTGGAAAAGGAGGAAGCTCAGATTCAAATTGAGCTACAGCATTTCCGCTGCAATCCACAGAAGAACCAACCCCCTGTGGCTGAGTATATTGAGCGCTTTCACTATGTCTACGCCAAGATGCTTTTCGCCAATGGAGTCCAGGCATTATTATCAAGATAGAGGATGGTACATATATATATTATTAAACGTCTAAAATTGTCACTATCTACCGGTGCGTCATGTTGACGGACAAGCTCGAAGGGAAGGGGTTAGGAGTTGTCGTCCTTGAGCTCTTCGCCCTGCTCGGATCATGAACGTCCAGGTCGGATAGTATGCCGAACAGTACATGAAGGGTCTGGCTATTGTCGGCATTTCTCTGGCTAAGATGCTGATTCTTGTGGTAGTCGTGATCGCGACTGGGAATGACACTTGAACAACACGCGAGCGTTTATATAGGGAGATTTTTGAATTTTCCTGCTTAGCTGCACTTCAAGACAAGAGCTTATCTTGGCATACAGTCGTTTTTCTACGGTTATTGCAGTATCTCATTACTGTTTCCAGGACGCTGGAGATGAATTGCAGTGTTATCTGGCCAATTATAACGCGGAAAAACCACGTCGAAGTACCTTGAGGTCCATACCATTCTAAGAAGGAAAAGAAACGCTGCCATGAGAATTCGAAACTGACGCTGAATTCAACATATGATGCTCAAGTCAGCTCTCTGCGCATCGCGGAATAACATCAATGCTGGCTCCTATCGAACCCCGGTTCGGTTAAAAAAGGGGATTACTTACCTCAGTAAGTATCATGATGTGGTTCATACCTTTGTGTAGCGCAGCCGGGACGCTCGCGGCAGGAGTCTCGCTACGATCAGATATTTTTTTTCCTCTATGTTTATCTAGTTGGCGGTGCTGTTGCGATAGAGAAGAGAGGCTTTGAATCGTGTTCATAAGCTCTCAATACTGTGGTATAGGGTGGTCTGGGTGGCTAAGTCTTAAGACCAAAGCAGGTAAGGGCGGACTCTACATCACAGAGAAAAAAATCATATGATGTAAACTTTCTTAATCAATTTACATAATATTGATTAAGGGTTGTTATCTGAGTATAATCTTAAAGTTATGGTGCTTTTCTTTAAGGCGTGTTGTGTTAGCCTTGGGATGATCTTGGACTGAGACGGCGTTTTGAGAAAAGCTTTACAATTAGCATTGGCTAATTTCTGTGCAATAGTGAGAGTGCTCTGATAACGGACACTTGTTTTTCAGGCCTAGCGAATTAATCTGCTAGTACTACCACTTTCTGAACCACTTCGTCTTTCTCTTTGTCGTTGAAGATTTGAGCCAGAGATCACAGCCCCTAATGACGTACTCGTCTCAGCCAATGTTGGCTGAGCCACACACATTAGAAAGACTGAGTAAATTGAAGCATCTGGATCATCAAAACAAAATCAGTTTTGCGGTTATATCACTCCTCTTCCTTGCATGTTACATCGCTGCAAATAACTACGTATTTGTTTAATATCAGCGGGTACCTCAGTTCTCGTTGACACTTGGGTGCGTCAAAGGTCAACCTTCGGGTCGGCCCCACAATTCTCCGCCTCCGCCGTTTCCCTGGTGACGATCCTAACCAGGTCAGTGTCGCGACGACCGTCATGGTAAATGATGGTAACTTCAACTCGATCGACTAGCAATCAGATCAGATCAGCATGTGATTATTGTCTTTTAGCACACTCGTACCATGGGCGACTCCCGTATACTCTCTTGGCTCGACTCCATCGTCACGCTGCCTCCCCAAGAACAAGACCTATCCAGCTCCGACCGACCGCGTAAACGCCCTAGACTTGATCACGACCATCTCTCTCTCTCCAACTCCAAGCCGACATACACCAAGAAGAGAGAATCTAGATCACGTCTACCAACCCCTTCAACTTCTGGGTCCCCTCCCTCCAGACCTTCGACGTGGTCGAATCGCGACCGGAGTTCGATGGCTTCAAAGCGCCCGAGAAGCCCAGACAACGATCAGAACGAGGAAGCAAGAGACCCCGACCAGTTCCATAATGATTTAACACCCAGACCTCCTCGTTCATTCATCATCCCCGAAGCTCTCGACGCCGATACTCCTTCCCAAGCACCTTCAATCACATCCTCTTCGCGTTTCTCCTCCTCTAGGGCATCATCAAAGGCCTCCAGGATCTCGCGCAACTCCTCCCCCACAAAACAGCTCCGTAATGCAGAGCTGCAGCAGACAGGGTTTGCTAGGGCATCCTTCGAAGATGACGATCAGCCAGCATCGTTGAAGCTTTTGACTCAGCGACTGAGGGACATTGAGGAAGGCTACGCCATCTTGCCAAGAGACCTTCAGAACGATGTATGTAGACGGATTCGAAACTATTCCTCTTGATTAGGTTATACTGACCAACACCTAGCTCGCCGGCGAACGTGTGCGGCCCTGGATGTTTGGAGACAAACCCCAGTTTGGAGCCTTAGACCTACCCGGTGTGCGAACTGTACGCAAGATACATCGTCTAGCCCGAAGATGTTTCAAGGAGAACCTCGCCGAGTCGTCTTGGAACAATGACGTACACTCGCAAGTATTAGAATGGGTAATGCGGGATAGTCCAAGCAGCGACGATGAGCTATTGGACTATAGATGCTGGTGTGTAATAGTCCTCTCCAAGTCTCGGATAATACTAACATGACACAACACAGCCTGACAGCTCAAATCATCAAGGCTTACCGACCCGAACACGCACCGAGCAAGATGGTTGACTTTTGCATCTGCGTCCAGCCAGGCACAAACTCGCCGTACCACGAAGCCATCCAAACGCTCTGCCTCAACCGACCAGGCTTATCAATAAACCACACTGACTGGGGCGACCTGACCAAATACCCGATTTCCATTTCCATTGAGACAAAGGGACCTGAACAGTCCTACGATACAGCTCTGCTGCAGGTGGCCACATGGCACTCTTCACAATGGCGAAGTCTGTGTTGGGGCCGACATGACCCTATCCACGCCATCGAGTTTCTCCCCGGGATCATTATTATCAAACATGACTGGTACTTTGTGGCAACAGATCTCGACAGGTTTGGCAAGGCTCGCACGTTTGAGCGAATTCCGCTAGGGAGCACAGAGTCGATATTGGGCATCTACAAGCTGTCCATGGCGCTGTTGACATTGTGTCAGTGGGTGCGGGACCAGTACTGGCCGGCTTTTCAGGCCGATATTTTGGGATTGAAAGTCGAAGTTGATGCTGGTGAGACGGGGGCAGAGTGACTGCTGATCAGTGACGAGTGATGAGTGATGATGGTTTTGGTAGATGCTTTGCTTGTTTTCTCTCAGAGTAGCGCGACATGATACCCCTTCTGTTCTTTGGTTGCCTGGCATCTTGTCATGTCTTGAGTGAAGTCCCCTCATTGGCGTTCTGGTGATGGCTCTCGTCAGATGACGTCAAAGTGTACTCGGCGTGTTGCTGACCGCAGATCACATATCTAAGTAGGTACCTATAACTAATAGCCACAATGGATCCAAACTGACTGTTGTCTTGAGGTGTCATTCTTTTGCACACAATACTGTCAGTTAGTCCAAGATCCCTTACCATGGCGTCAATAGCCTCCATCGACGTAGACGCCAAAGTTCAGAGCGCCCTCAAGGGTACCCAGTTCGAGCCCTCAACCTTGACGAAACTCTCAGGGGGCTCGGTCAATTGGATCTATCTCGCAAAGCTATCGACACCACTCGATGATGGGACAACAGAGGTTCTGGTCAAGCATGGAGAGCCGTGGATGGCCTCAAAGCCTGAGTTTCCACTGGCCATGCTTCGCTGCGTAGAGCACACCCTGAAGTCCAACCAACTGTTTTATGGATACAAACTAACTCTCTGTAGAGAATTGAAGTGGAAAGTCTAAGGAGTCTATCTGGTTGTTCCTCCTTTGGAAGATCCGATTCCATGGATACCTACAACTTTGTCGCTCGAACACCCAACTTCCTCCACTTCGATCATGATGCTACAAACCAGATCCAAGAATTCCTACCCAATGGAATCAATTTGAAGGATTACGTTCTGCAGCATTACAGCGCCCCAACCCCTCAATCTTTTTGAACCTCAATGCTGTCAACTGGGTGAGGCACTGGGCAAATGGCTCAAAGGCTTTATCGAATGGACTACACGACAAGACGAACATCGGGATGTCGTGGCTAGAAATGACTTCGCCCAGGATATCAAGCACATGGTCAACTTTTCTTGGCTAAACGAACGTGTAAAAGACTTTCCGGATATTCTCGAACACGTCAAGGACACCCTTGGAGAGGTTGAACAAATGGCCGCTGCCGAGCGAAAGGATGTGAACAAGCACCAGATCATCCACGGTGACTTTTGGACCGGAAAGTAAGCTCATGAACCATTGAATGGAATATCAAGAGTTGAGTTGACCCCTATTTCTTAGTATTATCCTACCCAATGCCCCGATCCCTGAGAAAACAGAAGTGCCCATGTTGGTCATCGACTGGGAGTGCACCCAACTCGGCTTTCCTAGTGTCGACTTTGGACAAATGATTGCCGAGATGTACGCTCTATGGCTATACAAGTCCATCACGGCGGGACTATGGATGATGGAGGGTTTCATTGAAGCGTATGGCAACGTCAGTCAAGACTTTGCCTTTCGCACTGCCATACAAACGGGTGCGCATCTGTTGTGCACCACCACGACGTTTCCAGGATGGGGGACGCCCGAGCAGGTTGAAGAGGTTGCTCGAGTGGGGAGGGATATAATTGTGCATGCTTGGAAGAAGGATGTCGCTTGGTTTAAGAGGGGGGACCTGGCATGTCTGTTCCGTATGGATGCGGGTGATGTTTGATTGAGGGCATCAATGAAGTGAATCAGCCTGGCAGTCGATGCAGCTGTTTCGGATGGGTTGTCAAGAGTTGCCACATGCTTGTTATTTGACCTTGATATCGATCTTCTAGGTCGGTTATCCCGGCTTCAACTATAACAAAGAACACATTTCCAATACGTCATAGCATCATGTCAATGCTAATACAGTCGCTTGATATCGATGCTAGTCCCTTGCATTCGCTGCTGTCTTATTGTCGGTTGGTATGGGTCTTGGGCTGCTGTTCTATTTTTGTTGTCGCCCCCTTCCCCTGCCACGACCTATGGGGCCCTGATTCCTTGGGAACCCTTTGAGCTGGCCCCATTCATTACCACTGTCTCTTGTCAACTTCGGCCTTCTATCCAGGGTTGCAGTTGGTTGAGTCTTGTTGAGATTGCTTGGGCATCTCCAAACGCCCAACCTCACATTGCTCGGGGACTAAACCTAAACACGCCGAGTTCTGCTGGCGTTTCTTGAGCCACCTTCTTGCTTTTAGAGTGAGCTGTCGCTAAGCGAGGGCTGAGGTGCAGGCGCCCACTTTTGGGATCACATCTTGTCCTATGATTTGATGTTGATACTTGCCATGGTCGTGACTCGCTGACCCGACAGGGGCTCTTCTATGTTGCCCTGGCTAGGATGAAAAGGTAAGGGTGAAAGAAGAGGTGTAAAAAGTCACAATGCGTAATGGCGACACAAGATGGAGACTTTGGCCAGCCGGCTCAGCTATTGTTCAGCTGCTTGTTTGCGAGGATCACTTCCCGTTTTGGACCAACACGAAGCAATAAATGCCATGTGTGAGATTACGCTGCTCAGTGGTGGCATGGGAATGAGTTGGCCATGGGTGGGTCACTGCATGGAAGATGTCAGCTGAAGTTGGGAACCCAGCATCAAGAAGCTAGTGGCGTGGCTTGGTATTTCAAGGCTCCTGGGTTCCCCGCTTGTGGCCGGTGTTTCTTATATTTTTCTGTCTGCCTTTGCTCCGGGCTTCATGGAACGCATTACTTGCAGCTTCCATCAGCAGCGATAGAACACAATGCTCACATATAGAAGGCAACTCCTACGAGGCATCGGCCGGAGCGGCCCCTGCACTAGGCCACGATTATTGCCCAACCAACAACACCTCTTGCGCCAGTCGTACGCATACCAATCTACAGGCCAAGGGCGGCATGAGGCACCGCGCTCAAAGATGACTTTCAGAGACAAACTTCGAGTTTACATTTTCCTCTCTGGGACTGCTCAACTCATCATTATGTTTGCCTATGAACCACTTAGAGACTACGGCCTCTTTGACAACATTGCCAGCTGGTCCATCTTCCTGGTTGTGCCCCCAAAACGAATTCAACCTGCAGAACCAGATGTTGGGACACTATACCAACCAATCACTCAAGACAAAGAGATCCGACTCCTCGTCCTAGAGCCAGGGACTCCCGGTGACGAGTTGAGATGTCATTTGATCAACACCCGGTTGTCCTGGAGGACAAAATACGAGGCCTTATCGTACACCTGGGGAGATCCAACCATTACCCGTCAGCTGAGCTGCCCCGGGCGCACTATCGATGTTACTGTCAGCCTGCATGATGCCCTGTCAGATTTGCGACAGCCAAGATGCAAGCGGCTACTCTGGGTAGACGCTGTCTGTATTAATCAGGCCGATAATAATGAGAAGGCCCAGCAGATCCGGCTCATGGGCGAGATATATTCCCAGGCCCGACGAGTACTCATATACCTCGGCAAGACGGAATCTTCTGTCGACGGGGCGATGAAATCAATCCGCCAGCTTGACTGGAAGTTCATGCCCATCCACGTCAGACGGTACAACTCGAGGTTGGCCGCTTTTGGCCCCGCGGGAACCCGGTTGATAGATTGCCTACCAAGAATGAAGCCCATCCCAGAAGACAAGATTAGTTGGGGCCCCATCATCAACTTGCTCCGCCGTCCTTGGTTTCAGCGCACTTGGGTTATACAAGAAGCTATCCTGGCCAAACGTGCCCACGTCATCTGTGGCAAACAGTCCATCCCTTGGGCCATGCTTGAGAGAGTCGTGATCGCCATGGACTTCTACAAGGCCGAAGTCGCAGAGATCCCTGACTACTCCTCGATAGTTGACACGGTGGCAGGTGTGCACCTAATGCGTTCAGCACGACGGGATCGTTATGTCGGCATCATGATGCCTGACCTGTGGCTGTACCGCTGGCTCTTGGTCGGATCTCCGATGAATCGTCAGGAATTCACAAAGCTCCTCGATTTGATCATGGACAGTCGCACGTTCGCGTGTAGCAATCCTCGTGACAAGGTCTTTGGCATGCTTGGTGTAACAGGCCAGGACACAAGGAGCGAGTACTTGACACCAGACTACCATATCTCCCCAGGGGATGTGTTTCGGAAGTTTGTACTCTGGGAAATCTTTCACAACGGCAGCCTTCGAGTTCTTGGCAGCAGCTCAGACAAGGCCGGCAGCCACTATTCGTCACCAACTTGGGTTCCGGACTTTAACAGACTTGACCATCATCGAAGCCTTACTCGGCATGAGAACCGTGCGAGATTCTCTGCTAGTGCCGATTTGCCAATCCAGGCTCGGGCATCCAACGACGATACTGTGTTGCATCTTAAGGGAAGAATAGTCGATACACTCCACACAGTCGGAGAGATGATGATCAGGAACCCATCTGATTTGGCTGGCAAGGGCGACTATGTGAATAAACGAATGACATGGTACGATGAGCTGCGAGTTAACAAAGACATGATCATAGAAGCCATAACCATCTGGCTGGAGGCCATGGAAAGGCTAACTCAGGGCCGTCACCCCGTTCCCAGAGCTAATGCTATGTTGGCTACGAAACTGGTCGACGGGAAACTTGTACTAAAGGATGGAGTTCCTTCTGACTGGGTGCCCTTTTTGCGAGCCCTGGTCTGCAACCGTACCGACTATGGCCAAGAGGCATCCGCCGTTTTTGAGCCCATGGTCGCTGCTTATGTTCGCCTAAGTCTTGCGGCAGAGAAGCTTCCCAAGCCATATGTTAGGAAGCATTATCCTCTCGCAAGGAGGGCTATTGAGGCGTCGCTGTCACTGGCACAATCACGGCGCTTTGCGGGGACGGACATGGGGCTAACAGGATATGTTCCCATGAGGGCCAAGAAAGGGGACTTAGTTGTCATTTTGTATGGAGCTGATGTGCCATTTGTGGTCAGAAAGAAAGCTGACGGCAGGTATTCGCTGGTAGGGGAATGCTACATGCACGGAATCATGTACGGGGAAGCTTTGAGGATCTCGGAGATCAAAGAGGAAGACGTAGAGTTTGCTCTAGTCTAGCAACAACGTTGTTACTATTACAGCTTCATCTTTCCAAGTAGCTGATAGGATTCTCCTTTGTGGAGGTGGTCAGTCAAGGGCTTGGCGTAGTGAGAAATATCTGCATGATCTCTGAATTCGGATTTCGAGGGAGGTCCACAAAGTTGGGTCTGGTCATCAGATATCGCGAGCCCCCTAGAGATGGAGAGAACTAGTAGACAGCAGGTGGCAGCTAACTTGTGATAGGCTGGCTTCCCCTGGTGTAATCCATTTATGTATGCTAGGAAGGATAGAACCAGTGACCTGACCACAGACTTCTTCCAGAGGATGGGGAGATTTCTCTGATTACCTACGCTTCCAAGCTAGTGATGGAGTGGTCTAAATCAGTGGGTATTGTGCTCCGTCCACAGCGTTCTGTCTAAAGTTCGGGGTTCAGCCCCGAACAACCTTGCGTTTTCCTAAGTGATCCTCACGTATCGTGGTGGAGACCAGGGTCTTGTGGTCGATGTCGTGTTACATTTGTCTCGCGAACATTGTCACAGGTGGCCAAACTCGTGTGACGGTCTTTGTTGAGAAGGCATTCACTATGACGAGTCTGAGTCAGGATTAAAAAGATTACAGCCACATGTAAAAGAAAGTCAACGGGCGTGCCATATAAGAATCATGATACTCATTCTCCAACCTTTCGAAAAGTATCTCGAGGGTGACAGGTTAATTGCAAGTTCGCCCACTCGCATGTCTTTTTGTTGGGAGGTAAGAAAAATCAAGCTCCAGGAGCATGTCGATCTGGTACGCTAGAAGCTGAAAAGTATATACCAGGCGGTTAGTACCTGTTAAAAATGTCAACTTCCGGCGTCATGACCTTGCAGCTCAACGGGGCAATGTACACCCTCACCGTCATAGCTAACTTACTGGAGCTTACAACAAACCCGGTCTAGCTAGACTCCCAGCCCCCAAAGGCAAGGAAGAGGTCGATCGCTAGGAGGTTCTCTCCCCAAGGTCCGAAATAATTATCTATACTATGAGTATTGTGCCTATTTTGAATACATGGAATACTTTATTTTATTCAAAGATTCAACACTCTGCCTGAAGTTTCTGGCTTTTCAACCAGTCGGAGGGAGGTTGTAGACACAAAAATACAATCTACAAGAGCTCAGGTAGTTTTCTTGTAGCCAAGCACAACGAGCCAAGCTGCCGCAGTATCACCATAACTAAGTGACCATGATCTTTCATTTAGCTTCGATCAATGTAAGATGCGCGATCTAGCTATTCTAGAAACAATAGTATCTCTTCATGGCACTTCCTATGCATCTAATTCCCAGTTACATGCTCTCAAAATAGTGGTTCATCACCGGATAGTTTGTATCGTTTCCATAGGCACTGCCACCATATTGAAGATAGCCCTGTGTGAATGGAACCGTGGGGAACTTTTTTAGAATGGCGGCAGAGTCCCCAAATACCCATACCGTGGCCATTCCCATGACTGCGTGCTGAGCAATATGGCAATGCATCATCCAGGCACCAACGTTTTCCTCAGTGACACGGATTCTCCATGCTCTCCAACCGGCTGTGGTGTGTGGCACACCTTTGGTCGCATACCTGTAAAGAATCGTAGTGTCCCGAAGGACGGGTACGTAATGTCTGAAACGCTTTTTCGTTTTGATGAGCATCGTAAGTTCCATTGCCGGACCCCAAGTCCCAAAAGTGCTGTCCATGGATATGCATCGGATGAAAATCCCAGCCGCCGGTTGGTCCGTTATTGTTCTCCCATACAATATCAAGAACCTCACCAACTTTGGCTGGGAAGACTTTTTGTTTCAGGATCGAAGCCATTGTGCTCTAAAGCGAGCGTATAATTCGGCGTTCGACCAGTATTGTAGATGTCGATGAGATATGGAACCTGGTTATCTGCAGCCTGGACACTCTCCTTCCATGGAAGGCCATTTTGTCTAATCATTTCTGTCAGCAGGGCAGGCAGTAGTCTCCATGCAGAGGTATAAACTCACGCCCAGGCTACGGTGCCGTTCAAGGTCCCATTCGCATAGTTCCCAGTCGTGAGAACCTGGTTGATCTGGATAGTAACTGTCCTTGTTACTTCAGACAAACGAGGAAACCCATCGTCTTTCTTATTAGTTAGGCCTTCAAGGGTATATTCAAGATAGTCGTTGGTTGTCTCGGGCAATGTGATGGGCGGGGCATCAGGGAGTGAAGTTGGCAAACTCTGTGATTTCCCACATCGATATCTCAGCAGAGCGTAGCCGGTAATCTCCTGTGGCCTGTCGCGACTCTCATATCGAATCCAGAATCCGGACTTTTCACCTTTGCAAACGTCCTTGGCCGGCTTTGTCTTCAAGAGGTAGCTGAACCGCTGACCAGAGGATACTTGCGAGTGGTCGACGATAACCTTTTTGGTGTATGCACCATCGGCCTCAATCACCTGGAGTTCTTCATGGTGCTCAATGCCGATCTTTACCAAGGACAAGGCAGTTGCACTTATAACTCGGAGGCGATACGTCTTGCCTGGCTCTACTTCAACCACGTGCGGAGTACAGGTCAGATCGGGGGCTGCGTTAAAGCTTCGATTGCCGCTGTTGCCCTGGAATATGATTGCGGATGGCTCCCCAGACCACTTGAACGGGTCTGCAAGGAGACCAGCCTCGATCTTGTCATCTGATTCGGCATAATGATCACCCAGTATCAGAGTGATATCGTCATCGTAGCGGTAAGGTGGCTGGTTGGCGTCGTGAACAATCAAAGCTCCGTGGGCCGTTAACTGCTGGAATCCAACGTGTGAATGGTAAAAATAAGTGCCGGCGTCGCCATGCTCTGGCCTCAGCTCATAATCGAAAAAGTGCTCTGCTGGGATCGGCCACTGGCTGACCAAGGGTGTTCCATCGGAGAAAGGTGCCGCCCTTTGACTCAGGCCATGCCAATGCTATCTTGATCAGTTACCAAATCTAATTGTTGTAGGTCAACCTACCACAGTAACGTTCTTGTCTCGCATGCGATTGTAGACCCGAATCCATGTTGTTTGTCCTTCCCGAAGGTGAAGAGTTGGTCCTGGGTAGGTCCCATTGAATATGACCGAAAGCCGTGGTTCACAATCGATCTGGATCTCGTCTAGAGTGGCCTCTAGCACATAGTCAGGTACGAAACTGCTGTCATGAACCAAGTACCCAGCTAAAGCCCTGGCCAGAAATGGCAACAGGGCCAGGATATTAAATAGCATCATGGAGTCGTAGGTGTTGTGCACTGATTCCACATGGGTATGGAGATGGGGAGATGATGAATACTTGTTGGTGTAAATAGAATCTGTGATTAATAGACCACTAGAGCACGTATCTAAAAGTAGGGGGCCCTCGTACTTGCGATATGGGAGCCAATGGTTCATATAACTTTGTCGTAGAATCCATCCCGAACCAACCAGTGCAATAGGACTGAAACAAGGGAGGCTGAATAGGTTAATGACGTCAAGGTGTAAGCACAAGGCGACGTCAGAGTAACTTGAAAGTGGCTGGGATTGGATGACAGCGTGTACAACGAAGTAGTGTCGCATCTTGGGCCATGGGGCCAATTTCCGGCCAAGCCGGCGCTGTTTATCGGTGGCCAGCACTTGTGACGGCGGCATTTCTTGTCAATTAATGCTAAAACAGATAAATCAGCCGCTGGAGGATGTCACTAATACGCCGATCAATGTCAGCACTACTGTAAAAATTCTAGAAATTATTATATACTGTATTTAGAGAGTTATTAATATTAATCATTGCATAAGTTACAGCACATAAACTTGCCAAAAAAATCAGCACTAGCAGATCAGTAAGGTAGGTTTCGGCAAAATCAATTATCCGAAATGCATGCCCGTGATGCCTGTCAAGGTGGTTAGGCTGATACTTCTCTATTCAGCCACGAACCTAACTATTTACCAAACCAAAGTGACAGCTATGGAGATTGATCTGCACGAAACGCCATCAGAAACATATTCAAGCAATATCGGCTGCAATGATACTCCCTCTGACAATCTCGTGACTAGTTGCGACAGGTCAAACCCACCTCCAGCAGCAGCCTCAAGCGGTCAGTCATTCTTGAGCGTACGATCATGCGTGACATGTCGTCGTCGGAAGGTCAAATGCGACAAGGCAATTCCCTGTGCCAACTGCGAGAGGCATGGGTCTAAGTGTGTGTTTCCACCTCCTGGTCGAGCCCGGCCGAAACCGCGTGCTCGAGCCGCTCAGCGTGTCCTCCAGAGAGGCCCAGGGGACAGACCCGTATCCGACCAGACAGCAGCGTTCGTTTCAAAGGAATGCCCAACTTTGAGCCAGTCAGATATACAGTTTCGACTCGATGAGGGTGTTGTGGCTAAAGAGCAGTGGATTGATCGATGGTGGTCTATGGGAGAGAGGCTGCCTAAACGACTCTACATGTTCGACGCGAAGCCTAGAGATGATCCTGAAGAAGAGGGCAATTGCGAGTATACATTACGCCTAGTGGAGCTAAGTGAACTGGTATGCAAAGTCCCTCTAGAAGACACATTTTCTTCGTTCACATTCGACCTGAGTCATAGCAGTCTATGAGCATTTCCTGCTTGTTATGGCTGTGTTATCTCCGTTGGGTTGCACAGAAGTCTCGCATTTCCTGCTTAATCTTTCTAACACTAATATTATCAACAGCTTCACAAGGCCGACAAGGTTATCGCTAGGGATGGGGAGATCACAATTGACCCCGATGCTCGCAATTTCGATCCAGCCAAACGGTTCTTAGAAGACTTTACCACTCCTCCCAGTACCCAAACTTTGGCTTTTTGCTTTACCTCACCCGACTGGAACCTCAGCAGCCAGCACCCTTCTCCGTCACAGATACCCTTTTACTGGCAGACTTTTTGTTGAAAACGTCAATCCCCTGGTAAAACTCTTCCATATACCGACGTTGAGCAAGACGATCAGGAGCATTCAAGGTAGGGTCCGTTCGCTTGACCCACCCGAGGAAGCCTTGATCTTCGCCATCTACTTCGCTGCTGTAGGTTCCATGGCTTTGGAAGAAGTATGTTTGCTCCCTGCCATTTTTCTTATGACATCGACTTATACAGAGCAGGTGCGGGACCTTTTGGGTCGAGAGAAGGAGACCCTGATCAATCAATATCGCTGTGCTACTGAGCAGGCACTTGCAAGAGCAGAGTTTATGACATCTGCGGACCTGATCACACTACAAGCCTTTGTCTTGTATATTTATTGTGTGAGGCAATACGTGCAACCACGTTTGACCTTGAATCTCACTGCACTCGCTGTGCGTATAGCGCAAGGCATCGGTGTACATCTGGAATCCAACTCTCGAGAGTTACCCTTCGACTTGGAGACCCGAAGAAGACTGTGGCTCTGCCTCTGGATCCTGGATTCGAAGACAGCTCTGGATTCGGGTACCGACTGGTTGATAGCTGGTGACTGTCTCAATGCCGGACTTCCGCGAAACATTAACGACTCTGACCTTGATCCTGCGTCCATGGAGCATCCAACTTCAAGGACAGGCATGACCGACATGACCCATATGCTGGTCAAGTATGAGATTGGCTTGCTCTTGAAGGAGTTGACACGCGCGCGGGGGCAAAAGGACGCTGAACTTCTCAATGAAGAAGAAATGGAAGAACTGGTGGCAAAGCGCAGAGAGGATATTCAAGAGCGCTACCTTCAGCACTGCGCAGATGACGGCTTAGAGTGGCTTACGGCCACTAATGCAAAGCTGTTCCTTGCCACGGCACCTCTTCTCATCTACCACCCTGTCTTATCCTCCGAGTTGCGGTTCTCTATCTCAGCTAACGTTCGAGACCATCTAGTAGCGGCGTGTGTTGAGACTATCGAGTGTTTGCACGTATTAGAGACGATGTCGCCGCCTCATCGTCGAGGCTGGATTTTTGGCACTCATTTACATTGGCATGCAACCGCTTTCCTACTGGAAAGCTTGTATCTGGGACATTGCAAGACAGACGTTGCTCGACGGTCTTGGAATGCCTTGGGACTTGTATCAAGTCTCTGGACTACAAGCTTTGGGGATGGCGGGACCTGTGGGCCATGGTCTGCACTCGCAAAACTTGTCGAGAGGGGAAAACGAATACATGAGGCCAGCCTAGTCATTGATGCCCAGGGGTCCAATACCAAGAGCGGAGTCGTACCATTAACCACTCCTATCGAGGCGGACGTCGAGCTTCTTCGCCAAGTCGAGACCGGTTCGAATCTATCAAACATTAGAGGTTCCATCAGTAGCATGAGACACGAGCTACACTCTATCCCCGATGGCTTCTTGGAAACACCCATCCCGGCAATGTCATTCGAGACATCATCTATCAGACCCAGCTTCCCAGATTTCAACGAGCAGTTTACAACGGGTGGCAGTCACTCGATCAGCGAGTTTACCGATTATCTGCCGATATCGGAAGGTGCCTTTTCAACGAACCCTGTATTCCCAGGATTGTGGCTCACAGAGAACCAACCTGCTCAGGGTGCGTCCTGGGATGCGAGCCAGGCATTAACAGAAGCATCAGTTGACAACACAACGGAATACTGGGGAGTTTGGGATGGCTTGAATGGTGATGTTGAGATGTGACATGAGCTATGACTCGTCTGGCGTCATGCAAGGATTCCAACATGTGTAATAGGACCTATCAATCTTGAGAGATGCTACCAAGGATGACCGGTGTTTGATCTGCTACTTTTGGCCATCTTCATCAAGGAAAGGTCAACAACAGGTGTACGCAAGTTTCCGGCGACGGATAATTTGAAAGGGTTGTGGAATATCATTTGGAACACATATCTTCTTTGTATGGACAATCTTCGGTCTACGTGACCTTCGGTAACTACCAGATTGAAAAAGAACCCTATCACACTATTGATCATCTCCAAGGCGCCTCACGCAGCTCTCTTCAAGGGTCTCTTGGCAATCTTGCCAACCAACTCTCAACTCGGGTGATGGTTCGGAAAGGACAGAATCGGGGACAGAGCTAGTTTGTCCCCCTGACCATTGGAGTAGCAGCCAGTGCACACCAAGCTAACTTGTTGTTGGTGTCGTTAATGGGGCAGACGTGCCGCACATGCATAACCCCGATGCCTTCGAGGTGATGTGGGAAGACGCTCCCAGACCTTTACCTCTGGGAACAAGTCCACTGTTTGCTAATGCACTTTGAAAAAGAGCTGAACTCCAAAGGGGCCAAGTGTAACTGAAAGCCAACTACATTCATTGTCGAATTCGATCGCCGCCAGTTGGGCCGTTACCTCCAGCAGCCTTCGAGATAGCCTCGGCATTTTTCTGATATTTGTAGACAGTCCAATCAAAAACGTAATCGTATTGAAAGCCCTCTCGCACAAACAGATCCCGGAAGATCTTTCGCAGATAGCTGTAATCGGGTTTGTCGTCGAAACGAAGAGATCGGCAGTAATTGAGATAGATGGCGAACTCGTTGGGCAGGCCACGACATAGAACTTCGGTTGGCGTCGTCATCTTCTTCTCCATAATGCGATCATACTTCTGCTTTTTCGTTGCTGCCTTCAAACCTTGCCAAGGCAGGGAGCCGCGAGTAAAGTACAGAATAATATAACCGAGAGATTCCATATCATCCCTCCGTGATTGTTCAACGCCGAGATGCGTGTTGATGGATGCATAGCGTGCGGTCCCGGTGAGGTTTTTATTCTCGCGGTATGGGATATGAAAATGGGTTTTTGGGTCGCGATACTTCTTGGCTAAGCCAAAGTCGATGGCGTTGACCTGATTTCCTCGCTTTCCGATACCCATCAGGAAGTTATCTGGTTTGATGTCTCGATGAATGAAGGACTTGGCATGGATATATTCGACCCGAGAGATCAACTGATCAACAAGAAGAAGGACGGTTTTGAGAGAGAATTTCCGGTTGCAAAAGTTGAATAGATCTTCCAAACTCGGTCCGAGAAGGTCATAGACCATGGCATTATAGTCGCATTCGGTGCCGTACCATCGCACAAAGGGTATTCCAACCCCGCCAGCAAGTGACTTATAAACACGTGCCTCGTATTCGAGTTGTGGGTGTTTGGCCTTGACGCTTTCGAGCTTGATTGCGATCTCCTCGCCTGAGATGATGTTGGTCCCGAGATATACATCGCCGAAAGATCCGCCACCGATCTTCCGGCCGATGCGATATTTGTTGCCGACGCGTAGATCCTATCGAACAGTCAATCGGTGCAGATAAAAGTATGTGGTCACTCGAAACCCTGAAAAGTGTTTTTCATCGGCATAGAGAAAACTCCAACATGTATTTAGATGAGAGAAGGGCGATACATACCACAGTAGACATTCTACCAAGAGTTAGGCTTCTCCCTTACCCGAAGAGTAACTCTGCTATAGTCGGGTTGTCTTGTCTTTTTCGCGTCTGTCTGGTCTGGTCTGGTCGTCTTATGACAGGTGGAGGAACGGCTGCCTTGAAGCCAAATGTAGCGAGGATAGGGAAGAATAGGTAGGCACGGAGCGATCACAGATGGAACATGAACATAGAATCCAAGGAGAAAGGAAAGTCGAAAGTTGGCGGTTTATGTAGTTCCAGAATGTCGTTTGTGACAGAGGGGGCGTTCCCGCCCCGCTCGGTGCTCGGCCTTCGGCCTTGGACAAGGGCCAGGGGTTTGTTCGTTGGGGGTTCCGAGCCTAATGACCGAAGTGCGTGGGTCACATGATCGTGGTTACTTTCCTGTGGTTGATAACTTGTCACTTGATAAAACAAAGCAGGATCAGGATAATCAATCTTTCACAGAGCTTAATACTTTGAAGCATTGCTAGAGGCCATTCGGTATAAAGGTTTCAAGGCTTTTTCCACCAGGGCTTCCGCTATGGACTTCCCCATCCCAGATACGCTAAGAAACTATCTTCTTTTCACATACTTAATAAATACAAGTATTATATCTCTCCCAATACGCGTACTCCTCTTCGCAGCTTAAACCAGAGGGTAAAGGTCCAAGAGCACCTCAAGAGGAAATGGTTCCGGCGGGCTATGTTCAGGAGGTGTTATTGCACCCACAGATCTCTCGTCAGGCGTAGAACTATAGAGTAAAGCCTGAAGAGCCTGTATGCCTTCAAGTCGCTGCCATATCCTCATCACCTGTCTTGACCTCATGCTCAAGAGTTCGAATAAGCTCAGAGCAATACCAATCTCGGCCTTGGATGTTTCAGGACCACTCCGGGCGGCAGCCGTCAAGAGGTTGCTCAAAGCAGTGAGTAGTGGGTACTTGAAGAATATTGGATGATTCCGAACGAATGGTGTTTTTTCGTTTAGATCCGCAAGTGTCTGAATAGTATTCTTAGCAATCTGGGCTGCAGTCTGAACGTGCGCCTCGTTTTGGTTAGTAAAGGTAGCTGATTGTAGTATCTGCCCGTGAATTGCATTCCGCAGTTGGCAGTTTTGAAAAAATAGAACTGCTTGGATGTAGATCCGAGTATGCTGCTGATCGCACTGCCGAAGTAAAAAGTGGTTTAATGTTAGGTCCCCAGGCAGCTTCCCGTACCATTGGGCGACCTGGTAGTCTAAGTAGCTGAGGTTTTCGACTCTTAATTCAGAGCTTGTTTCGCCATGATTGACGAGGGCTTGCCATGTCTTCCCAGAAAGCTTCGCTAGGTCGAGGAAACTAGAGAGTGCCAAGTTTGAACCGCCCCGGAGGTGACTCGGAATAGATGGAGTACACTGTTGAGTATGGTAGTTCAAGGTGGCAAAAAGTGACGGATCGACGCAGGCATCTTGGATCATGACGGGCATCAGCTGACCGAGGCTTATCCTTCTCTCAAGCATGTAGATAGACCAAAGCGTCCGCAATGCGGTCGATCGTTCGTCTGGATTTGGAAATGATGCTTCTAGGGCTGGCTGACGATGCAAGCCAATTTCCAGGCACAGCCGAGCTGCCAAGCCTACAATACGACCAGAAATAACTTCCTCGTCGATATGGTAGTAGTAGAGTGCCTGCTAAGTTATTAGTTACACAATTTATAATGAGTCGACAAGATCACTGACCACAAGGAGGAGGATTTGCAGCCTACCAATACTGGTCAAGTTAAGTACCAGGCTATCCACCACTTCCGTGATGCTCTGGAATAGCCTCCGCGCTGTCTTGTCTTCTGGCCCGCACTCCATCGTACGGCTGATGGCGAGGATAAGTTTCAGCTTGTTCGTCTCTTCGTTGAAGAGTGTCTCCATTAGCGCCCCTCTGTGTAAGGCAACGCCGTTATCTTGCACGTATCGAAGAGTTGTGAGAACGCCATGAGCCGTATCCAACATCTTTTGCCGATCAATGATGGGATACAGCATGCCCACGCCGTCGCACCATTGTTGGATAAGTTCGGCAGCTGCCTCTTTGCTAATCTCCAAGAGGGGATCCGTAGTCAAGGCCCTCATGAATGGGCCATACTGCACCGGATCATGCCGTGGGACTGGTGAAGGGCTCGGGTCAGGACTCAGTTTGTCGAACATGGCGGCTGGCGTGTCCATCAACTTGAGAGTCGCGCTGACTGTGCCCATCAAAAAGTCCATTTCAGATACATCAGGCAGCTCGGGAGGTGAGGGTCTCCAGCTTGTCGGGGTTTCAAGCATCTGGGCGCTGGCTTTGGCACAAGGGAGGTTGTCCGATTTCAAGATGTTCTTTTCAGGCTCGGTGTTTGTCGCCAACTCTTTCGTGCCTCCAAGGCTTGTGCTGGTCATTTTTGACTTCCACTTCGGCCGGGCGAAGACTTTTCCCTTGACGCCTTTTTCTCACTGCTCCTAAATAGATTAGTTATCCATTGTTCAGTAGTGAGAGATGACTGACGCTTTAGACGCGAAACCAGAGTGCTCTTTCATAGGATACGAGCAAGAAACAGACCGTATTGTGCACTTCACGCAAGGATCGGCACCATTGCACTTAGTCTTTCGCCGCTTACACTGAATGCTGCGAACATAAATTAATATCAATTATTGGTATCATTTTCCCGGTAGACTCAAACGTACCAAGCTTGTCTGACGTATCGTCCTCTTGTAGACCGAGGCGGGGATGGCTTCTTAGCATCCATATTGAGCGACACCCGGTGCGAAGATCAACTTGGTGAGCTGCCTATGCTTGACTACATTGACTTCATATCTAGAAAGGTAATTGAATTAATTTAGCTGTTCGGTCAACTCTTCCGCACCCGAGGGGGAAAAAAGTAGCCGTCTCCGCTCCATTCGGACAATAACCCGACAGAACCGAAGCGGGGAGATAAGGGTTCCCCTATCTGCTTCCCTAGTAGAGAAAACTCGCCCACTTTGCGGCGCCGAGAGGCTAAAAAGACCTTAATAAAAAGCCCTTATAAAGAGTATATTTATATTTTTAAATATTAATAAAAAGGTAAATTAAATATATTTATTAATTTAATAT